>OX411308.1:178916386-179416986 GCA_948150685.1 Rhaphigaster nebulosa | reverse complement strand
CGTCCGCATGATGGTATAGAAGGATCAATCTAATTAGGGATTGATAAATTATTTGTCACTTCTATAATTTTGTTTTTTTGAAAACTAGTTTCAAATGTTATACATTCATCTTCAGTTCTAAAAACACACAAAAATTCAAAAATAAGCAATTCTAAATACAGTTTAGTATTATTATACATAAACAAGACAAGAAATCAAATACATGTTGGTACTGACCAAGCTTTAAGTATTTGATTTCTTAATTAAATTCACAATTCATAAATGTTTTATAATACTAATTAATATTACATTTAATTTAATATGTATAATAATGCCAAACTGTATTTTTAATTGCTTATTTTTGAATTTTTGTGTGTTTTTAGAACTGAAGATAAATGTATAACATTTGAAACTAGTTTTAAATAAAAGTTTTCTATAAAAAAATATAGAAGTGGCAAATAATTCATCAATCCCTAATTGTTTTATTTTATTTTAAATATTCTCGACTTTGTGATGTTTCATATCATATCATACAGGTCTAAGTTCATGATAATATATAATAAAATATAAATTGTCATTACTATACAAAACTAAAAATATTAAAATAAAAAATATTTTAATTTAAAAAATAAACTGACTATGGAAATATTCGTCTTATAACTCCATCGGTCCTAAGGAGAGTACATTATTGGGAAATTCTAAAATAAAGCCCCAAGTCTCTCAAATATCTATAATAACATATTATAATATAATATCTATAACTAACCAATCAATATTTCACCGATTTAGGTATCCTCAGGACAAAAAAATTTAGTATGCAGAGATTATATGTTGAACTGTCTTGGAGTGATTTATTATGTAATTATAAAAGTAAAAAATATATTGTAGATACATATAAAAATAAAATAATAAAGATAAAAGAGATATATTTTAAATAGGGCAATATATTAATGTAGTAATAATTTCAAATAAAAACGATAATTTTCAGACTTTTATCCGTACTGTTATCCATATTATTTTTATTTTTTTTGTAATGAGGACAACTTTTGGATAATCTAAACACCAATATAAATAAATATTAATTATCAAATTTAAATTAAATTGAAAATTATACATTTTTTTTTTTTAACAAAATATAACATGATATAATATATTTCTATCCTTCTTCTTTCTTCACCACATATGACATTGATCTATAATTATATTACTATATTTTTTGGGCTTACATTACTTTATATTTTACTCCTTTATTTTATTATGATTTTAATTATAAAAAATCATAAAATGTCAACTTCAAATCGTAAAATGTCAACATTTTGAACATCATTGTAATCTTTTACAAAATCATAATTATCTACTTTATAATCATAATTATATCATAAATCATAATTATTTTACTATTTGTGTTCCACTTTTTGACCGCCTCCCGGACCATCTCATTCCTTCTTATTTTAAGATCAATTTCTTCTCCTTTATTATCATCTACATTGTCAACCAATAAATATTTATATTGGAGAGAATTATGTTGACCATAAATGTAATTTTAAGAAGAAGTTGATCGACACTCTTCTGACCAACTTCTTCTTAAAATGAAACAATAAATATTTAATATGATTTCTATTTATAATATATTCTTTGTCTTATGCTTGTTTCTTCATTTAAAATAACAATTTTTTAATGTCTCAATGCGAAAGGACTTACTGATTTTTCTCCAACTAAGCTCCTTGTCATGGCTTATTCCGGATCCATGTACGTGCTCAACTTGGATGATTCAGAACCAGAGCTGAGGAAGGAGCAGAGCTCTCTCCGTGGTAATCATTACTCTTGCAATGGACTGGCATTGTCAAAAAGCAAGACGATAGCCGTCATCCCTTACAGGTATTGATTTATTACTCTATATTGTATAATTTTGGTTAATATTTGACAGATATAATCTCATATCATTTTAAATTTTTTGTCCGATAAAATTTCTTCCGAATGTTGTAAAACCTTAAGTGCCAACTTTTTTTATTTTGAGCATATTTGTTTGTTGCATACTATAAATCACATTGGAAGTCTTTCTCTTTGAAGCAATTTAAAACAGAACACCCTAAACATCACTACCTGCATCTGTCCCAAACTACAAAATAACCTGTTCAAGGTGTTATCGCTCTTAATAGCAGTACACTATTTAAAAAATAATATTAGTACAGTGTTACCAATGAGCCACAAAATATCTCATTTAAATGAAAAAAAAACATAAATTCATCAAAGACTCGTGAGTTAAATTAATACATCACGTTGAAAACAGCCTCAAATTAAATATATATGAAGTACTTAAAATAATAAAATCTTTCACCAACATATATTTGATTTCTTGTCTTAATTAAATTCGTAATTCATAAATGTTTTATAATATTGATTTATATTGCATCTAATTTAATATGTACTCGTATAATAATACCAAACTATATTTTGAATTTCTTATTGTTGTGTGTTTTTAGAACTTAACATGAATGTAAAACATTCGAAACTAGTTTTCAATAAAACAAATTTATAGAAGTGACAAATAAGTTACCATCTCTAATTAAATAAATTGACGTTTCAATACATTTTTAAACAGGGTAATGAGTAACAGCATTGCATTATTATATTATTTACATTTATAACTCTTATTTATAAAAAGTATTAATTTGTCTTAAAAAATACTAAATACTTTGATTAGAATCTTCCAATAATAATCTAATAAATAATTAATTAGAACAATAAAATAAAAATAACAATATTTTAGCCACTAACAATATTCAATTTATCAAAAAGTAGATTTATAATTTTAGATTATATTCAGTAAATATCTGTTAATAAAATCTAACAACAAAGTTACTCTTATTAATTAAGGTTTTATACAACAAAAACTATGAAGATAGTTTCTAAGGGTCACCAGTACTGGATCCAGTAGCGTGTTTGTTTCCATTCACTGTATCGAGCGTCTGCCATTTAATTCTTCATCATTTTCACTGACAAAGTTATGCCAGTTTCTTGGCTCCAACAATCTGGTATTGATGTTTTGTTATTAAAGTGGCTCATAAGAACTGGTGTATAAATCTAATGGAGAAAGTTTACAATATAATAGGGAGTCAATTTTTTAATTAAAAAACAAAAGATTTTTTGTTTTAATGAATCATATGAATAATATCAACATTTAGAGAACAGATATAGTTTATTAAGAACATATTTAGTTTTTTTTTTTTTCTTTTCCAAAATTTCCCTGATTTTTCAGTGTGAAAACAAACTATGATCACCTGACGATGAAGGAGCTGTGCCATTTATTGTGGTGTTCGGTGGCGGAACACTCAGAACTTATCTCAATCATTTCTGTTCATACAGGCCCCCTGTCTACCATTTGGGATGCTATCAGTTTACTCAGGTAATTAAAATTGTTTCCATAGATTTTTAAGATACTAATATTTTCAGAACAGTTCACTTATTTCTGAATAAGATAGTATGAACCTAAGTGGTTTACATTCTTTCAAGAAGGGTAGGTTGATTGGGAAAAGATAGATGAGGGTGTAAAGGATAGCTCAAGGCTTCTGTAGAGCTGATCATTAATAATACAATTTTTGTTTTGTTGAAGATATTTTTCACTAATGTGGTTTTCCTTGACCTAAATATCTTTCAAAATTGGTTTCTAAACCTCTATGTCCAAGGCATGCTCTTCCCTGATGCCACATTCTGCCAGGCTTTCTTCCACCTCATCTCTCTGTTTTACCTTTGGTCTTCCGGTTTTTTTTCTTTCCACTTTCAATTCCATAATTGTCTTCAGTAATCTTCCAGGAGAGATTCGTTTAACATGCTCAAACCAACTTAATCTCTTTTCCTCTATAGTTGATAGTTCAGTCATCGAAGGTTCAAAAAGGATATTTTCAGAAAAAAATTATAAAAGTTTTGTTTCTCAATGATTGTATCTGTTTTTTGGGGCGCTGAATCCGAATTGCAGGTTTGCCACATCGCCAGCTGCCGGCTTCACATTGAAAATAGAAAAACAAAATGTTGGAACTTTTTTTCAGCTTTTCACTTATTACTAGAAAGTTGAGCATTGAAGAGGAATATTCTATACAAAATTAAATTATATAAAATTTCTTTAAAAAATGTGTATATCTTATTTGATTTTTGACCAACTTGCGATGCCGCTAAAGCTAGTTAAAGAAAGGGCACTTTTTGGCTCTCGGCGAAAAGCGTCATGTCAGTGTCACAGGTTGGCCAAAAATCTTCAAAAAATGTTTAGTTTTCTAGTTATGAGCGAAAAACTGTGAAGCCGGAGGCTGGCAAACCTGAAATTCAGATTCAGAACACCAAAAAAATTTAGAAAAAGGATTTAGAAAACTCCTCCTTCCACGAACTTTGTTTATCAGTTCATCTCTCTCAAACACGTAGTCGTTCTATATTCCGTCTCACCTTACCGGGTAGCTCTGCCTGTCGCTTAATGAACTAGGGATGTTATGGAACGGTAAAATAATGTATTAGCACCAAATCAATTCACACCCCTCTTCTTATAATAAGTTTGCCGGTTCGCCACTTACACTTGAGGCCGAGAGTGAAGTGAGGATTCATTTTATCTCTATCATTATGATTAATTTGTTATATACATATTTTTTGTTTTGTTATGTAAAATGTTAAATAACAATTTTTATTATCAAACAGGAATACAACCTTTATAATTATTCAAATTCATTATCAAGTCTGAATCATACATTTTATCATAATCTGACCAAATGCAACTTTTTATGGCTTCAATTTTGTTTAAAATTTAATCCAATAAATTGACAAAAAGTTCCTTGAATTTTACAGTTCACAGCCTTTAGGGTTATAACAATAATATATATTAGAGTCTGTGGAAAGGAGATTCCCAAGGCAAAGATATTCAATTTATGGATCTGATCGTATTTTATATTTATTTCTATAATTGTTATATTTAAGGTAGGTTAACTTAAGAATTAACATTCTTTGTATTTTATATTTGTTTAATTTATGCCTTATGCTGGTTTTATTTTTTGATAAATTAGCTTGTATTATTTCATTAATAACTATATTATTTATACATTCTTTATAAAAGTCTTTGTTATTTATTATCTGATTAATATTTTTCTTTAAGTGCATTTTATAAAGCTGTTATTTTTCAATTAAAATAATTAATTTATTATCCAAAAAGTTTGTTTTCTTTCTAAATTTAAGATGTTATTAATTATAGAAATATAATCTAAAACCATATGACGAACCAGTATATGAGCAGTAAAATCACACAAGAAAAGCAAAGAGAGAAAAGAAGGGATGATTCGGGTGGAATCGGCTATCTTCGCCTTGGGAATCTCCTTTCTCCAGACTCTAGTATATCATATAGCTTCAGAATTCTAAAAGGTCTTCAAGATCACTTCAAGAATTAGGTAGATTAATGTGAACTGGGTCCACAGTGCACCTATCCCAAAGCTTTATTTGTCAAGAATAATAATAGTTGGATTTTCGATGCTTATCTCACGATATCAAACTAAGACATGCAAAGTTTTTCTGATCTGAACCAGACTCAACCTTAACTCTGATGGTAAATTTAAGAATCTAGTAGCTTCATTAAAAAGCAATATCGGGATTTGATTTATTAAAAGGTCTAATCCTGTCCATCTTGGAAATTATCTACAACAAAATTCTTAGGCTTCCTATTATCCTTTTTAATAAGATTGTACCAATATTTATAAATCGGTTTTGCTATAAAAATTTGAGTAACGATGACATAAGTTTCATCTCTGGTGTATAATTTTATAAAAGATTCTCATTATAAATGATTGGTGTACATTTATGTTTTTATAGGATCGAGTTGATTTTAAATAACAACGAAACTTTGGAATCAGTGAGCAGGTGGTTAGGAGAATTGTCAACGGAAGAGTTAGATACCATGGAAATGGAAAGTCTGAAAAAGAACTTAGCGGTTATGAAGCTATTACAGCTAGTTGATCTGAGCAACTCTACATATACATCATCTCGGCTTGTAAGTATATTTCTTATGATAAAGAAATATTTTTATTATATAGTCAAACTTCTATATATCGAACATGAAGGTTTCTTGAAAAAAATTCGATATATAGAAAGATTGAAATTTTTCACCCTTCTCAGGCTAAAAACAATTACAGCTATTCTTTAGGATTAAAGAAGAACCAAAGGCAATATTTTGGGGTTAATGATGTAACAAAGGTATTTTTTGAGGTTAAAGAAAAACATAACTGAACGATCAGTAAAACTTATTTGAAAAATTGTACAAATTATATCTGTGATTGCAGATTTTTTTCAAATGTACATTTATAATTTAATAAGGACATGCATTAAAAATATGCAAACAAGCATAAAAATTAATTTATTTTTGTTTTTGTGCAAGATAGCTTTGTCTATTTGAGTAAAATTCATCACCAAAGTCATGTTTAAGAGCAATGTTCACAATAAGAAAGGTAAGTTAAACTAAATTTAAAATGAGAATTTCATTCTGTTAGGAAAGAGATTCAAAGAATTTAGGTACTCATGTGCTTCTTCTGAAACAAGATCTTCCCTGAATTTCCATTGCTTTGTAAACCAATGAAACATTTTTTTTTTCTTATTTAATTATAACTCATTCTTATGCAAGTAAAATAAGGGCTCTTTTTGGTGGCAATCACATTTTATTTTTTTTTAAATTGGAATATTTTGTTCGATATATAGAAATTTTATTTGATACATAGAATATATTTTTAAAAATAAAAGTTCAAGGTTCCTAAAAAAAGTTCGATATATAGTGATTTTCGATATATGGAAGTTCGACCGTGTTTTACCTGGTGTGCAAATATGAAACCGGAATTCATCCATAGATGGCTCTAATTGTTAATGTAGTTACCGTTAAACCGCATTATTGGCACCATTTTGTTTATTCAACAGCTAATAAAGATTTTCAACTCACAAAAATACAAGTTTCATAAAACAGCATCGTTTTATTATTGTTGAACTTGTCGAGTTTTGTCCCTATAAACTATCATTTGCGGACAGGATTAGCTTTCAGTTCAGAAGCTTACAGTGAGCATACTCTTGGTAAATCACAGTGTTTTGAGTGGTTTAATAAATTCAAAAGTAGCGATTTTGACATGAGAAATAAAGAATGCGGAAGACCACCATATCCGGGATCAGAAGGGTGTGATCTATTATGACACGCTAAAACCTGGGCGAAGCCATTAATACCGAATGGTATCGGCAACAAATGATCGTATCGAGAATTGTCAGAAAAACGACCAGAATATCAAAAAAGACAACATAAAGTGATTTTGCTTCATGATAATGCACCATCACACACAGCAAAACGAGTGAAGAAAACGATTGAGGCATTCAATTGGGAAATATTAGCACATGCGGCTTACTCACCAGACTTGGCTTCTTCCGCCATTATTTATTTGCATTGATGGGGCACGCACTTCCTTCACTTCTTATGAAAATGTACGAAAATGACTTTATGACTATGACTGGTTCACCACAAAAGAGAAACAGTTTTTCTGGCATGGCATTCATAAATTGCCAGAGAGATGGGAAAAATGTATATCTAGTGATAGACAATATTTCGAATAAAATATTTTTGAACATTTTTATGCAATAAATATTTATTTTCTATATTTCTATTTACACACCTGATAATTTTGTTATGTAGATAAAAATAATTTTAAAGGAATATAATGTTATGTCGTTATTCCCCCAAAAAAAAAATTATTATCTTGTCCAAATTTCTAAATTGTCTAAAAAAAAAAAAAAAAAAATAAGTGTTTTAAGTATTTAAATAGCGCCCAATTAAGTCGCGTAACGTAAGTAAATAAGCCCAATTTAAGTAGCACCCAATTTCCTTTTTCATAAGAGGAGCTGGATTCCTTTTTCTCACCGGATAATAAAATAAATGCAACATTCTATTTTTATGATTATCCTAATGATATTTATGACATAATACACCAAAATAATAATGCAAAACAGAAATAATCAATATTATGGCACTGAAACAATATTATGAAACTAAGGTTTCCTCTAAGTAGCGCTATGTTTCTTAGTGTGGTCTTGTTAAAGGTTTTATGCTTATTCTTGGTTACATGAGGTACCACCGTCAAATAATTTAACTCACTCACTTCCCAGATAAATTCTTTAGCTAGTCAAAAAAAGAAGGGAACAAAAATAATCATCTTGGAACAAGAGGAAAGTTCCCAAAGTCATGGTGTCAAATTCGGTACCATGCCCAGCTGAGATTAATTCCTGAAAATGTAATTTTTTTTTATAAAATATTTTTCTGTGATATTTGTATTACTTTCACTTATGAAAAATTTTAAAAATAGTCAAATATAAATTATGAAAAAAATTGATAATTAACTAAAGGAGAAATATTTTCCCAGGTTGAAAATAAATTTCTGGAAATAAGAGTAGTAATATAGACTTATAATAATCTCTTTTAAAGCTAAACATTTTAGAAAAATTAAATCCAACATATAAGGATATATCCAGAAGATAAGTCAGTGGCGAAAAAGGCATAAAATTATGTGATTGTTGTATTTAATAATTTCTTCATTTATATTATTTAATGTAAATTAATTTTTACATGGAAAATATAATGAATTTTCATGGAAATTAAATGGAACTTTTTAAATTTATTTCAAGTAGGGATGTAAGAGAAAGTTGTGTGATGCACTGTACCAAATTTTTTTTCTTATTGTATAGTTTTGATGTTCTATAATTTCAACATAATATTTAGGCTTTATAATCAATTAATTCTGATTTGCTAAGCATTTAAGATGTAAGCAAAATTAAAAAAAATATATATTATTATACAGATACGAATATTATATTATATTATATTTTATATATACAAATATTATAATAATATTATTATACAGCTTAATTTTTATTTTTTCTACTTTATTATTTATTTTTTTTTTTTTTTTTATCATATGTAATATTTCCAGGCATCAGTTGAAGAAGAGGTGCAGGAACTCATTATGTCTTGCCATGTCTTTAAAATTATAACAAATACTACCACTGAAAAAATGACCAAGTTTCAAAGTAAAAGTTTCTATCTAATGAAGAAATGGCTTGAATATATAATATCAAAATATCAATCTAAGTACAATTTTACTACCACAACTGCTTCAACACTACTTGAAGAGTTCAACATCGAAAAGGTCAACTGCGACAAGGAGTTGTGTAAAATATGTGGAGAAGATATCCTTTACAATGAAACTAATTATTAATGTTAAAATCTAATTGAATCCAAAGTTTATTCGTCAGAGTGAAGAAAACACATTCATTGTATTGTTTTGTTTACATTTTTAATTATGCTTCAGCCAACATTTTAAATCATCATCTGGAAAACAAATGACAACAATTTTTTTTAATTTTAGTTAAAAAAAAAATTTCTCCAAATTTTAATGATATAATAAAATATGATTTTAGGCTAGAAAGAAAAGACTTGTTTTCAGTTTCAAGTTTACAGTTAATTTAACATAGAGCTTCAAAATCTAATTTCTCTGTTCCATGTACTTATTATCTAATTAATAATTTAATTAGTAGAAGTAATCTATGATCTAACTAAGCCATGGGACTGAGAGTTCATGGAATTATCATTTTGAGAACTATTGTGGTTACATTTTGAATGAATGCTTCTGTTAACACCAGATTTAATAATGCATTTGTCTATATATTGTTAATAGATTTTTTAGTCAATTTTGTTGCATTTAGTTTTATTTGTTTATCTTTTCTTGAGAACGTTAATCTTTTTTTTTTCTTTTGTCTTCTCTAGATATCTAAAAGTATTTAAAAAATTGTTCTCGAATTTTTTTAATTCATATTTTTGAAAGTAAGCTAGTAGAAAATGAATGTTTTTTTGAGAATCACCCATAAACACATATTTATTATAGTTAGATTTTTAAATGTTTCTCATTATGTATTACACTTTAATCCATTTTCATTTCAATATCATAAAATTGTCCCTCAAGATATTTCCTTAGCATACATATATACAGGTTCCAACGTTTACCGGAGCAAACACATCGAAATGCCTCGCAGGCCATGAAGTTCCACGTTGCTGCTTGAGTCTTGTTCAGTGCGGGCCTCTCGCCTACTACAAGTGCTTCAACTGTGATGTTATAGCTCATCCGGAAGCAGGTAATTTGCTTTGATTCAGCTTTGGGATAAATTGTGTTAGAAAAAAACAAAACAAATACTATTGTAAACGTGTTACAATTTGCTTATAACAACTGCTTGGAATTCATAAATTTAGTACATTCCTTGGTTTAACTCCTTACAATACCTTGGTTTAACTCAGGACAGATCTCTTACTTTCACAGAACACATCAATAGGAAAATAGGTAAAGCAAAAAAAAATCGTTTACAAAATGTTCCTTTATTTTAACATATGATCTAAACCAAGGCCCCGAAACAAACTTATATTCTAGAAACGTCATCCAAGCTTAGATTATTTAGGTCTCTCCTGTATGAAGTTCATCTTGTACAACTAACTGTAATAAACTTGAAAAATTCAAAACTTATTGATAAGGATTATCAATTAACTACCTTTGCTACACATAGCAACCATATTCCATGACTTAGAACTTCCCTCAATACAACAATTAGTGCTTGAACAAAGTAAAACATATTTTGAGAAAACAACTTCTGAAAATCCATTTGAAGTGAAAATTGGAGCTTCTCTTAACCCTTTAGTGACTGTATACTGATTAATCAGTAGGAGCGCGACGATCCCCCCTGATTTATCAGCAAGCCTTCTTTAACGCGGGGGCGGAATAGCTCAGTGGTAAGGCACTGTGTTACCATGCTCCCAGTCTCGGGTTCGAGACTGACCATGTAATTATTTATTCTGTTATCGGCCGTGGATCAAACCTATGGGATCGGGAAACCTTCCTGGGAATCACCCAGCCTCTATAAAGGGAGTACCCTTATTTGGGGGAAAAACCTGGCGATTGAGCATGACTCTGCCAAATCACCTCCTTGCACAACCGTTGGCTTAGAAACAGTTCGGTCCTTACCAAGTACTGAGCCCAAGACCCTTCAAGGGTTGTAGTGGTACAGGTTTTGTTTTCTTCTTTACCACTAGAGAACTGTCCTCTGTTTTTTTATTTTTGCCCCTAGAGCTATCTAGTGGTTCTCAAGGCAAACTCTAGTATATTTCGTTGCCTCTAGAGTTCACAGAAATCCACTTTCTTTCATCAAAAAATTATATTTACAATGAAAAATAAACGTGGTTAATGGCCAAAACATTATATTAGCATTTTATATTTCCATTATAAAGTATGTTATTAATAAAAGTTTTTATTTTACATAAATACTTTAAAAATAAAAATTAAATTAAAGTATAATTTTATATATATATATATATATATATATATATATATATATATATATATATATATATATATATATATATATATATATATATATATATATATATATATATATATATATAAAAGATGAAAAATAAACATGAATAATGGCCAAAACATTATATTAGCATTTTATATTTCCATTATAAAGTATGTTGTTAATAAAAGTTTTGATTTCACATAAATTATTTAAAAAATAAATATAAAGTATAGTTATGTAAAAAATAAATATAATGTGTAGTTATTATATATATATAAAGTAAAAACTTTTACTAATAATAATATACTTTATAATAGAAATATAAAATACTAATATTAAATTTTGGTTGCCATTATTCACGTTTCTTTTTTATCTTCATATATATATATATATATATATATATATATATATATATATATATATATATATATATATATATATATATATATATATATATATATATATATATATATAATATAAAGTATAAATATAATATATATATTATAAGTATAATATATAGTATAAATATAAAGTTTTTATTTTACATATGAAGTACAATTATTAAAATTAAAAAAATTGTATACAAAATGAAAAATAATGTGAATAATGGCAAAAAAAAAATAATAATATTAGCATTTTATAAAAACTAATTTTATATTTCTTTTATAAAGTCTGTTGTTATTAATAAATATTTAAAAAGTCCACCAAAAACATTTTTAAATTCACTTATGTTGAATACTGAATAATAAAGGATTATAGAAACTTTAAAAAAAAGAAAGAAAAAGAAACGTGAATTAAGGCCTAAAAGGATCCAGTTTCCTGGAACGTTCACACCATTCAGTCGCTAAAGGGTTAAATGTTATACACATAAAATAGCCGAGTATATGCTGCTAGTTTAATTAATGGTGTAGATATTGTTGACAGCAGTAATTCAAAAAGATGGCTGTGGGTGCTGTCAAAGTAGAAAGCACATTTATAAGTAAAACTTATGGTTAATGTTTGCTGACGTTTTGGACTATATTGCAGGCCTTCATCAGGTCTAAGCAAAATAAGATAACAACTATAAAGTATGAAAAAGTGGAAATGTAAAGATATATAGATACAGATATTATTTATGAATACAAAAAAAATACAATAAATGAACACACAACAAGAAAAACTTATAAAATGTGTTTATTTATTGACCGCACCCCCAACCAAGATTCTCCTTCATACTTTTCCACGGTCAACCATAATTCCACCATTACAGAATAATTTAGTAACATAATATCTCACCAAGATATTATTTATGTAAGAAAATTATTATAATAAATGAGCACATGTATATACTATAATAATTTTCATACTTATATAGCATCTGTATCTATCCATATTTTCATACTTTTATACTTCCACTTTTTCATACTTAGCATTGTTATCATGTTTTCCTTAGCCATGATGAAGGCCTGCAACTTAGGCTGGAACATTGGCGCAAATTAAAAATAAGTTTTTTTTATCAGTGTGTTTTCTTCTTTGATCTCACCCCCCACTTATCTTCTCCTCTAATTTAATTAATATTATTAATTTTTTTTAAAGGTTTTTTAGTAATTTTTTCCTTCTGTTTTATTTTTGTTTAAAAAAATTATTTTATTCATAAGGTTTATGATTTATTCATATTATGTTCATGATTTCTAAATGTAATTGTAAGTATCATATATTTTTAAAAATTGGATTAAAATTAATCATCTCAGGAGTTAACTAGTCGTTGAGAAATAACTTTGTAAAAAGGTCTTATGTTTTTTTTAGTTGTACTAATTATTAATTTGTTGACAGGTAGTAATACTATGTCTATATACCATTGATATTCTTGAATAGGAATAAATAGTGATTTTTCTTATTTTTTTTTTTATCATTTTGGTTTCATATTTCGAAATTTTATTCGATATACAGAATGTTTTTGATATGAAAATTAAAAGTTTCTGATATCAATTAATTGAATTTCGATGTAAAGGGTTTTAAGTATGGTTAAAGAAAAATTCTAGCTTCAGAAAAAAAAATGAACATTCAAAGTATAGGCCAACAACTTAAGAAAGACTCTTTTAATGCGCCTAAAAGTGTGTAAACTAAGTCACGTTTTTCTCCATAGGCTCCCCAATTATATGGTTGGTTCATTAATAATAATAATATATAAATGTAATTAATTTTTAATTACCTTGTTTGTTTAGTTTCAGATGAGAACAACTGCTGTATATACTGTGATAATACTTTTAAGTTTACTGAAATCTTTCAGATGAAGAACTAGTTAATTGTAGTTATTATAAATTAAGATTTTTTTGTACATTTTGATAAAAAACAAAAAATAGTAGTGTTATGATAAAAAAAAAAACAAAAAAAAACTGAAATCTTTTGTTCATTGTTACAAATAAAAATGTTTTTGTATAGTTTGATAAAAAATGAAAAGTTTACCGAAATCTTTTTGACGAAGGATGAGTATATAGTTTTTTTTTAAATAAAGTTGTTTTTGAGAGAAAACAAAAATGTTTACTTTTAAATTTAATTATATTCTAATCTTCAATTTAATGTAACTCTTTCAGAATTCATAAGTTTTTTTTTTTAATTACTCGATGAAATATTTTAAAATTAAATTTGTACCAAAGAATATCTGTTCTATTTTTACTTTTTTCCCTATACCACACAACAAGTTATTGGTTCGTGTTTACCTATTTTTCAGTTAGTTGAACCGAACACTAAGGTAGCTTGTATGTTCTGTACAATCATCTGTTTTTTTTTAGTCGTATTTTCTCTGAATAAAATAGACAATTGCACTGGGTCGAAGGTCAGAGGAAGTGCATGTTATATATGTTTCATAACCCTTAGAATGCGATTATTGAAATTTTGGAGATGTCTGATATATATATATATTTTCTCCCTCTACCCCAGCTAGATTTGAGCACCTCCAGCGGCCACCTTTGGGTCAAATGAGATGAAATTCGGTATGTAGGATTTTCTTCAAGGCAGAACAATACTATGCTGTATACTGTATACTGGCAAACCAGATTTATTAATTCATCTTTTGAACTGCAGAAGCATATTTTTGAAAATCTCTCGTTTTTTAGGTAAACTCTCTGAGATCAAGACATAAGTATGGTAAGGTAGATAAATACACCCTGAACTTAAAGTTTCTTGAAATTAATTTCTACAGCATGACGACTAAATAATGGCTGAAAGGATTTCAGAGGAGGTATAGTTTTCTATATTGCCATAACACATAAAAATATACTCTGTATTTTCACATTGTAATGGTCATAGCAATCTCAATAATACATGTCATCTAACGTTTATAACATTAATTCAGCAATAATGCTTTTTGAAGCAAGCAAAAAAAATGAAATTATAAATATAAAAAAAAAATTATATATATGTATATATATATATATATATATATATATATATATATATATATATATATATATATATATATATATATATAGATATAGATATATATGTCTCACACTGCAGTTGTACGATATCACAGAGAGAGAATGTTGATCACATATGTAAATCAGGGTTTGCTCAATGCGTAAAAACTAAATTAAAAAAATAGTTTTTATTTACACCAATAATAAATATTTGTAAAATTGACTACGGTAACAGATTATGAAGGAGGTTTTATTTTAATCACTTTTATGCTCGGTTGTCCATATCTTTTTTCCGCTTCTCTAAAGAAAGCACTCTCCATCTGGCGGACAAGCTCATTGAAAAACATATGCGCCAGTTGGGAATGCAAGAGAGATTTGAATTCAAACGAAACATAAAAGTCAATCAGGCAGGATCTTGGCTCTTGCTTAAGTCCAGGATTGAACCTCCAAATAGTGACAAGATGGTCAAAGAGGCGGCCGTCGGTGCAGACTGCTTGTACTAGCCTTGGTTTCACTAGAATTACTCTTGATGTATAGCTCTCCAAGATAGGAGGAAACCCGATCTCTAGCTCTCCAGAGAGTGCTTCAGGTTTACGAGTATGAACGACTGACTTGGTACAGAAGGGTACGAAATCCTTGTAATTTTCCACATCTTGAACTACCGAATAGATCTCTTCCATAGTGAACCTATACAAATAAATAAAGTGTAAATAGATTTCATAAAACAATAGCTGGTGCTAATAAGCCAATCATATTCTCTTTTCACTGATAAGATTATATTACTAAATTATTCTGCAATAGTGGAATTATGGTTGACCGTGGAAATATATGAAAAAGAAGCTTGGGCAGAGGGTGAGGTCAATTAAGAAAAATCATATTATATAGTGTGCTGACATATTTACTTTAAATGTAAATATTGTGGAAATATAGAAAGAAAGATCATGAATTATTGTAAGCTATATAATAAATACGTATTTTATTACATGTATAAAATACATAAATAAAGTACATATTTTATTATATATCTTATATATAATTCATAATCTTTCTAATTATATTTTCACAATATTTTAATTCTTATCATTAATGTGCAAATTTTTCTTTCTTTCTTATTATTTACATTATAATAACATATTTTTCTTTATACTTCACATTTGTCTTCATCAAACTGTCTTATATTACTGTTTGTAATCTTTTATTGTAATGTATTTGTAATTGGTACTGTCACTTGTTTCTTTGTAATTGGTTCTGTATCTTGTATTTTCTTAGGCCGGAACGTTAACACACAATATAAGTTTTTTGTTATTTGTGTGTTTCTTCATTCATTGACCGCACCTCCCAACCAAGCTTCTCCTACATAAATTATTCTATCATTTAAAAACTGAAATAATCCTTAGTTTTAATTTTCCTTAGTAGTAACTATTCTAAAAGTGAGCACAAATACAACTAAAATTATTATTAGATGCTTATCTTAGTAGACATAAAAATATTTTGTTTATGTCCCTCCCCTCCCCAACCATCTAGATAAAAATAACAATTCAAGGTTTATGAAAACATATAAAAAATCATCATAATAATTAAAATTTAACTCACATGTAAATTAAAATTAAATAAAATGAAAAATATTCACAGAATGTGTTAAGATATAACTAAAACCCAAAATAGAATGTTTATTCATAACACAATAATGAAGCAATACATTACAAATACATCCCAAAGTAACCATGTTATAATATTATTATGATTACAAAAGAATTTGGTACTCTGTGAATAAATTGTATAATCCAAATTTAAATACAATAATAATAACAAAAACTAACTAACCCAACAACTTTCCTTGCACTGTACTCTTTCTTCTTGCTTGTAACACCAGGAAGAGTGAAAAAACTGGATACATTTTTTTTAATAATGTAGGGTTTAGAGGATATCCTTTGAGTGGGACTAGAGGAGTTTCTATAAAATCAAAAGGAGGATTAGAATTAAATACAAATGGGATAAATTAAAATTATATTTTTTTTTAAGAGACTCACCCAAGTTGGAATATATCACAGGAAGAGCTCGAAAGGCTGTGAAAATGACAAGATTTCCAGTTTGTTGTGTAGACAGTTCTTATATTACTCACTGTCAGTCTTCCATGACAAAACATGTCTTCACTAAAATAGAAAACAGCTGAGTTCGAGGTTATCGAAAACGAGAGCCGCCTCTACGCCTTAGTTCGAAAATAGTCTTTCTAACCATTGGAGCTTAAGGGAGATAATTTCGAAAGAACAACCTCTTATCTTTGGGATTCATTGTGCTACCATATTCTCTATAACCTAACGCCTATAACCATAATCGTGTTACAAGGAGGTACGCCCCATGTAGTTAAATTGCTTTTAATTTTGACGTATAGAGTAATATTATATATCACCATGATTGAAGGCAGTATTTTCCTCCTACGACTCTTCAACTACCGCATTACTGAGGGTAGCCTCCTCCTAATCTTGCTCCTATTTTCAAATCACTGGTTGCTAGGAACTGCTGGCCTTGTTAACTATCAAAACTTGCAAACAAAAGTATTTGTTTCTATTACGAATAATAACTGCCTGTAGTCAAGGTCAAAAGCCAATAATACTCGATTGAAAAATTACAGAGTTCGCTTCTGATTTTCAGAAACCTGGAAATTAGAATTTACAAGACTATTAATTAGACTCTCTATTGTTCTTCATATGAGCGAAACGTGGCCGTTTAAATTAAAGGAAGAATAGCACCTCAAGGTCTTCGAAAAAAGAGTGTTTCCGTAAATATTTGGCCCGAAGAAAGATGAATTCAATGGCGAATTCAAGAGACTTCACAACTCGCCACACTTGAAATAGGTATGTGAAATTAATAGGCTTGACTTTTAAGTGATTCGTTCATAATCGAACCAAATAGGCTACAAATCGTGCTAACCCTGAGCTTGCGGATTTGGATTTTGACAGAATCGATGAATGGAGGTGTTTAGGCATCGATCTACAGTTCGTTAAGGCTTTTATAATTATTATTCGAAATTTAATAAACTCAAAATGATGACTAAAAAGGATGATCGAAGTTTCAACCAACGTTACTTACGATCAGCGAAGCTTAGGGTATTCGCCTTAAACATCGCAGGATGGTAGTCACTAACGGAAAGTATTCGTTTCCTGACCTAGTGGGGGAGAGAAGTACAGATTGAGGGGTATTCGCCCTCAAATCTGCACATAGGAAACGCTAGAAGGATATATGGAGAAATTAATAGACCACGAATAGATCAAAAATAGGAGGCAGTAATATATTGATACACCAGTAGTCTCATCTCCGAAAAGAGCGAGAGGGAAACTTAACTGAATCGGTAAAGCTCTGGACTATTTATACCGCTGTATCATACTATGAACATCCAGAGTTATTACAATTCATTATTATTTTGGCTTAGATCAGTACACATCTCTACTATATCTTTATTATCAGAAGAAATAATATATATATACATATACATATTTACAATAAAATATACAATACAAGAAAATAACAATGCTATTAATCACAAGATCGTCTTCTCTTATATGACAAGTGACTTCGTGGTTACCCGGTGGTGCAATCTAGTAATGGATGCGTGAAACAGCTGAAGGCCGATCGTTACATAGTATTAAATAAAAATATTACAGATTTTCGACAAGTGAAGCACTTGCGGATCGTCTTAGTTCTTAAGTTGGTCTAATCTATTAAATTTAGCATATTTTTAATCCTGATACCTCTTCGACTAACTAGATTAACTAGAGGTTGGTGCGTTGGAGAGTTCTTTATTCCTTGAGCGAGACGAAGACAATACCGATAATCAATTTACAATCATAATTCACATTTAATGGCATTAAAATTTTAGTGAATGATTTTGTACTTGTCTAGTTACTCAAGAACAACCTATGGTTTCATGGTAATTATCATTAAGTTTAGAGAAGTTGCTACAACCTTACTGTTTTACATTTTAGACTTTGAAATATAGTTATATCCATTAATTAAAAAATAAAATAGTTTTTTATTTACAAGTTTTTATTTGCAAGCACTGTAGCCACCACAATCGTCGAATGTAGCTGGAATCACTTAGAATACTATAATCTGGAACTTCCACAGCTCTAATCAAAGGTACTACCGACGTACATGTTCTAAAAGCCCTAGCCATGGAGACATTTGCTGATTTCATCCCTCTAACGAATGGTACCACGTATACTGCGATAGATCAGTAATTAGTGCCGTGGGAAATAGGAGAGGAGGACTAAACAGTGAAGTTTTCCAAATTTGGTTTCGCAAAAAAACGGCGTAGCTCCTCATTGGTACGAATTCTCCACTATCCATCTTTGTAACCCTTCTCTCCCATGCCAGCAATTTCCTTTGAGACGCCTTAGATAAAGCACATATAACTTTCAGGTCATATAACTTTTTCATAGACCATGATCTTGATCCTGATAATTTAGTATTTTTTATACTGCAAAGCAGAATCTATTCCTTGCGGTCATTCTTGTTTCCAGTTCCTCCACCATTTCATTATTTTCTGTAATTTGCGCACCCAAATACTTAAAGGTTTTCGCTGTTTTCATGGAATGGTTTCCTATTTTAACATATTCATCTGCTCATATTCCAAGCAGATGAACATATTCTGCTCGTTGATTTGTAGCCCTAGTTCTTTTGCCACCATTTCAAATTCTTCAAAAGTCGCTGTTTTATTTTTTGCCGTTATTACGACATCATCAGCAGATGCAAGGTGCTTTGTACTCCTGTTATAAATAGTGCAGCAAGAATATGCCCAGATTTCTCTCATTGTTTACTCTAAGGCTATATTAAACTGAATAGGAGATAATAGATCACCTTGCCAATGCCTATTTTTGACCTCGAAATCCTCCGATAACAGGCCATTCATCTTCACTATGGATCTACTACAGTTTAGGACCATGTTTGTCAAATCTATTAGATTTTTTGGGATTTCCAGTTTCATCATTACCTTCTTCTTCCCTCTTTCTAGGAAGGGGATTCATTACCCCTAATTCTTCTCTGTTTGTACTGCCATATGCCTGTTTAAAATCTATAAAAATTTAGAATGTCTATTTATTACTCGTACGTTTTTACAGCATTTGTCTAATCAAGCAAATATGGATAGATGGAAACGAATTGAATAAAACTTAGTAACTACATAGTAGACAAAACATGTAGACTACATGAAAATAAACAAAAGCTAACACCATAGTTATAACTACCTCAAGTGAAGTGTAAACCGGAAAAATGATAGATACAAATATGGATATATACAACTCCACCGTACCAGTAACTACTTTTCAAATCAAATGTTCATCTCCTCCCATCTACACAGCCTCTAATCCCTTTGTGATTTGTTGTTTTAAGTTTCTCGCGTATGTCGCTGGTAACACTCATCATCAAAGAAAATGTTTCGTACTCAAAAATTGGTGTTATAAATATTAGTAAATATTTTGTAAACAAAATCTGAGGGTAAAGAAAAAAATTAAAGTGTTTCAACTTAGTGCCGCATGAGTTCGCCCCGGAATATTATCTAACAGTGGACGAACTGTAGCAGACTACTGCTGGACTGTCAACAGAGGTGTCTCGGGATTGACGTACAAGAGGCAAGAAACATTCAGATTTTTTTTTTTTTATAGTCATTGTAATTTGGACTTAAAATTAAACCGTTTGAGCACTATGTCATCATAATCTAAAGATGAAGGGGTTGTTCAAACGAAACGTGTAGACAGAAATTTATTCGTAATATTACCTTCAGAAAGCACGATAGTATGGGATAAATCCAGAGTTCCAAGAATAATTTAAAAATAAAAATAAAAAATAACGGCATGGGAATACTAATGTAAAATTTATTGACAAACCAAAGAAATCGAAGCCAAAACATCAAAAATGACTAAAATACTTCAAAACATGAAAATAAATAAGAAAACTGGTGTAAAAGTTACAGGAAGCAAAAAAAATAAATTAAAAGACTGAGAAACGAAATTTCTTTCGATGTGCAATGGAATATGAGGTTCCACGAGGGACAGTTCGGCGGCTTATGGCTGGCTTTTCTAGCTACTTACTATTGCTGCGGTGTGACCACTTGAACTGGACTAATAAGTTGCGATTAATATATCTTCTTTTTTTCCATTTTTATATTAATTTATGGAAGGAAAAAGGATTACAATTTCACAGGAAGTGATTAAAACAAGGTCATAAATTCGTAGGCAAAGAGACTAATGGAATCACTAGTTTATATAAATGATGAAAGTGGAGTGTGCCCTTTCTCAGTCCTTGTAGTAGTATATAATGAGAATATACAAATCAACGAGTTTTATTAACAGTAGTGGCACCCTTCTATTCTCATTTGTAATAAACCAACACTACCAATCATAAGCCGTAAGGCAAGTAGGGGGAGGAGAGGAGAACCCATAGGGGAATGAAGATGGTTTCCCATTCCGTTTTCCATTCACCTTTCGGTGGTGGACGTCGTAATTAAAGGTCTTTCCAAAAAGCAAATTGAAAACGGTCCTAAAGTATGCCTTTTGCGGGGAGGAGGAATTTCTAAAAGACATCCCTTCCCCAATACAGCCTTCTCTGATTTTATTTATCAAGTGTGCAGGCGGTATGCTAAAGTTATAAGGGTTTTTTTCAACTTTATTCATAAATCCTCACCTGTCAAAATATAAATTAATAATCAAGAGATTGTCTGGCTCAATATTCTATCTAATATTGGATTGATGAACTTTAAGAAATTACGAGATTAGATCTTTCACCCACGCACTTTTCAATCTCCTCTTAAGTGTATACATATATTGATTCTATTAGAGGGTTACTATGCCCTAGTGATTTGTAATAAAGCATTTATTGAAATGGAGAGAGATGACAAGGTCTCGACGATATTTTAATGGAACGGACTCCGGTGAAAAGCTGAAGATAACTTCTTTTTCATCGAAGATGGTAACGGGAAGGAAACCCAAATTAGAAATGTGATGGGCCACTCCCTGATGAGTAATATAAATATAGCGATGCATACAGGAGAGGGAACATGGAGATGAGACAAACTGGTGGAACTAGTGCGACCTCTAAAATAACAGATGTACTTAAATAACAATTATTACATACGTTTTTAACTGCTTAAAGTGGGTCACAAAATTATTTGTAGTTTGTCTTAAATTATAAAAAAAATTGAAAGTTTTATAATTTGAAATAAATTACAAATGTTTTTGTGAGTCACTGTATATAACCTTGTACAGAGAAGTTTTATTTAAATAGTCTTTTCTATTGCTCTGTGACATAGATCTTGACAAATATTAAACCTCCACGTACCAAGATAACTATTTAGTCTCTTTGTTTATTTAAATCGATATAGTAAAGGCTCACTATCTAATGATACTTGTCAAAAGTAAATTTGATGGAGTAGTACTCATGGGTTTCTTCAAATGGGATTGTTTATTTGTCCGATCCTCACACCATTAAAATAGTTTTGTTGATTTATGATTTCTGAAGTAAAATGAAGTTCCAGCTAGGGTTCGTGTGCGTTTCTTTTTTATTTTTATTATTATTCCTTGCGGGGTTGTTTAATTTTCTTACAACTTCTGAGCCCCATAGATGTAATATGACCTATATGTATGAATATCCCCAACTTGTGGTAAGTCCAGCTGCATTAATTTTTGTGTTTTTGTCTTTCAATATGATGGCTTATTCTATTTATGATATAGAGAGTGGCACTACCTCCTGGAACAGATAATGATAAGAAGTATGGCCTCTATGTTTATGGGGAGGGCCGTATTATACATAAAGTTAGAGAAATGAAGTTTGATGGTGTGCCCATTCTATTCATTCCTGGCAATCGTGGCTCTCCAAAGCAAGGTAAACAAATAATCAATAAATAAATTATTTCATTTGGAATGTTTTATATTCAATATTTCTTTCCCTGATTGTTTAATAACAGTTAGGTCCTTGGCCTCTGTAAGCCTCAGCAAGTCTAGACATTCTAGAAATCCGATACATTTTGATTATTTTGCTGTGGATCTCAGTGAAGATTTTTCTGCACTCTACGGTGGATTTCTGAAGGAACAAACTAAATTTGTAAACGAATGTCTTAAAAAGATCTTGAGTCTTTATTGGAAAGACTCTAGGCCAAAGTCCATCATTGTTATTGGTCACTCTATGGTAAGAAACTGATTGCACATTATTTAATATCAAATTCTGTAATGTATTTAAGAACATTTTCTATCGATTAAATATTCCAGGGCGGTATGATAGCAAAAGGGCTGTTTTTGGAATCTAATGTCAATCCTGGTGCTGTTGAACTTATCATAACTCTTGCTACACCTCATCATCCTGCATTGCTTACTGATTCTCTTTTATCATCTTACTATACTTCTGTGAATAACTTCTGGGATAAATTTAATTTGACAGTAAATAATATTAATTTGATTTCAATAGGAGGTGGTCCTAGGGACAAACTTGTAAGATCTGATTTGACGATCACGGAACATGCTGACATAAGTGTGATGGTTCGTATTTATACTATTTATTGTTTCTTCGTGTGTTTGTTAATGATAAAAATATTATGTGTGGATAATTGTAGTTGTATGGTTGATATATTGTGTTTTGCTGTAAGATTAAAAATAAACAAAATTGTAGTCTCCAACGTGAAATTTTTATCTTCCTTTCTGAAAATAGTGGAATCTATTAATAGAGGTTAAATAATTTTGGCTTTGAGCTCATTTCTATTTTGAATTTTGTCAATAATTTTTACATTGGCCTTTATTTGTTTTTTTCTTCTATGGAGATATTTTTCTTAATGGAATATATTATTTTATTATAATATATTGAGCTATATCATTCATAGATAATATTATAGTTCTTACATTTTTTTTTTTTAAATTTGGATTTAGCAAAATGTATCCAATAAAATTTATTATATGTACATATGATCAATTATTAAATCAAATAATAATATTTCATTTTTCATTCTTTTTGTTCTATTTTCATTATTTAAAAAAACACCCTATTAGGAAAATATTCAATGTTGAACATTTTTGCTATATGTATCTTTTGCTACAATTAAAGTTACTTTTTCATGTAATAAAATTACATAGCAGTAACTCATACAATATGTATATTTTATTTTTTAATAGGATTATTCATAGAACTATCCAAAATAAAACTGATAATTATTGGAGGATCTATTCAATAATATATAGATAACTCAAATCCAATCTCACACAACTTTTATTAGGTATTGATCAAAATAAAATAGTGCTTATTTGTAATGAGATTTTTTTTTTTTTTAAATCACGAATAAACTAAATGTTTTAGATCATAAATTTTAAATATTCTTTATAATTAGTTTAAGTTTGTAAAATAAATAATTTAATGTGATAATTTTGATTTTTTGCCAGACCTCGACGATTCCAGGAGTATGGACCTCTGTCGATCATTTGAGCATACTTTGGTGCAACCAGATGGTTTTAACCTTAGTCAGAGCTTTATTTGATTCTGTTGACCTTAATAATATACAGCTGAGCACTGATAGAAATCTCAGGAAGAATATATTCTCATATCATCTTCTAAATGTATGTATAAGGTTTGCTTTTGTTTTTATTTTTTGATTTAGAAAGCAATGATTTAGTCTAGGATTGGAGGAAAGTTATTTTATTCGGAATACCCATTTAACTGAGGACAGGGTTTTAACTAGAGCAGGATTCAGTTTTCACTGTTAGGTTCTAACTCCCTTCGTATGAAAAAGCTGAAGCAAGATTGCTTGCGGTTTGAGACATTACAGATTTTTGTCTCATTCTATGTTTTGGTTCTTCTGGAATTTTTTGGTTTTATAGCTCATGATAATTTTTTTATTACTATTTTTAAACAGGGAAGAAAATTAATTCTATAATAAACAAAAACTCTTAAAGGTGAAAATTCCGCAGAGCTACTGATAGGCATAGCGTCTTGACAGGCCAGCTAATGTTTTTGGCACAATCTGTACATCAAAAGCCGAGTCTGCTAAGACGGCCATTGACGATCACTTTCTTTGTTATTATATATTTAATTTTTACCTTTCTTTTGAAAGATCATTTGATTCCACTTTTTTTAAATCTTTGGGTGGAGATATCGATTGGGTCTGAATGAGTTTAAGCTGGTTATTTATTTGCCTCTTTGCATTTTTGATTCATAATTTTATAAGCTATTTTATTGAAATTAGGAGGTTATGATTTATGATTCGTGTGGTTATAGAATTTATTTCTTTTCTATAAGTCAGCATTGATATAATTATACTGGGTTATCTTTTTTTGTTTTAATTCTTTAAGTATTCGTAAATAAATTTTAATTATCTTTCATTTTATTCCTCTTAATTTGTTAGCATTAACCTTTAATAATTTATTGAAATAGATAATGGGTCTGAAGTTATATTTACTCCTCAACTAGAATCCATAAATGAAGATCTCATTTTAGAATAAATAAATGCCTTATCATAAATTATAAAAGTTCTAAAACTAGGTATAAATCATTTACAACATATAAATTTTGTAAAATAATTATAAGAAACTCCAAAAATGTTATCATAAATTGTTAATATAGATAAACTATATTAAATAATAATATATGGATGGAGTGATTGAATTTTTTATTTCGATATCGAAGACTAACTAACCTTATTCGGGGCAGACTCGGCATTTGATGTACAGACCGTACAAAAACCATTAGCCAGCCTGTCAAGAGGCCACGTCCACCAGTAGATCTGCAGAATTTTTATCCTCTTAATTAATCCTCTGAATTTGTAATTTACTCATAACCTATTTATAGTATATTATATTACAGAACTTAAACTCTTATTGTTATTGAAATTTCTCTAGAGAGGAGGTGGTAAAAGTTTCCACTCGTCTCAGTACACTGAGGAGTTGAACTTGTTGTCCCCGTCGGGAGGAAGGTGGATAGAAATGGGTGGAAGTAACATGCTATGGGAGAAAAGCAGAGGTACTAACCATGCAACTCACATTATCTTCTCATTGGCCACGCCATACGATAGCCTAGCCATCGAAGCCATTAACCAAATGACCAGGGATTGGATCTTTGCCTGTGCAATACCATCAGCCATGGATGGCGTAAAAATATGGTAAGAGATGAAAGATTCTAATTACTTTTTTTTAATTTTAGGTTCATTTTATGAAGTTAAATTTCTTGCTTTTCATATTATGCTTTATTAAAAAACGATTTTCATTAGTTTACATTATATCCTTATTGACGTTTCGTAAAATCTCCCCATCCTCAGGACAACCCATTTATTGTCTTGATTCTCCACTCTTTTTGTCATATTATCCATAAAATTTTATTTTATATCGTCTTATAATAGTCACTATTTTTTAAAAATATTTAATAAAAACAGTGTACAACCTTCCCATAGTATCTTCGTCACAAGTTTGATTGTGACAATGATATTAAAGGAATTTCTCATACCATTTAGAAACGTCGGTTTCTAATAAATAATTTTTACTATTTATGATCCATTTTTTTTACTGCCTTATAGACCATCTCATTCCTCGATATTAAAGGAAGGTTGTACACTGTTTTTATTAATTCTATGTATTTAATATTAATAATGGGAAGAAAGAGAATCCTAGTATTGTATTAGTGGAATAATTTCTTCCTTATATCTCTATATTTCTGCATTATTTTATGCTACATCGTTCCACCACCGTTTCAAACATTCTCAAGGTATTTTTTTTTTTTTTTTTTTTTTATCTCTTTACTCCTTTTGTCTAGATCTATCCATATCGATTTCGTTAATCGATAATTAAAAACAATTAATTAAACAAGAAAAACTGTATTTTATGTACTTTAAAACTATTGCTTGGAGTGTGTACTGCATCTGTTTTCATCATTGTCACACTGCTCTGTGTTTTTTTTGCAGTAAACAAAATTGATACTATTATATCAGAAACTGACGTTTCTCAATGGAATGAGAAATTCCTTGTGACAATGATTCTATAGAAAGGATGTACACTCTTTTTATTAAGTTTTTAAAAAATCGTGACTATTATAAGACGGTATTAAATAAAATTTTATGGATTATTTCACAAAAAAGTGGAGAATTAATACAATAAATGAGTTGTCCTGAGGCTGGAGAAATTCCCCGAAACGTCGACAAGGATATAATGTAAACATATGATAATCGTTTTCAAAAAAAATAATATAAATAGCAAGAAATTTAACTTCATGAAATATACCTAAAATTAAATTTATTTAAAAAAAAGAAAAGATTCTTCTATAATACAAAAAAATAAAAATTCTAATAACTGGTTTTTGTGTTTGTTTTTTTGAATGGGTAAAGTTATGCCTATTTTAAATACATCAACATGAATCAAATGATTCACAGCCTGTAGTGGCATTTTATATATTATAGTGAAATAAACGAGATTATGTTTGAGGGTTTATCAGTTATAAAACACTCAGTAAATAATTTTTTATTGTTGGACAAAGCCTGGCTCAGTGATACGTCGTCCCACTACTTATGATGATGAAAACTACAGAATTTATTTACATACCAAATATAAAATATAACTAATTTTATAATGTGAAATAAAGATCTGAAAACAAAAATTCTTTTCCAGGAAAATTAAAGCATGGAGAAATTAGACTAGTTTTCTCGTTTGACATTTAGGGCCTACTTTCAACGGCTATATCCCTAGACAGCCCTCCGAAATTCTTAGGATCAATATCATTCATCTCATCCAGTGCGGTATTGTCCCATTGTAACACGACTCCTTGTTTTCAATCCTAACCCAGATGCCATGACGATTAACTACTAATGCTTCGTATTTAAATCTAGCTCAGGAAAGGTTTAATTAAATTCAGTTACTTTAAATAATGTTACTATAAACATATTTCTCCTACCTCTATACTTTTATTTGCTGATTTTTTAAGCAAAGTAGGTGCAATGAAATAAAAAGATGCATCGAACACTCTCGTGCTGTTAGAAACTGTCTAGATCTGATTGGAATTTCTTCCATTACGCGATAACATCATGCAGCATTCGTTCTTCCCTCTCGGAGATCGGAAAAAGCGATGCATGTTATTGCTTCACTCTCTCTTAACGAATTCAATACAGCAGGTAAATACCATAGAGAGGTATAACAGATAAATAAAATGAATAACAATATAAGATATTTTTTATTTTTATTTTTTATTATTATAAGATCTTTTTATTTTCAACCATACCTGCCTTGTGGCAACAAAGAATTCAGTAGCATTCATTAACACCGAAATGCGTGGTATCAATGTTCCCTAATTTACAATCTTGGCCTCGAGACTTAGATACTCTTAATGCTGTTCTCTAGGGAAGAAATTACCCAATGAAGCTGAATGAGATCAGACGAGTGAAGAGAAAAATAAATCAAACCAGATGAGTGTTTTATTACTTATCATCTAGTTTTCATCAACCGCCAACTTTTTCCCTATAGTTATATCATAATTTAATAATAGCATTTGTAAAGGAAATATAAATAATTATGCATGGTTTTAGCAAAAAAGGTATCAACTTATCATCAAAAGGAAAGATATCATCACCCCAAGGTAGGTATAAGAGGAAGTCAGCAATCATCTGTCTCTCACAACTTCGCAGGCAAAACTTCACTCATCTTGTCGTTCGCACTCTTCCTACTTGGGAGCCGGTCAGTATTTCTATTTATATTGTTAATTTTTTTATTTTTATTTAAATAACTCATTATTTTAAAAATTAATTACAAACTTATTTGTAAAGTTGATTAATTAATAGAAATAATTTTTTATAACTTTTTACTAAAAAATCTTTTTTTTTTTTTGTCAAAATTTTAAAAATATATGTATTTACTCACTGATATACAGAATTAAAATGCATCTAATTCCTTTTTCTTGTTCTAACGGTAGTTTAAAGTATTTTTTATCTTTACAGGTCTCAATATATTTAGACTTATTTAAAAAACGTGACAGATTAGTTATGGGAACGACATTTCTCAATTTTAGAAATGTTATAATTCCGAAGACTGAGAATAATGCTTCGTACTATTCAATAGAGCTACCTGACATGTCACGTTTCTGGCACGGTTACAGGCTCTTTGTCGAGCCGATGAAAGGATGTGAGATCTCTGCCTTTGGAAGAGCAACAATTGAAGTTCCATGGAGCCATGAAGGTTCAACCAAAGTTCTAAGGTGAGTTTAACGTGTTCTTATTCTCATGCCTGATAGAATCGAATTATGGTTTAATTTTATAAGTATATATAATATATCATTAGATTTATTTATTAATATCAGTTAGTTACTTCCACTTACCTATATATGTTAAATATATATTCTTACCTATATTATAAATATATGAAATCATTTAAGGAAGGTATATGCCTGGGATATTATAGCAAATTTTTTGCCAAAATCATTGTACCAGAAGTGCCACTTTATATTATAGATTTACACGTTTTTACAATTTTCTGGAAAAGGCTCAAACCATTTTGATTATAACTCATTATATCAGTGTACAATTCAGTCTTCCATCTCTGATAAGGCTGAATTGTCAAATTTTCCAAATGGCTTCCTTTAAAGTATCTTTAATTTTGTTTATTTGAAATAATTAAGTATCTCTTATTGTTAGTAGTAATAAAAAATATGAAAGAATTTGATGATTTTAATCTCCTCTTCTTCTACCACTTAACGGTGTGAGGATCTTTTCGATAGAGCTTGATTCAGGAATCTCTCTCCTGAACCCTCTGTCTTCTTTCCCATTCCAACCCTCTTCTGTCAAAGGCCTCCTGAATTTAGCTTCCCAATGACTTCTTTGGTCTTCCCCTCGGTCTCTGCCCTTCCACCTTTGTCTCGTATATCACCCTCACCACTCTGTTTTTTGCTTTTTATATTTGACCTTATTGTTGTATTTCACATTCAGTCCCTTCTTGACTTCCTCTCCATTCTTCTTAAAAACTTCATCTCCATGGCTTGAAGTTGTTTGTTGTGAGAATCCAAGGTTCGCTGGAAACAAATTTCTGGAAACAGGAGTAGTAATAGAGATGTATAATATATGGTAGGAAAGCTAGAGTTTAGAAAAATTAATATTTAACATACAAAGTCGTTTAAGGTAATGGAGAGTGATGAAAAATGCATAAACATAAATGGTTATTTCAGTTAATAATTTCTACTTTTATATTATATAATGGAAACTGAATGAAATTTTAATGTAAACTAAATAGAAAATTATTATATCAAATTAATCAAATTAGATTAAGAAATAATTTACCTTATTTATCTCAAAATACATTTATTAATAAAAACTAATTTACATAGTCAATACATTATTTTTTTGTATTGTTTTGACCATTTTCAAACTATCCAATTTTGTCACCTATGTCCTATATTACGTTGTAAGGTCCATAAGTTTCCGGCCTGCCCTCGTTCCCCTACTTCAAGCAGTATAAGACTTGCCCGCCATGCATGTCTATGCCTGCACTCTCCAAACCCATCTTGGACTTCCTCAGTCCGTATCTAAACTTGAAGGAATCTGTACGTTTTAACAATATTCAAGATCGAATACCGTGCAGTTATTAAATTCTTGTGTAAAGAGGGCCTTATTCCTGTGAAAATTAAAGAGCGCTTGGATGGGAAGTTTTCTCTCTCCTATTCCACTGTAAAAGAATAGGAAAAATTATTTAAGTTAGGGAGAGAAAGTCTGGATGACGACCCGCGTCCTGGTCGTCCATTGGAAGCTGTCACTTCTGAAACAATCCAAGTTGTGGAAGCTGAATTGCTGTCTGATTGGAGGCTGAAGACCAAAGAAATCAGCAGCAAGGTTGGGACTTTAGATAAAAATGTTCTAAGGATCATTAAAGAACATTTACATATGATTAGGGATTGATAAATTATTTGCCACTTCTATAAATTTGTTTTATTGAAAACTAGTTTCGAATGTTATACATTCATCCTCAGTTCTAAAAACACACAAAAAATTCAAAAATAAGCAATTCAAAATATAGTTGGTATTATTATACATATTAAATTATATAAATCAGTATTATAAAACATTTATGAATTATGAATTTAATTAAGACAAGAAATCAAATACATGTTGGTACTCACCAAGGTTTAAATGGATTATATCAAACAGAAAAGTTTGTACTGGTTCCTTCTCGCATTGTACTAACAATGAACGAGAAATAGGCAGGATGTTTTTAGAACTGAGGATGAATGTATAACATTCGAAACTAGTTTTCAATAAAACAAATTTATAGAAGTGGCAAATAATTTATCATTCCCTAATTAGATTGATCCTTCTATACCATGATGCGAATGTCAACTGATTTACATATAAGCAAGGTGAGCTCAAGATGGGTTCCAAAAATTCTTTCGGCTGCTCAAAAAGTATTTGTATGTGTTTATAATGCCGTCTGAAAAAATAGCTTGGATTCAATTGTCCCTAGGGATAATACAATGGTCCTATACTGTGACCTACTCAGCAAAAGGGAGTCCATGGAATGGAGAAGGCCAGGAGAAGCACCTCCGCTAAAGGCAAAAGTCACGCAGTCGACAAAGAAGGTAATGGCCACCATTTTTTGGAATCGTAGAGAAATTATTGCTGAATTGATTTTAAGGAAAAGAACACCACAGTGAACGCCGAGTATTATGCAGCCCTACTTCACCGCTTACGACACGTCATCAAAGAGAAAAGCTGAGCAGAGGTGTTTGGCTTCTTCATGACAATGTCCCTGTCCACACAGCATTGATTTCCAAGGCCGCTGTGAAGGACTGCGGATTCCAAGAGACCTCCCATTCACCCTACAGCTCAGACTAGCCCCTAGCAATTTCTACATTTTCTCAAAGTAAAAATCTGACCTTCATGGGAGGAGGTTTAACATAAACGAAGAGGTCCAAGCAGCGATGGAAGAACATTTTTCTAACTAAGAAGAAAATAATTTTTTTCATGGTATAGAAATATTGCCTAAGCGTTGTATTAAGTGTGCAGCGAGAAGAATATATTGAAAAAAAATCACACCAGTTTTTTTCTTTCACCTTTGCTTCTTCCTTAGGTCGGAAACTTATTGATTTTACTATGTAAAATACGATTAACTGACTACTAAAAGTAGTATTTATTATTAATTTTCAAAGTGCTGAACTTTCACACCTTCTATTTTGCCATATTGGTTTAAATCTTTTTCTAGGGGACATGGCATTTCTTTATTTTTCAATTCTTAATAAATCCATTACAAAAAATACTGCCTATTGAGGGTTATCCTTCATTAACCTCTATATTCACTGAAATCCTCATTTTTAGTAATATAGTGGCAGGATTTTTTTATAATAGAAAAAGATTGAAACCAATGTGCCGAAACGGAAGGTATGTTAGTTCAGCACTTTGAAAATTAATAACAAATACTACTTTTGGTAGTAGGTTAAAATAGATAATTGGAAAATGGCCAAACAATAGATTAAAAAAGCTGAAACATCACAACAAAATAATATATTTATTAATAAATTAGTTTTTAATAATAAATATATTGTAGAATTAATAAGGTCAGTTATTTCTTAATCTAAGTTGATTAATTTTATATAATAATTTAGAATCTCTTTGAAGATGAACAATGGTAATATAGTTGTTGATCATAAATAGAAAATTTTAAAATTTATATCCAACTTGACGAAACCAAAATTATTTAATGGATAGAATTGTCGTATTGCAAATTTTTAAAAGATTGTAAAAAATTACAGTAGTTTAAAAACCTCTTTTATTGTACTTTTGTGTAGACATGAAGGAAAGCATGCTGCTGAAAATATTTCATGTGATGTTTATGTGAATTCTTTAAAATTGCACGCACCGCACCTGATTTTTATATTATATAATTGTAATTCCTCCCTTCAGTACTTACTAAAATGCCTTCAAGCAGATGCAAAATAATGATATTTATGCCATAACTTCTATCTTTATTTTGCAGTGAAAACAGTTACAGCATTGAATTTACACTCCTAACTGGAAAGGTGGCCGCTGACGAGAACAGCAGTGTTCATGCTAACATATTCTTTGATTCTCGGTGCAATTACAAAATCAGGTTTGTTGTTAGTATTTAGTCAGTTGATTCAGTTATATCTTCTAGATCGTTACAAAAGTTCTTGTGCATTAATATAGCTTTATTTCAGATTACATATATTAAATATTACTGAATACTACTCTTCAAAGTTAAATCCATTGTTTTCAACTACTTTCACCCATCTTTCTGCCAGTAATTGAATTTGATGCCGGTATCACTCCTTTGATTTTGAGCCAAAGAACTCTTCACATCCAATTTTTACGTCCTCGTAATTATCAAAGATCCGATCTTTTAAAAAATGAACCATTGATAAAAACAAACCGTAATCTGATGGTCCAATATCTGGGATATACGCAGGATGAGGCAAAACGTTTACTCCTTGCAGTTCCGATAATTTTTCCTTGGTCATATAAGAACGATGTGCAGGGTCATTGTCGTGTTGCAAAATGACTTGGTTCCTGTTGACCAAAGTGGGGTATTTTGCACTCAAAACTGCATAAACTCTGTCTAGCTTTTCACAATAAAGGTTTGAGTCCCTACTATGGCTGATAAATCACGAGTAATTGCATGTGGGTCCTGGTTCAAACATTTAAGGAGAACATCATCAACGACTTATGGGTGACCTGATCTGGGTTGTGCGGCAGTATTTCAATGGATAATCGACTCTCCTCTATGTCAAAAATTTTTTCGGTGGCTACCTTTGCACTTAAACCTTTTTTCCAGTAATGTCTCAAAATACTGCGAATCAAAATTTTTTCTTCTGACATTGCACGTGCATTTTAAAAATGTAAATGGCCCCATAAAGTCAACTTAAGTCACTAGGAATTAAAGGATTTGTCAAAGTAAACATTGACATAAATAGTAGGAACAGAAACATTTTTATAGGATAATTATAAGAGTTGGAATTAAGGGTTGTGTTCATGCACAAAGACTTTTGTAACAACTTAGTATTAGAACTTATTTTGTTTTATTTAGGTATATTTTCTTCATATTTTTCTCTATTCTAATGTATTGCTTATTTTAATACAGTTTGGAGAAGTCATTACTGCTCAGCCTGACATCGATAGTAACCCATAGTGGTCCCTCGATTATCGCCCACATTGCCTGCTGCCTGCTCTTCTGTATCGGGTATCAGGCCAAATGCCTCGGTGTGGAAAGTGACTGCCCATTGATACAGGTGGTTCTCCCGTTGGCTGCGAAACCGTACTTCATCATTCAAGCTTCAGCCTTATCTGCTAGCCTCCTTCAGTCAGTGTGATATCATTTTTAAATTTATAATTGAAATATTTAATATCGTATATATAATTTTTTTTTTTCTCTAAACACCCTTTAAGACCACGTGAATATCATTACTTTTCCTTTCTCATTTTCGCTTTTCTTTTCTCCCAGTATCTTCTCATCACTTCTGCATGATTTTACTTCTTTTCTTTCGACCACGCAGTACCCTTCTGTTTTTCTTTATTTTCCACAAGAACCTTAATTTCTTTTAATTTTTTTCCGTATAGTTCTCTATCCAGGCAATTTTTGTCTGTTATTTCTAATTTGTCTGTTTCCTCTCTCATTTGTTTTACATATCCTCCTACGCTCTTGTATTCACGGATTCTGTCAAAGACTTTCTTGTTTAGTCTCCCTTGGTCCATCTTACTACGTGCCCGTAGAATCTTAGTCTTCTTATTCTTATTTTGGTTTCTAGGAATTTTATTTCCTGTAGATTTCCTGGTTGGGCCTTAACCTGGTAGCCTTCTTGTGTTTTCTTGGGCCCATAGATTCTCCTCAGGATCCTTCTCTCCATTTTCAGTAATTTTTCTAGTCTAGGGAGACATGTTGTCTCCATCCCGTACAAAATTACTGGTTTTATCACCGCGTTGTAGTGTCTTATTTTTGCGTTAGAAGATAGGTTCTTCTTATTGTAAATCAGTTGACATCCGCATGATGGTATAGAAGGATCAATCTAATTAGGGATTGATAAATTATTTGCTATTTCTTTTGATATAATCCATTTAAACCTTGGTGAGTACCAACATGTATTTGATTTCTTGTTTTAATTAAATTCATAATTCATAATTGTTTTATAAAACTGATTTATATTACATCTAATTTAATATGTGTAATAATACCAAAGTATATTTTGAATTGCTTATTTTTTGAATTTTTTGTGTGTTTTTAGAACTGATGATGAATGTATAACATTTTAAACTAGTTTTCAATAAAACAAATTTATAGAAGTGGCAAATAATTTATCAATCCTTACTTATTGTAAATATTGCCTGTTGTGAAGCTTAGTTTTTCCAACTTTGTGATTTTCTCTTTTATGCTCTCTTTTTCCAAATCGTTATTGCATATTGTCTCTCCTAGATATTTAAATTTCTGTTATTTTTATTTGTCCATATTTCGTCTCTATTTTTTTTTTGGCCGTAGTTTTCTCTGTTGTCATAAATTCTGTCTTTTCGTATTAAATTTTTAGGCCTGCTTTTTTCTGTTATTTCTTATAGCAGAAATATATAATATTCCTGCTATATACATATATATATTTCATTTTGTATATATATGGGGCCGGGGTGGCCGAGCGGGCTAAGGCGCTTGCAATAGGTAATCAAAGTTAAGCAACGTCGAGCGTGTTTAGTACTTGGATGGGTGACCGCCTACCGGGGAAAATCCACGTAGCCTGCCACTATCCCCCTCCCACGGGTTTGTGAGGCCCGTCAGCCTACTGGAGGCTACTCACACAGACCGGGCGTAGGAGTTATGACCCTACCCCGTGTATCTTAATTGTGAATCGCGTTGTGGTTTTCCAGGACATAAAATAGCCGCCCGTAGGTTTGGTCCATGGATGGTCTGTCTCGGGGAAAGAAATATAGGTCCTCGTGCGCCTGCTGACTCCGAACAGCCATAATCCGTGGATCTAGACCAATTTGCCACTGTCCTTGAACCCGAGTGAGTCGGTGGGAAGGACACTGCCGAATTGGCCCCAAAGGGACCGGTTATGGAGCTATGGGCAGCCTACCGCTGCACCATGGAAATCATGGTTCGCAGAAACGTGAGGTTGGGTGACCCCCTCCAGGCTGTCTGTGCTCCCGCAAGCAATAAATGTCTGCAAGAACACCAGATCGCGCGGCCAAAGATCTGCAAGGTCTATAGAGCCAACTGAAAAAAAAAAAAAAATATATATATATATATATATATATATATATATATATATATATATATATATATATATATATATATAATATTTATTTATAACATATAATTATTATTGTATATTCAGGGCATTCAGCTGCTTTGAATTCCTTGAAAATCAGGAATTCTGCTTGAATTTTTTGTGTTGAGGAAAAATTTGTATTTTCGTTTGATAAAAAGAAAAAAAAAAGGCCATTGGGAATTTTAAACTTAACCTGAAACTAATAGTTTAATTTTGCTTCCTCACTACCAAAGGTAATGAAGTATTGTGCTCATGCAGGAATTGAACAAAATTGATGTCCTCGGAATTGAACAAAATTAATGTCCTCAGAATCGAAAATTTCCATTCGCATTTTACGTGTGAGATATCAAGGAACAAATTTGGTGTCTTGTGTCTGTCTGTAGTCAAATTCATATTCAGACAAAACACAAGCTTTCGTTAATCAAATTTAGATTAAATTTTCAGGAATTATGCGGGTCGGTACCTAAATGCTCCCATAGCAATTTCATCAAATTCCATCCACTATTTTTGCTTACGCCTGCGCGAACGTATTTTCCTTGACACATCTATATTTTGAAAACATTTCATCCGATTTGATTAAAAGTTAGAGTGCATTTGATATGGTTGTATAAGTAATAAAATCACATTTAAAATAGTACTAACTTTATAATTAAAAAATGATTTTTTGTAAAAAAACAACATTTTTTCTACCTTTCCTTTCATTCGACATAGCCACGCCAAAGCAAGTCAGGGTATTGAATTGAATGATGTGTTTCCTCAGTGAACCTATCTTCGCTATATAATACTTTTATTTACTTTCCCATTCATATCATACAGCAATAAGTATGATGAAATTTCTGTATATAAATAATATGTTAAAAATAAAATAAAAAAGTTGAACTTATATCTTTTTTTTTTTTAAGTTTTGTACAAACTTTACAGTATGATGATTTGGAATGATGAGAACAATATTCTGTCTTCTGGTACTCACGTTATCATTTAAAAGTTAGACATAAAAAAACAAAAAAAAAAAGGTACAGCTAGTTTATTATAATGATCATACATTTATTAATCTGCAGACTTAACAAGCAGTTCATTGCTTGTAAATAATTTAATTGGAATTGCTCCTAATCAGGATCATTTTATTTTAATATAATAATAACTAAATTGGTTTAAACGATAGGTTACCAGTTTAAAATTTTTTAAAAATTTTAATGACGTATTAAATAGAATTATTATATAGGTTTTAAATATAATAACATGTATGTAAAAATTTGATGATATAACCAATTTTAAATTATATAGTTTTAATAATGATGTAAATTTGGTCCTTTATACAACATGTACCTGATAATGCCTTGAGAGCCAAAAGATTGGGTGAAATAATAAAGAGTTGATTAAGCTAATTTAGCTTTTATTAATCAAATATCTTATTATCCTTATTATATCTTAGTATACTCTCTGATTGCCCTTCCAATATCTTCCAACTTCTTCATTTATAATCCGAAAATTATTCCTGTAATACGCTCTACTGCCCTTCCAACTTTTATTTTTTTAAATAACTGTGTAACGATAGTTCTGGTAAAATTTGAATATTTCTCTTCCCTTTTCTGAAAGATTATTATTTGTTGATTTTATAAAACATTGTTTAAAAATTAATTTAATTGTTTAAAAATTCATTTAATGAAACAGAATAAAAATTATTAATACTTTTTTTTTTTATGTTTCATGTTTTATTACAGAAGTCTTACTAAAGTGTTTCCATTCCTGCCAGCTACTGACATCAAGATCCAGGCTGGCTTTGTCGAGCTGATAGTAGTACCTTTTTTCTTGCATTTGACGGCGTTCTGTTTGACTTTCCTCATGGCGACGAGTGTTATACTGATGGTGGTTGTACAAGGACAGGCTTTCAACGGCCTCTTCCTCAGGTTAGTTTTAAAAAAATTAAACTTATAAGAATTTAAGTCCAGTGATTAAAACCCTTTGGCTGCGTAATATTTGCGCAGTGGGAGGATACGGTGGTGTGGGAGGATACGGTGGTGCGGGATAGTCTAGCACATGCAGTGCCCCATGTGCTGAATACTTTTTTTGTTTAGCGTTTTATAATTTTTTTCCATTCTAGCTTTTCTAATATTGTTTTCCATCCTCCTTTCTGATCAGGGCTGTGGACCAGCACTGGCAGAGTTAATTTTTTTAAAAATGTTTTGTAACTGTAATTGTTTGAGTGAGGCCCTGTCCATTTTCAATAGTTGCTCACTTCTTTTGGAGCTGGGACCATCCAAGAACAGCTTTGAATGGTGCTGTTTTTTCCTTAGCCAGTGTTGCCTGGCTCTAATGTCATATTTCACCTTTATTTTACTTTTGGTGAGACTCATGCTTATGCCACAGACAGGTTCTGGTGTAATGGGAGTCCAATCTGAACCTGATCTGGCCAATTTGTCAGCTTCTTCATTGCCTGGTATTCCAGAGTGATCCGGTACCCACTCAATGTTTTCGCTGTTGTATTTTGCAAGGTTGTTCAGGGCTGAGTTATAGTCCCATATTACCCTTGAATTTGTTGTATGGTTATTTAGTGCCCCAATGGCCACCTGGCTGTCAGTATAGAATGTGATTTTCTTGCCCTTAAGCTCCTCTTCTAGCAGCCTGGAGGCACCATGGCTAATAGCTAGTACTTCAGATCGAAATACTGTGGTACAAACGCCTAGTGGAATTGAAACTCCATTTAGTGGCTTGTCTTTCCTCCAGATATCTGCTCCACACCCATGGACTGTAAGAGAGCCATCTGTGAAGCAGTTAACCATTGTTGGTTCTATGATGTTTTGTTATGTCAATAGAAACTCTGTAATCAGAGTCAATATATTTTCATATTTGAAAATCAGTAAGCACTCTCTCGCTTTCCATCCACTGTCCCAGCTCCCAGTGCCCAACCTGTGTCAGAACAGTGGAAGTTGTTTTCTGTTTTATCAGCCTATAAGTAGTTTTGTAGGCCTGCAATTCAATCTCCAAGTGTAGTGGTAATAGGTTAAACATTACCTCCATAGCAGCTGTTGGAATAGTTCTCATTGCACTTGTTATCATTAAACAGACCAGTCTCTGTAGCTTCTCCAGCTTATTTCTGGATCCACCCACCTGTGCCTTATGCCACTATAGAAGGGCTGCATAAGTTACCATAGGAATACCATTTAGACCCCACGTCTTGTCCACCGCATCTTTACAGGCCCAGAGGCACTTGAGTGCTTTATTTGTTATGTTTTCCACATGTTCCAGCCTAGTCTGTGATCCAATGTAGCACCTAGGTGTTTTGCCGTCTTACTCAGACACAGCTGGGTGCCATCCATGGTTGGCATTTTAGCAATATGCTTTTTCTTTGTAAATATGTAGAAATTGGCCTTGTGTGGGTTGATGTCTGTTACTGAATTAAGGAGGTCAGAACATTCTGATGTTTACATCCATTCAGGATAGCGATATCCTCCGCATATCCTTGTGCGTGAAAGCCTGCTGTGTTGATGGCTGTCAGCAATGAGTCACCAAGCACCACAGTAATGTGGATAGCACACCTCCCTGTGGGCAGTCTCCTCTAGGCCTAATCCAGAGTTTTGTGTGTCCTAATTCTGATTTGAGGATCCTCTGCTCTAGCATGTTGTTAATCCAACCAGATATTAGAGGATCAACATTTCTGTACCTTAGAGTCTTAGCTATAACATTATAAGGAGATCTGTCAAAGGCACCTTCTACGCCAATGAACATGCCTATATTTCTTGTTATCATTATTTCTTGTTGGTTTACTGATTTCTCAATCCTCGATATGTCTGTCCAACATCTTTTCCAATGTATTTATTAGAAATGATGACAAGCATATCTGTCTGAAGGCTTTAAGGTCATCATATGACCCTTTGCCTGGTTTAAGTAGGTAGCATAATTTGGAAATCCTCCAACTAGTGGGGATATAACCAAGTGCGCAGCTGCCCCTAAGAATTTCAAGTAAGTGCGTGCTGATGACTGGAAGGTCCTTCTGCAATAAAGTAGGAAAAATCTCATCAGTACCAGCTGATTTGTATGGTTCTAATGAGTTGATGGCCCATTCTAATCCCCCTCATCGTAATAACCTCATTAGCTTTGTCCCACCGTCTTTTATTGGCACTGTTGCTAATTACGGTGGGAGTCTCGCTGTAACAGGTCACAGTTGGGAAAGTGAGAGGAGACCAGGGCTTTCAAGGTATCCTCCTCGTCTTTGGTATACCCTTCCCCAACCTTTAAGGTGTCTTGGCTAGTGTGCTTCGAGAGAATTTTATTGATTCGGCATGCAGCCGGAGTATTGTCAACCTCCAGACAAAACTTTCTCCAAGCTTGTCTTTTGGTTTTCCTTACTAGTTTGTGGTATTTGGTGAGCACTGCTTTATATGCTTCCCATTTACCATTTCTTTTAGCAGCATTGAACAATCGCCTGGTGCGCGTTTGTTGCTTGCTTAATTCACTGTTCCACCATGAGACATTCCTCTTGGAAGTGGTGTGACATATTTTATTACTGTTCAGATTTGCTGTTCTCACAGCATCTGCCAAAGAGGAGTTCATGCATTCTAATTTCCATGTATTGTGAACTGCTTTTGGGCAGTAGTTAAGCAATTCATCAAGGTTATTTTTGTAGGACTCCCAATCCATATGTTTTGGATTCCTATAAACCCTTGATTGTTGCCAGCAGTCTGCTGTATCAAATCTAATGTATTTGTGGTCCGAGCTGCCCCAAATTTTGTGGTGTGCATTTGCATCTAGGGCAGCTATTATTTTGGTTCCCATACAATCCAGAACCTTTTCAAGCCCGGCTGTTGAGAATATGTCCTCATATGGCAGGTATCCAGAGATAAGAGTGATTCCTGCCATCCTATGTTCTCCCCCAGATGGGGTAAATTGAGCTGCTGCGAGATCTCTGGAACAAAATTGCCACAGAGGCAGCAGTTTAGAGACTGTTTATATAGTATACAGGCTCTGGGATTGCTGGTCACGAAAATAATTCTGTACCCAGACAATCCCAGTCCTTTAATTGTACCATCATACATGTAAGGCTCCTGAATGAGGATGATGTCAATATCCTTACCTCTGATTCGAGGTTGTTTTCTATCTTGCCGGACTATAGTAGCAGTCAAACGCTAAACAAGCACGACTCATATACACCGGGCACTGCAATCGCCGGACTAGTATATGAGCTCTTAGCACGCCGGGCGCTGCAACCACTGGACTAGCATATGAGCTCATAGCAGCGAAAAGGTTAATAATTTGATCATGGCGGATATGGTGGAAGGTTGCTGTACGAGCGATTTATAAAATTGCAATAAGAAAAATTCCCAAAATATAAAATCCCCACTAGGTTAAGCAGTTTAATGCTGTTTGGTGTTTTACCCCATTTCTCCTTTTTTCGAAAAATTTAATGCATATAAACCTTCCGGAAGAAATTCTCTAAATGATCGCGAAAACCGCATCAAAATTGAAGTTTGTAGTTTTGCGAATATTAACATGCACAGGCTGAATTATATATATATATATATATATATATATATATATATATATATATATATATATATATATATATATATATATATACTCGTAAATAGATTTGATTGATATTTTTAATTTTTTTATTGTCATTAATCATCTTTTAAATACTTGTTAATGGTTTTAAAAAATTCAATATTTTTAAAGGTTTTTGAAGAGGTATTCGCTTGGCATTAACTGGTTATCAGAATATATCCTCAATGGAGTGAGTAAGGTTCCAATCGTTGTGTCTGCGTTTATGGTTACCGTAGCCTTCTCTGCCTGTGGAGGCCTCGCCCTCTCCATCGGCCTCTGCTTTTACATCTTCAAGGTATCTTTCCTTTTTTTTTTAAATTCATATAAATCACCAGTGCTTATTAGATATTTACAATCAGACGTTTAATTTTCTCAATTATTTCTTCACATTTTAATGGACCAAATATTTTTTTTAATTTTTGTTACAGCATTACATTATTGACTTTAGCTGCAATCAAGATTTATATACAAATAGAGGCTATAAAAAATCTTGAGTAATATCAGTCACAAGTCATCTCCTTTTCTTGATTCCATTAAGCACTCAAGACTTTCTGCCTTGTCCTGTACTGCTTATCCATGTGGTCTATGATTATTAGTTTTTCTTTTGAAGTTGAACAAAAAAATAATAAATTCCAGGAAAAAAAATAATCATTACACCACATGACAATGGAATGACTATTACACACTAAATTTAAAAAAAAAACAAAAAAACAGACACAGCTGCAGGCAGGGGTAGGTTGTTTATGGTTAAGACTTTTATTATTATTATTTATTTCTTAACTACTTAACTAACTATCTAACTACTCGTAAATAAAGAGGGCATGGATTTAAAAATGAAAAAATAAATATGAAGTTACCAAATAATTCTATTGTAAAATGAAGCAGATAATTTTTTTTTCTCGAAAAATTGAACTAAAATAACGACTCTAACTTCACACACATTATTTTTTTAGACTTATTCACCTTCTAGACAATGATTTTGCAATTATTGTGAAAAAATATAAAATTTAGCACAAGAGACATTTCGGTAAATTATTAGCTATTTTTATTATAAATCCATGTCATAAATAGTTTAATTATAGCTATGGATTGGTGTATGATAATGTAAAATTGAAGAATTAATAATAATATTGTCATTTTGAAAAATTGTTGTTTGAAGTAATATTGCCCAGGCTCTTTGCATCATTTTTACTTCCTTGTACGAAGTAATGGAAGTAGTGTAATCGCGAAAATTTTAATTTTTCAGATTTTAACGGAAATATCCATTTTGACTATCCCTGAATCCATTTTGACTAGTTTCGTAGTGACCTCTGTACGTACGTTTGTTCGTATCTCGCTTAACTCAAAAACGATTAGCAGTAGAAAATTAAAATTTTGTATTTGGGATTGTTTTAACATATAGTTGTGACCTCCCTTTATGATTACTACTTTATCACGGGAAGTGGTACTTTACTTGAAGGTCAAAATAGATTTTCATCAAAAATCATATTAAAATATAATGCAAAACTTTTCAAATTTGGTATTTTTGATTTATATATTCATTTAAATAATGCAATCGATTTTGGTCTAAATTGGAATACCGGAAGCGGTACTTTACTTGAAGGTCAAACTTTCATCCAACATCTCAAATTTGGTAAATAGGACTTTTATATCAATATAAATTTTGTTTCCATTGTTTGTGCAAACAATCAATATAGATTTTGGTTGAAATTGGTGAGCCGAAAGGGATACTTTACTTGAAGGTCATAATTAACTTACATCATAAATTATATTAAAATTAAATACAGAGATCATATGGTTCGTTAATAAAGATTACAAATGCGATTTTGTTTCCACTCCAATTTTTATTACTTGTTTTGAGTGTAAAATACGGCTATTCTCCCCATTTATGAGATGGAGAAGTCTGCAACAGGAGAATAAGATATTAAGTTAAGTGGGTTCTTCCAAAATATCGAAACTATCAATTTTCAATACTTTATCTAGTGATATTGACAGTTCTAATGTTGTCACGGAACACGAAGAAGTCTCTTGGAAACTAGTTACCTAATGAAAGAAAACATATAATTACGGAATAAGACCTTCAGGAACAAGAGATTGGGCATGTGTGTGTCAATAGATTGACCGAGTGTCGTTTTTGAGATACTGCTATCTTTGGAAACTAATAACCAAATTCAGGATCCCTTTTTGAGCCACCGATTTATAGTTTAATAAGTTTAAAAGGAAGTGACCACATCAGATATTTATCAAATTATTTGTAAAAAAAATTATGAAAATTTTTTTTTGAACAAGAAATGATTTTTAAATTAACTAGATAATACTTTTTTAATAAATAAACAAAAAAAATGGCTCATCCGATACTACTCGCTATTTAGGTCTCTAGCTGGACAAATGACTAACATGTTTTAGCCTAATTTTTAGGCAGAATGCCTATGTATCTTTTTATCCAAAATCAAAATACTCACAACACAATATAACAATATAACTTTAAGAAAATTTAAATAAGGTAATGGGGGTTAGTGTGTAATTGTCTTGTAAAATCCAAATCCTGAACTAATAAGAGATGCTCTTTACGGAGCATGGATTCTAAACACTAATCTACCACACATCAACTGCGGGAGTTCGCTAAGGTGAAGTATAAAGAGTTGTTAAGATATCAGTTCCAACCTGTTGATTAAGTTGGATCTTACAACTTCTGCTCGGCAGCTGTGCTGGTATTTATTCGCCTCTAGGACTGCTTTATTTTGTTTTTGTTTTTTACAATTTTTGCGTGAAAAAATGAAAGTGTAACCTTCAGAAGCTATTCTTCAAAATGCTTTGTGATTTACATTTCTTCTTGAGAGTTTTATAGTTTTTAAGCGCTTGTCTGCAATTCTCCAGTGAAACATGATAGTTGGGGTAAGTGCAGATCTTTGTTATAGGATACTTGCCTGCCATCATGTTAGGCCAGGGCAATCCTGGATAGATGTTTTTTCAAAACATTTATTCAATTGTGTTCCAAATCTGACTTTCATGACTCACTGAAGATTGTAAAATGTGAATCTCGGACGAGTTTTTACTTGTAATTTGACAATTACATCAGTATAATAATCTCCCCAGGAATGAACTATTTTACACTTGAGCTATTACCACTATTGTTTACCACTACTACTAAAATGCCTCGTATGCACTTACTCCTCAAGATAGGAGCAAGTGCGTACTAAGAACTATTAAATTGAAATATCAATCTCATAAAAATGGAAGTGTTTGAAATGTGGGCTTGACTGTAATATTTAAACATAATCATCTAAGGAACATTTTCAAAAACAGATGAAAAATCTAATGTGCACTTACCCACATACCTTATTTAGAATTAAATGTAATTTTATAAAGATAAATAGATTATTATATTTTATATTTATTTGGATTCCTGTAGTTGATTTCACTGTATGAAGATTTTTGGGAAGAGATCGTGTACTGGCCTCTTCGCTATCTTAAATGGAGGATAAAGCAGGCGAGGAGCAATGGCGGAGGCGAAGCTCGCCCACAATTCGAGATCCCGTCAATCAGTGAAATCAGTTTTCATCTCAGCCTTATTCTGCTTTGGCTCATCAACACGCTGATTAGTATCCCCAGTATTCTCGTCTGGGCAAAGAACTACAAGTAATGACATTCATTTTCATAACTGTGCATTTGAATAAAGCTATCATTTGAATATAATTGGAAAATTTCAATATAAAGACTCAAGTCTCTCAAGTAGCAGTAAATATCTAAATAGTCCAATATTTCACCAATTCAGGCATCATCAGTACTAAAAAAACATAAGACCACATAAATTTAGACCAGAGATAGCATATCTCATATCATCATCATACTTATCTGTTCCTCTCTAGTGGCATGGCATGGTGGTGTGAGGTTCCTGCTTATACTGCCACCTCCATGCACACCTATCCACCATAAATCTTCTTCTCTCGTCCTAGCTCAAGTTTCTTTAACGAAAGGATTCCTTAACGCTTTTCTCCCATGTTATTCTGGGATATATAGACTGCGTCCCATCTACCTTGGCCTCATAACCCTGTCTGGCAAGGTGATGTTTTTGCATTCTAAGGAAATGGCCGAACCACCTTAGGATTCTTCTATTACAGATTGTATGGAGTTTACACCGAAACTCGACCTTATTGCAGTATTACTGATTCTGCCCCATCTGGGTTCTGCCTTCTACCTTCCTCAGGTACCGTATTTATGTTTATCGTCCAGGACTCAGAGGAATACAAAAATACTGATAGTCCAATAAGGTGGGCTTGTATACCTTGACTTTGGTCTTTTTCCTCAATTCTTTTAAGTCCCAAAAAGTCCTCCTGCGGATTTCATTCACTCCTGGGTTTTCTGAGTGAGGATTAGGGATGTAAATATCGAAAAATTGGGGAATTTCTCCATAATCAAGACAAAGTCTTACCTTATGTATTTATTCCTTACTGTTACAATTATCATTCTCCACTCTTTTTTGGCATTGCTTAAATTCATAATTTTATTTCGTTTTAATTTTTTTAGTCACTATTTTTTTTTTTTTTTTTTTATACAAAAAGAGTGTACCTACTATGGATTTGTGACAATGATATTCATAATATGTACACTCTTTCTACAAATTAAAAAAAATAGTGATTATAATAATTAAGACGAATTAAAATTATGGATTTAAGCAATGTCAACAAAGAGTGAAGAATGGTAATTATAATATTAAGGAATAAATATATAAGGCTTTGTTGAAAGATAATGTGATCAATTTTTAAATAAACACAAAATTCAAGGAAGAAATTTACTTCATAAAAACTAACCAAAAAAAAAAAAGAAAGTTTTTTATAGCTTTATAGTGGTTAAAAAGCAGCTTAAGTTATTTATTATATAAATTATTTATATTAATAATATTATTTAAAGTACTTCATTTTTTGAATGACTTAGAAGTAAATTTTAAACAGGACCTTAAAATTGATAATTTTTTTTACTGCATTTCAGGTACAGTAATCATTTAGAACCAGATCCTTATTTCTATTGTGCTGTAGTCATGTCTGTTTGTGTTGGTTACCTCTGGCAATCAGAACTTCCAAAAGGTGGACTGTACGTATGCATTATTAATATTTAGTTATGCAAATTTTTTTTTTTAATGACATAAGTTTCAAGAGTTTATTTTTATATCCAGTTCTCAATATATTCCATGTTTGCAGAAAATGGAGTAGGCAACTAGGCTATGCTCTTATTGGACTCGGACTTATGGTTATGGTCTATGGGCAAACCAGCCTCTACAGGATTCCGTACTTCTTGTGCTCTGCGTTCCTCCTGATAACTATCCATCAGGCACTTGTTCCCTTGATCTCTGGTGAGGAAAATGAATCCATCGAACAAACTGTAGTCAGTGAAATCGCCCCTGAAGGTGAGCGGTATATATATTTTCATTTGAGCTGAATGAAATCATTTGTCGATATGGAAACTAGATGTACAGCGATTTCATGATTTGGCCAAATATTAATAATCATATCATATTGTAATAGTAGACTGTTTTATATTATTTAATTAAAGGAATAAAACCATTGTATCAGTCTCATTTTTTATTTTTTCTTCATACCTTAACAGAACCTTTCGGCACTTTGTACCATATTCATCTTGTAATTATTGATTCATTTTTTGAATCTCATCTAAAAATTTTATAAAATCATTATTTTTCCTATTCATTGGCGACTTTGGGTTACTAATATTGCCATGGTTAGAGACTGTAAAATGCGAGAGGACCTTCTACCATCTTAGTCAAAGAGTGACCAATGAACCAATAATTACAAGATGAATATGGTGCAAAGTACCGAAAGCTTCTGTTAAGGTATGAAGAAAAAACAAAAAATGAGACTGATATAATGGTTTTATTCCTTTAATTAAATAATCATATCATAAAATAGTTATATAATCCAGTGCTAGAGGCGCTGACAGCGCTTTGTTTATTTGCGATGCATCATAGCGGCAGTTGACTTTGTCAATTCTCTTGCTTTAAAAGAGAGTAATAATGTTTGAAGAAGAAAGTGCACTGAAATGTGGTTACAAGCTAAGCAGCTTGTTATCATAACGATATTTCACTGCATCCTTCAATGGATTTATACTTTAATGGACAACAATTTAAGGCCAAGCCTCCAGGTCCTGTTAAACCTTTATGAGAGAGGTTTTCTCCTATGGCGGAGTGAACTATTTTATTGAAAATGACATTAACTGCCCTAGTTCGTGCCATTTTCAATAAAATAGGTTGAGTTTGATTGCAAAAATACTTCAACAATTCGTCCCACTGGATCTGTATAAGTTAGATGTACCCCCAAAGAATTGATGGTGCGTTCAGGCGACCAATAATAACACAAAAAGAAGGGCTGCCAAGACCATTTGTAGGAAGAAGAAAAGGATGCTGGAAAGAAGCAGAGTAGAAATGCTGCAAGCCGAATGGGAAGCAAATCAGTCCAGAAAGTTCTACAAAGGTGTCAGGGAATTTAAGAATGGTTTCCAACCGAGGACAAGTGTTAGCAGAGATAGGCAGGGTAATATAGTGGGAGGAAATGCAGAAATATTAGATACATGGCGACAGTATTTCCAGGAACTTTTGAATGGAGATGAAGGTGCAGAGAGAAATGTGTTGCCTGGACGTATACAAGAGGAATTACTGAATGGCGAGGATGATGTAGAACCTCCTGATTATGAAGATTTCTTGGAAGTAGTGGAAGCACTTAAAAACAATAAAAGCCTCGGCTATGATGGCATTGACGCAGAAATGCTAAAATATGGTGGAGAGGACCTATTAAAGAAAGTGTACGAATTGTTGTTGGAGGTGTGGGTCGAAGAAAAAATGCCAAATGAGTGGACAGTAGCTGTTATCTTTCCAGTTTTCAAAAAGGGAGACAGAACTAAATGCGAAAATTATAGAGGTATATCTCTCTTAGGAGTAGTGTATAAGGCATTTTCCATACTCCTAAATAAAAAGTTACAAGTATGGTCCGAACGTATTCTTGGTGAATATCAGTGTGGCTTCAGGCCGAATAGATCTACAATCGAACTTATATTTTCCGTCAAACAGATGCTGGAAAAATGTAATGAATATAATGTGGATCTTCATCATCTTTTCATCGATTTTAAGTTTGTAGTAGAAGACGGCCTAAGGCAGGGAGACCCCCTGTCTCCAACTCTTTTCAACCTGGCCCTAGAAAATGCTGTATGTGCTATTCGGACAAGCCCTAATGGCACGATATATAATAGATTGATGCAGCATCTGGCCTATGCAGACGATGTAGTAATATCGGCTAGATCAAGAGCAGCTTTATTAGGGGCATTTGAGGAATTCGAATAGGCTGCAATTCAATTGGGCCTCCATGTAAACGATGAAAAGACAGTCTATATGAAGTCATCAAGAAACCCACCAGATAATAGAGAAGAAATGGTCAAATTTGGAAGCCACACTTTCAAGATGGTGAACCAATTTAAATATTTGGGTGCTCTTGTCACATCAAAGAATGAACACCAAGAAGAAATTAAGGCAAGAGTAGCTGCTGGAAACAGGTGCTATTATGCTCTTCAAAAGCCCTTAAAATTCAGAGGTCTCACCAACAGAGCTAAGGTCATTTTATATAAAACAGTTATTAGACCGGTTGTGTCATATGGCTGTGAGACTTGGGTACTTTCCAAAGAAAGTGAAAGAATATTAAAAGTTTGGGAAAGGAAAGTACTAAGAAGAATATATGGACCTGTCTGTGAAAACGGCAACTGGAGAATAAGCAAGAATGAGGAGCTGAAAGAAATGTTTCAGATCTGGTTTCCTTTGTCAGAAAGGATCAGTTGAGGTGGCTGGGACATGTGGAGCGGATGCCGGCTAGTAGGATACCTAAAAAGTTGCTAGATGGTATGCCCGGAGGAGAAAGAATGAGGGGACGCCCACGATTAAGATGGTCGGATAGCATGGAGAAGGTATTGAGAGAAATGGGAATCAGAGGATGGAGGAGACTCGCCCGGAATAGAGAAGAGTGGAGTAAGATTGTGGAGGAGGCCAAGGCCCTTCTAGGGCTCTAGCGCCATAGAGTGAGTGAGAGAGGTTTTCTCCTATGGCGGAGTGAACTATTTTATTGAAAATGACATTAACTGCCCTAATTCGTGCCATTTTCAATAAAATAGGTTGAGTTTGATCGCAAAAATACTTCAACAATTCGTCCCACTGGATCTGTATAAGTTAAATGTACCCCCAAAGAATTGATGGTGCGTTCAGGCAACCAATATAGTGTCTGTTCCAAGAACTATCCAACGTCAGATCCGGTTTATTTCTAGAGGGATTGTATATTACTATACTTTTCTAATGAATTTTTCCTTTCCATATATTTATTTCTGCCGCTTCTAGTTTATCATTTTCTGTCTGTTTTTTTTTTTTATATTCAAATTTGCAGTTATTGAATTTCTTACATCAATAAGAACACCTGAGATTTCTAGCACATGGGAGAATGTAAGACTGGCAACTGCTAAGTAGGAAGAATTCTTTTCTAATTGTTGCTTCTGCTACTTCTACTATTCCAAAGATATCAACATCGTATAGTATGATATGTTTCTTTAGCTCAGTGAATTTGTCATTTGTTAAGCCACATGCATACAAAAAAGTTGGCTTTGAGCAGGGTTTTGTTATTGCTTTTAAAAAAGTTGTTTGACTGTATGATTTGGGCTGTTTAGCGAATGGTGTGATCGTTTTGTTCACCACTTAATGGCTATCCAGAGGGCTCGCGAGTTAAAAACTCGGACATGATTCTAATCACCTACCCGCAATTTGTTGTTCTTCTTTGTCTTCCTCTTTGTGCCATTTCTAGCGACAAGGAGATCCGATCCAATGCAGCCATGTCTCTCGGTCTCTGTTAGCTGCCTCATTTCTTAAAGTTTTTTTTTTCTTAAAAACAAAAAGTTGTACGAAACTGAAATTACATATTTAAGATAGGTTGCCTGGGATTTTACCGCAACTTTTTCGCTGAAAATGACTCACCGGAAGTACCACTTTATACCATCAACTTTACACTTTTTTACAGTTTCCTCGAAAACTGCTCTAACGATTTTGATGAAACTTGCCTAAAGTCTTTTCCTCAAAGCCCTGTAACTTTTCATTTATGTAGTACATCAACAAGAAAATGCATGAGAAAAAGTTATGATGAAAAGAAAATTTTATTTGCACATAACAAAAAGTATGGATTTTGTGATAAATCATATGTAGGATTATATTAAAAGTAATTAAATTCTCTAAAGAAACCAAAAAGAATTATTTTAATCGAACCAGTATTAGAAAAGACACAGTGTATTGTACTACAACAGTATATGCGAACTGCCTAAAAACGAAAAGTTGTATGAAACTGAAATTACTTATTAAAGATAAGTATATTTCCAGCATATTACAGTAACATTTTCGCTAAAATCAATTAACTGGAAGTGCCACACTATACCATGGATTTTACACATAGGTCTTATCCTCATTGAAATAGTCTGGCAGGGCTTAAATACCGAATTTTAAAAATGGGTTCCTCTAAAGTATTCTTTAGTTTCGTTTATTTGGAATAAGTAATAGAAAATGTATAAATATTAAGTATGAAAGAATTTGATGATTAATTAAAGGAGAAAAAAGAAAAAATATTTTCTCTGGTTGAAAATTAATTTCCAGAAATAACAGTAGTAATATAAATGTACCTTTAGAAAGCTAAAGATTTTAGAAAAATTAATATCTAACCAATAAAGTCGTATAAGGTAATGGAGTGATGAAAAAAAAACATAAACTTTGTTGTAGTTGATAAATTCTACTTATTTAACAGAAAATAAATGGAATTTCAATAGAAATCAAATGGAAACATTTAAAATTTATTTAAAGCTTAACAAACCCAAATTATATAGTGCACAGTGTTGTAATACTAATTGATAAAAAAAAATATTTTATTATACTTTTGTGAGAAAAGACATAATGAGAAATGCATGCTGCTGACTTTATTTCAAGTAGTGTATATGTGAATTCCTTGAAATTATTTTAGCAAATGGATACCTAATTATTATAGGATGGTAAGTGAAAGTTGTGTGATGGGCGCACCAGATTATTTATACATGTGCACATTTTTTTTTCTGATAACTATAAATTTATTATTACTATACATTATGATTTTTCTTTCATCCTTATTAACCATTTGTAAATATAAAAAAAACATTGATCATCTGTGTTTTTTTATTATCACTAGAGTCCAGATTTCGTGCACTAATCCGATCTTTCTTTCCTCATTCTTTTGTAGAAGATCTTTTGCACTTTTCTCCATTTTATGACCAAAATCTTCCCATGATTTTGGCTTGAAGAACTGCCATCTTGGAATCTTTGTTTTTTTCCTTGTACCTTTCATAGGCAGAGGAAGTCCCTCCATGCTTTCTTCTTTTCTTGAACCTGAGATTAACGGCTAACGGAAGCGGTTATATTGATGGAGAGGTGTCGCAAAGGCTGGGAGCAGCTGATAGATTGTTCAACGCAGTCCGGAAAGGTTTCCTCAACAAAAGAGAGGTGACAATGAAGACAAAGATATCTGTCTACAAATCAATGTTCCTGCCCATCCTATCTTACTTCTCTGAATCATGGATCCTTACCTCAAAACACAAAGGGCAGATCCAGACAATGGAAATGAGATACCTAAGAAAGGTTGAAGGAAGGACCAGGAGAGATAGGATCCGCAACACTACGATAAGATCGAACCTCGAGGAACAGTCAGTAGAAACCACTCTTGAAGAAAATAAACTAAGATGGTTTGGGCACCTCCTGAGGATGAGCACATAGAGAACGGCCAGAATAACATATGAGACGAGAGTAGACGGAAGAAGACCAAGAGGAAGACCACGGATCACTTGGGAAGAAGGCATGCGAGAGGAGCTGTGAGGAGCTGAGTTCAGGAAGCGAGGGCTGGACTGTAGCAGGAGGAGAGAATTGGTTCAAGAAAGGGACACTTGGGTCAAGCTCTAGAGAGAGCATCCCCACACTGCGCAGCGGTAGAGAGGGAAATAATATGATGATGATGATGATAAAAAAATGTGCATATTTCGTTTTCTTTCATAAATTACTACTTTTTCTTAAAATGCTCGTAGGTTGGAGCATTTTTATGTAAAATGTGAAAACCTCACAAGTTCTTATTAGGGTATTTTTTGCTACTTTTCTCACGATCAAACGCGATTCACACACTATGGCAACACCTTTTCTGCCTAAGTGTTTTTTATTGCCAACTGATAATTTTTTTAATAACGTATCGCATGGTCAAGTGAAACAATCCCAAATTTCTGCTGATATATCGATAACTCAATCTATGCCGAAAAAGTTGAGCCTTTCATCTTTGCCAGTAGAACTTCCGATTCATAGAATTTACGATCCATTTTGATGGATTGTCTATCAATTCTGATCATTTGGGGTTTATATTTAAATAAGATATAATTAATTTGATGAAAACCATGATCAGATAACTAACTAACTAGTTAATATCACAACTTTTACAGCATGAATAATTTTTTTGCTCGATCGATTTTCGATATTTGTTTTTAATTAGGTTCTACGGATTTTTAATTCTCTTCACTCGTGTAAAAATTTATGCGGGATGTTTGTTTTCATATTCACTAATTAATTTATTTTTAATAAATTATTGAGCATATGTTTGTCCAACTAAAGACCGAGTGTAGCACTGTAGAACATAAAAGGAAATGAATGGATTGTTTAGGATTAACTGGCTTTCTAAAAATCTAAAAAGAGCAAAAACAACTTCAATTTTCAGTTTCAGTTCCAGAATTTTCCAGAAAATTGAATTATATTTAATGTGTTATAAATAGTAACGTATTACTTTGTGAATCTGTCCTATGTAATTTTGGTTCAAAGTTTCAAATTTCAAGCAATTTACAATTTTTTTTTATTTAATGCAGTAAAAACAAAAAAACGTGCAATTTAGCCAAAATTGTTTAAAATGTGCAATTTCATGAAAAATAAAACTTACATAGGTCAATCCGGATGCCTTAATTCGTGTAAATAACTTGTCTTCGATTGATTTCAAGAGTCCAGAAAAAAACTGCAATTGCACGAGAATCTGGGCTCTAATTATCACTGTACCTTTCTGCCATTAATCTAGATGATCAAGGTTCCACTGTATAATAAGGGAAAGTATTGTTTGTTTGTTTTATTAATCCTATTAATATAATACATTTTAAATATATAAAGTTAACATAAGTATATTTTTACCTTTTAAATAATTGTTTCTCTACAGGAAACAATGAACAGGAAAGAGTACTGTTATCGAATAATATTAACAAAGAAGAAAAATCGAACAATATTGACAAAGTAGAAAATGAGGAAGTTGCAAAGAAGTAGCTACAAGACAGCAGCGTATATTCTGGTCAGACACTGTAGCTGTAGTGGACTGTCTGTGATACTGTTTTTTAAAACTGTAATCAGTATTGATGTTTAGGTATTTAGCTAGTTAGATTGGACAGTAGGAAAGTTGTACTGATATTTTAGAGACTGAATTTCAATCTAATATGTAGCTTTCTTTAATAAAATGTTGTATCATGTTATTCCTATAATATTAGTTAAATCAGCATTTTAAGAGAATAGTATCTGATAACATTATAGTGTTAAGTACTTTAATGATATTTATTGGCCTCTGTTTGGTTTTTGATCATATTTAAAAAAAAAAAAAAAAAAGAAGGAAGAAGTACTCAAATTTGTGACACATCATTATGAAATAGAACAGAGTCAATTTTCCTGTTATTTTAAAAAGTTCATAATTGTTATATATATTAACATATGAAACAACTTGTATGACTTAAAACAATCTTTACAACGATGTTTGCCTTTTTAAGTTTTGTGGTACAATTGGGCTTAGGATATTAGGTAATATTTCTTAAATCCGTTGCTCGTAACCGTGTGTCGAATTTAATAACTTGACTGCCAGTTCAATAACAAAGGAAACGAAATATGAGAAATCATGTAAATAATTATTCATTCTATAAAATAATTATTATGTAGAAAACTTGTAATTCTTTTTTAACGTCATGAATTTAACAAATCCTGGAATTTTATCGGCCTGGTTCTTGTGAATTTGTGATGTGATTTAGGACAATACTGTGTTGGTATTATTTGTCTGATGCTTTAGAGAAAACAAGTGAAATGTAGTTTGTTAAAATAGGAAATAGTGTCGGTTGATGTGATCTGTTTTTCTATAAGAATAGGTTTTTATTTTTATGCGATATTTTGGTTAATTTAGTGTCACAATCATAAATTTTACTTTATTAATTTATGATTTCACTTGCTTGACTATAGCAAAAAAAAAAAATAATAAAGATCCAGAATGTGATTATTCTGATTATACAATATAATTTAATAAACTCTCTATCGTAGCTGGAAGATTCATCTGTGTATTTATATTCTAGAATATAAAATACACCAAATGTAAAATGAAAAAGATTGAACAAGAACTGCCGAAACTTTTGATTAGACCTTTGACTGGAAGATTAGGAAAAATCTTGGTTAGTCTTTAGTATCCTTGATTAAAAAAAATAAAACTATTTTTATGTACTAGTTTTTAATATATTACTTAAAAAAGCAAAATTATTTTGGCGCCCAAATTATAGTTAAATATTTAAAGTAGTGTTTAACATATTATTTTTAATTGATCAGTTCTACGTTTTTATTTAATGACTTTTATACATGGCCAAATCGTACATTTTCTTCAAAATTAACCTATATCTATTTAAAGTCTAAAATAAAAGCTGAAGATGACTAGTTTTAAAAACAATCTTTAAACTCAAAATGTCTGACCTAGTATGACATCGCTATTGTGTTTTTTTTTTTAATTACACTGATATACCAGGCACTTCGACCATCAGTGCTCGAGGAACCCAATTGTTTTCATTGGACTGATTTCTGATTCCCTGTAGTGAAGGACAAGGGTCAAGATGTGACACAGTCATGTCTTCAGGCGGGCAGAGTGCACAGAAAGGACTCTCAAAGACACTGATTCTGCGCAAATGCTTTACCAGGAAATTGTTCCCAGTCTGTACCCAGAAACAGGCAACACTCTGCCTTCTAGCTAGGTTTCTCAGCATCGGTTCATTCAACAAGGGTGTCCATGATTTACCGATCTTAAGTGTTCCCGATGTGCTATGAGTTTTTTACTTGCATCTGTCATATGTTGGAAAGAGCTGTACGGTAGGGACAGGTTTGGTTGATACTCAGAGAAATCTCTATTGGAAAGCGCATCTGCTTTTTCACTGTCATAGATTTGGCAGTGTGAAGGAACCTGTTGCGGCACCATATGGGATCCCCTCCTCAACAGTTGTTCCAATTTTTTTGTGGCACTCCAGTCCCATTTTAAAGTCTGTTGTGCCAGGGCCTGGTTAATTGCCTGAGAGTCTACTAAGAAAACGATTCTGGAGTAAATTCTTTCAAGCTGATGCTCCACAGCCAGCTTTATTGTGAATACTACTCTCTCAAAGTTGCTTGGCAAGCAGCCCGTCGGTTTGGAAACCCTCTCCAACACTCTTTTACCATGCACTTAAGTTACTCTGATTCACACTGAACTCGAACTGACCCTTACTGAACTCGAACTGATCCTTACTGAACTCGAACTGACCCTTACTGAACTCGCACTGAATCGATCATCTGTTTCTACCTCTTTATATGTGATAATAGAAACTTCTCGAACCTATGAGCTGGAATTTTCTCAAATAGTCGATCTAGAACTTCCTTAAATAATTGACCATGCCAACTGTATTATCACGCCAGTGTTCTTGATAGTTCTTTATAACCATGTCAGAATATGTATATATATATATATATATATATATATATATATATATATATATATATATATATATATATATATATATATATATATATATATATATATATATATACATATACATATATGTAGACATATGTAAATGGATCCTAAATATTGAATATAGAATAAACTTGGTTTATTCAATGCTTAAATGTACTTTTCAGGAAAAATTGACTTGAAATTATAAATTAATTAGGAAAACCACTTATTCTAGTTGCCAAACATTTAGGCTAGTTTGGCAGATTAAAATTGATTAATTGCAGAGCTCTCAAAATTAAAACATCTGCATTATATTCGCCCAGTTTGTTCATCCAACAAAACCTAAGATATAAGGCTTGTATTTCTTGTAAAAAAAAAAAAAAAAAAAAAATTACGTGGTCATTATGAAGAAAACATTTGAAAAATGATTTTTTATATTATAGTTTTATTTATTAAGTAATTTTTTATTTATTTTATCTAATGTAATTAGATTTTTGTTATACATGCATACGTTTATTATATCAATGTCTGATTATTTAATATTATTACTGAATCTAGATTTAATCTTAGAATTAACCTAATCTAACTTACATTGGAACGTTATTATTCCGAGACTAAAAAAAAAAATGTGTCAGTTCCTGTTCACCCTCTGCGTAAACTGGTTTTATTTTATTCTTAACCCTACCTTATTCTGAGACCAGTTTATTATGAGATATAAGAGTAGGTTAAGGTCTTATAAGAAGAGTACTAAGCATGGGAATCACAGAATCCGATTACTTTTATATATGTTATAGGTTAGGGTCCCCTCAATGCTTATGTAAACTGGTAAGATGCAATTCATTTTCATTCTCTAGAAATATCGATTTGAAGTTCTGATTGTTATTTAAGTAGAGGTGGCTATTGCATCAATTTAGCAGTGTCTGTGCCTTTTTTTTAATGGTTTTTTATACCTCTGATATTTATAAATGATTAAATATTGGATTCATTTAATTTTTTGTTTCAATTTATTGTAGAGGAATTTTTTTCTATGTTTATTATTTATTTGTTAATTACTTATTTTTACAATAAAATATTAAAAAGTTGGTAGTTGTATTGAAATGAAATAAAATAAAATAGCAACAATTACCATAAAAATAGGAGTTGCAATAAATATAACAAAGTAATCAGTATCCTCATCTCTCATTAGCAGATTAACTCACAATTATACATTTGTTCGGATGATAATCATTATAGAAGCGTTTACATGTTGCAATTATATTTTTTTGTTTTCAAATTCGTTAATGAGAAACATAATTCATTCACATTCCTGAATATTCCTCTTTCATCAATCAAATTGGAGGGGAACCAAGCATGCTGGTTCATCATTGTAAATTTAAGCATGCTCAATTGATGCAATATAAGGGAATGGATTTTTATGACCAGGTAAATTGTGACTATACCTTTGCTGATTGTGAGCATAGAAAGTAAACATGCTTATGAAGGTCGCTCAGGTAGTTTGTTCCAAAGCATATAATATATAAAATCAGATAATGATAGTGAGCTTGAAATGTTCCATTCGAAAATAGTCAATTAAAAACAACATCAATGTGATATACTTTCAATAATAATGATATTAACAATAATTTTTAAATGACTATAATTATCATCACTGCATAATATTTTAAATTTCAATTAATTATATTTGATTATATTTATTACAATTCTTATTTTTATGGTAATTGTTACTATTTTATCTGATTTATTTTCAATATCACTGTCAACTTTTGAATATAGAATATTTCAATGAAAATAAAACAATACAAGTAATTAACAAATAAATAGCCATAGAAAAAAAGCTCAATTGAAAAAAATTTCATTTATATTAAATTAAATTGAAACCAAAAATTTAATGAATCCAATATTTAATCATTTATAAACATCAGAGAGAGATATAAAAGAAAGAAAAAAGTTTAATATTTTCGGGATTATGAACTGAAGACCTTCAGCACTGTAATCAGATAGGTTACTGCGAGTCCACAGCCACTCACTGTTTATCTGATACAATAGCCACGTATACTTAAATAACACCCAGAACTTCAAATTGATATTTCTCGAGAATGGAAGTGAATTGCGTCTTACCATTTTACATAGCCATTGAGGGGACTCTACTCTATAGCATATATAAAAGTGATCAGTATCTGTGATTCCCATGTTTGATACTCCACTTCTACAAGAGAGGGAAAATGTGTTTCTATGCCACATTTGGCTTAAAATCTGAATGTTTGAAATGGCTGTTTTATTTTATTTCTCTTAATGATATTGTCTGTATTCTTATAGATAATTACTGTACAAAACACTTAATGGGTGGATTTCATCAAAAATGATAATTTGTATGTTCCACATGTCAGAATAGATATGTTTACTGAGTTTTTTGATTTTAAGACATTTTAATGTAAGTTATGATTTCTTGCATTAGTTTTATTTATTAAGTATTTTTTAAATTTATTTTATCTAATGCAATTAGATTTTTGCATTTTTGTTCTACATAGGTTTATTACTCAATATTTGATTATTTGCTATTATTGCTGAATCTAGAGTTAATCTTAGAATTGACCTAATCTAACTTACCTTGGAAAGTTATTATTCGGAGACCAAAAAAAAATGTGTCAGTTCCTGTTTACACTCTGAATAAACTGGTTTCAATTTATTCTAAAGCCTACCTAATTCTGAGACCAGTTTATTATGATATCTATGGGTAGGCTAAGATTTTACGAGGGGTTTACCAAACATGGGAATCACAGATTCTGTTTACTTTTATATATGTTATAGAGTAGGGTACCCTCAATGCTTATGTAAAGTGGTAAGACGCAATTCGCTTTCATTCTCGAGAAATATTACCGTAGGTACCTCTCATCAGGAGTAACATTTTAAGCACTAGCCGCTGATGTTGATATTTTTATATTGTAAATTATTTAATTTTTAAAAATTGTCACAAGTTCTATATTCCCTAGATTTACTGAATACTTTCAAAATGATACTATTCTTTCTGGATTGATCAATTCAAATGAATAATTAAAAGTGAGAACCGTTTGAGAGAAAAATCAGATTATGGCTTGTTTAATTTTTTGAATTATAAATTACTTTATTCGACATTTTAACTGATTGTACCGCCAGCGCATCACTAGTGTTATGTTGCAAGTGTTACCATATTTTTCTGAATAGGATTGATATTGTTATGTCGTTGGTGACGCGTTTTGTGTAGCGCGTGTTCAACTCTTACCAGTATTATCTCAATTCAGTTTGAAGCACATGAGGGACTATGCGACTTTTTAATTTAAAAATAATTTATTTTTATTAATTTAAAAAATAAGTATTACAATTCATTGTCACTAGTATCACCATTGGATTATTTCAAAATAACGGCAATGAATATTATCCCCCATGATCAGCCTACAACAGCTTAACTAAAATTAGTTTTTTCACAAGTGTTACCTATGATCAGTTACTTTGGCATGGCAATAGTTTAAGATTTTTTTTAGCACATTATTGGCAATTATTTCAAACAAATTATCATTTTCAATAAAATCCACCTTAATGCTTTTGTACAATATGTAGAAATATAAAATTAAATTAAATTTCTCATTGGTCAGTCCTAGTCTAAGCCAAAGCCTAACAATGGAAAGTATTAGAAATTTATGTGTTGAAAAAATTGTGACAAAATATGCTAACGCATTAAATTGTTTTATATTGTGCAAGTGCCATATAGATAATTTATGAATTAATAATTTCTATTATAGTATTATCATTTTATTAAAAGAACAAATAAATAAAAAAAAACATTAGCTTTATATGTGGATGTGTTTTAAAAGTAGATATAATTATAAAACTGGCTGTATTTGGTGATTTAGGTTGTGTAGTTCATGATGTTAAAAACATTAATAAATTCCAAATTAGTTTGTAGTGCTTTAAACTCCAAGCATTTAATTATAACTTATTGTTAGTTTGATTGAGTTATTTTTGTTGTTGTTTAATACATCGATCAACAAACATATCAATATTGTTTTAAACAAAGTGATTGTGATAAATTTATGAAAAGCTTTTTAAGTGATTGATATTCAAAACTGTATTGTATTTAACGCTTGACAATACTCATAATTTATAAATAGAAATTGCTGTTGATAAAGGTTATTATTGCACTGCTCTGCGCAAAAAATGTTTTCAAATGAATGAGTGTTCCTAAATAAATGTTTTTTTTTTGCATTGATTTGAATGGTGTAATCCGTTTTTTCCTATCATGTCAGGTTTTTGAGAAAATCAAGAATTTGTGGTTGATGGAGGCTTTTCATAAAGTTTCACAGTCTTCTGTAACCAGCCTAAAAGAAGTTTTACGCCATAAAGGTAATGTCCTTGGATCTGTACCAGTTGTTTATTTTATTACTTTGAATGAATCATATGAAAGTCTGCAATTTATATTGCAGCGTGTGAAGGACTTCGATTATGGTTGTATTTTATGTGGCGACTTCAAAGTTACCAACCTTTTACTGGTACTATAAATGAGATACACAAAAATGCCTTCCTTTCTGTGCGAATGGAATAGTCGTCATTGACAAAATCACTTGCAAAGTAGTAAGTGGCCAACCAGAGGACCCATGACACCCGAAATAAAGAATGTTATGCATATGTCCCTTGTGAAACCCACAAAACTGTTTCTTCTTCCCCTTTCTATTAAATTGGGTATCATGAACCAGTTTTTACGTGCCCTTGATAAGGACAAATGGTGTTTTCAAATGTTGTGTTTATCACAGAATGAACTTATATAAGCTGAAGGCAGATGTTTCAACTGGGCCTCAGATCAGGAAATTAATGTGACCTCAATTTTAGGAATACAATGAGCTAAACAGAAAAACCAGTCTGGTTGGTGTCTGGTGCAGCTACATAGAAAATAACTTTTATGGAAATAGAAGGGAGTCAAGATTACATAACCGTTGTGGACATTTAGGGATTCTCACCATCCTCTCATTAAGCATGCTGTTTGTGCTATTCATCGAGTTTCATCAATAGCATGCAGTAGAAAACAAGTCAAATAGCAGGCTCAGTACAGCAGACTTTATTGTATGCAATTGGCAGTGTCTTATCTACTAAATGGCCGCCATATTCTTTTGTCAACTCACATATTTCAAAGTGTTAGGTATTCATATTTGCACAAGCGGTTAGGCATTTTGATTACTTACTTCACTAAAATAAAAAATGTGTTATTTTTAGTTACTTCAATGGAGAAATAGTAAAAGAGAATAATAAACAACAGGTGGACAAAGGAAGATACATTATTTTTTATAGAAAAGTATTAGAAAATTAATAAAAATTTGAATAAAACAAGATTAGGAAAATTAAACAAATTTACACCATCTTACCACAGATAGCGCGACTGTATCTATTTAGCAAGATTGGATAGTACTTACACACTGGGCCCTTTATAATTCTGAACTGAGCCTGCTTAATAAGATTCTGAGTGCTTCTGTCATGTTGAGAAAACTAGGTTGTAACATGAGTTTGAAGTTGCATTTCCTATATGCTCACATTGACTACTTTCCAGATTTCTTTCTTCAAGTTTACAGGAAGGAACGCAGTGAACATTTCCACCACGAATTGAAAGAAGATTCTACGGTGGTTGGACTATTAACATGATGGTTCCTGAAAGGGGAAGGTACTTTCCAAACATGGAAGTATAAAGTGCAAAAAGAAGAAAATTTCTGCCTTATACGTTACATTAAATTTTATCAATTGTTAATAGTTATTTCAAAACATACGTACATTGTGTTTACAATTACATAATTACACAAATCTCTATAAACACCACGTTCTTAAAAATTTCAATGATCTTGTAAAAGTCTATAAATATATACTTTTGGGTGAATTTGAAATTTTTGTTTTCAATTTTTCAAAGAAAATCTGGACGTGATAGAAGGTAAATATTTGGAATTAGCATCCTAAAAAAAATAATTTCAAAATGCAGAGCAGTATTATTATTTCAGAGTAAAATTATTTATAAAATAAATTTTTAAGTGCGATGATTCAATAATTTTTTTTTTTAATTTTCATCATGAATAAGGTTATTTATTATTTATTTGTTTTAATAAATGTTTTTATTTCATTTCATTATTTCCTTATTACCAGTTCAATGACATGTGAATGGGAGATTGAGATAAAATTAAACACATAATTAAATTGATTTTAATTGCACGACTAAAATAGAAACAATTTGTACATATGGAGTTCAGCTTTGAGGTTCCACTAAATCATTTAGTTCTTCCATAATGGCCAAAACACTTATCCTTCCATTACAAACTCTGATTGATACAATTAGAGATTAATAAATTATTTCATATATATTTAATTTGAGACTGGTTTCCAATGGCTTCCCAAAAATCTAACAATGCGTTTTAAAAGAGGATAGTCCCAAAACCTATTAAGAACTAGGTATTATAAAGCTCTTAAAAAAAAATTAGCTTCATATAAATGATTTAACTTTTTGCACACAGACTCTGGGACTAATATGGAGGCATTCAAAGGAAGTATTTATGACAATTTAATTAAATACAGATAGATAGAAAAAAAAAAAAGATTCCAGGACTACGTCCCTTTAGAATAACATATAACTACATAAATAGCAGCAAACATATCTGCACAAAAGATTAAATAATAAAAATTAATAGGTATGCATATTACATCAACAAAAAAAAAAATATATGAGTATACACAATATAAGGAAGTTTTTGTTGTTAGGAAATATAATTGCTGGTGATAAAATAAAAAGTAATAGTAATAATAAAGACATAAAATAAAGAATTCATCATCTAGGTTAGAACTTGGATGTAGTAGAAATAAAAATATTATTTACTTCTTATTTTGTAAAAACTGAAATAACACGATCAGAGAGCATCTGTTTGGAATGCAAGGTGTTGAAGGAATTCCAAAGAGTAGTGGAGTGTTCAAGAAAAGAACTGTTAAATGTTTCAGCTCTGTGGAGTGGGATATAGAGGTCAGAAAGATGGGATCTTGTTTCCTGCGAGTGGATTGAGGTAACGGGTCCCAAAGGGTTAACAAAAGATGTCAAGATCCTGAGGCTGGTTGATATAGATCACCAGGTGATCCTCATCCTTCCGGCAGTGTACTCTACTGGCTGCAAACCACACATACTTTACTTTTCCCGCAAACCTCTTCTGAAACAGTAAACAGTACAGATACCTGTTTGCAAGTCTATGTGAATACCTCTACGTGAATATCCGGTGGAAGAGGAGCCCCCCTTTACTTTCCTTTTCTACACCAGCTCGTTCCGCACAGACTGACAAAACGAGCGGACAGGATGCGGTCGTGGATCATATTTTGTTAGGTGTGCAGTGCTCCATCATGTCGAGGTCTTCCATGAGGATCAACCCTAAGGCTGCGGTAGTCTCCCCAGTGCGGACTTGGATGCCAGTAATGCCTACCGATCTACAAAGTAGGCCCGGTTTAAACGCACTTCGAGTTGGCCCACTCTAGATGAGGACTTTCTTTTTCAGAGTCTGTCGTTCAGCTCGAAACTGAGCTACCCGTATTTTTCGAGACTCTTTCAAAGTTATAGTAAGCTCATTAACCTGCGCACCTTGTTGATTCATAGCTGTGAGTATTTCCGATGAAGATGGTGTGCTGGCTGCTCTTCGGGATAGATGGTTTTTCACTGCCTGGGCCGGAACCTTTTCTTTGAGCACAGTTAGGACAGAGCCAAGGTTTTTATGAACCCTAAACGTCTCAATGTCCTTATCATTAAACCCTTTAACGACGGTGTACTGCTGTTGAAGTTGGACCTTGAAATAGTCTTACGTCATTCTAGAGAGCTTGCAGTACCTACTCCTGCTGATATCGCAAGAATTCAGTTAATTCAGAACCCTCAAACTCAACTCTCGTCTTCTGTCCCTTTTTTTTTGCTAAATATTTCCAAATACCTGGGATCAGTCCCAAATCTTTTTTTCTGCGTTCCTAATTACCTATTTGACTTTTTATAATTAGCATTCAAATAGACTTTCTTTAATTTTTACAAAATAGTAGTTAGAATAAAGTGATAATTCCATGAACATCATATTTTCACAAAATTTTAAATACAATAAAATAATAAACTCCCGAATTTTGTCTTGAAAAAAATTAAACCATTTAAAATAATTAATATTTATTTATATTATTGATAAAAATTATACTTTTTTTTTTTTACATTTTATGTCAGAGTAACAATAGAGCTGGAAATTAGCGTAAACAAAAAAAATTAAATGCTAGAAACATTTGTTCACTTATGCGATATAGTGGTAGTCTTTTTTCAATAAAAGCATTCTGTCCGGGGAGCCCACTAGTCACTTCAAGGTCTCCAATCCAAACCCGCCATCGTTAAAGGGTTAAGTAAGGTTGAAGTATTTGCTGTGAAAAATTATCTGGCATTTGATGCAACTCAAATTATACTTGTCCTTTCTAGTAATTGCAGCATCATAATTTGAGCACTGTACCATTTTAATAAAATAAAAAATAACTTACTCTTAGAGAACAATGCTTGGCAACAGTGGTGGAGCCAATATGCTTTAATTAGGGATTGATAAATTATTTGCCACTTCTATAATTTTGTTTTTATTAAAAACTAGTTAAGGAATGTTATACATTCATCTTCAGTTCTAAAAACACAAAAATAAGCAATTCAAAATACAGTTTGGTATTATTATACATATTAAATTAAATGTAATATAAATAATTCAATAAAAACAAAATTATAGAAGTGGCAAATAATTTATCAATCCCTAATTACTTTTAATCACCATGCGGATTTGAACCAATAACCTTTAATTCTCTAAGGCTTGTGGATTAGCAACAGCTGTTAAATCAGGTATATTTGAGTGAATCGGAAATATATTAAGAATTTAGATATATGGTATTCACTCTCCGTTAATAAAGATAAAAAAAAAAATTAAAAAAGAGAGAATGAGATAAAAAAAAAAAGCGAGAGTAACACTAGAATGATGTTGACCAGTTGCTATCTCTGACCAGACTAAGGTATACACAGGTAATATATAAAGGTAAAGGGTAAAATCAACAAGATTAAAAATCATTCACTGTTTAATCAAAACACATGTATCCTTTTAAATAGTTTTCCAAAATCATCTACTAGTTTATGAGTAAAAATATAAATAAAAAAAATTAGTAAAAAAAAGATCCACAGTTTTCTTCCTATGTATAATAATTTTTTTTTAATGCTAATCTGAGTTATCGAGATAATCAAATCATCACATCAATGGAAAAAAAATTGATTGATTGCAAAAAGAAATAAATTATACAGTGTAAACAAACGTAACATACATTTGATCTTGGCATATCAACAATTACGAACAATTTTATTACAATTAAGAGGTAGAAAAATTTGATTCACTTTAAACATTGTTATAATTGACTGACATTGAACAACTTACATTATAAAATTTATCTACATAATTATTATTTCCAAATATCCATATATTTTTGATATTACATAAGAGAAATTGGAGGTAACATTATAAAATAGAAAAATCCTAGCTGTAATAATATTAATAATAAACACTTCCTAAAATAAATGAACTAAAAAACAAGACAGTCTTATAATTTTTACTAAAAAAAAAAGAAATTTAATAATTTTAAATGAAAACATGAGCACCATTATTATTTCTTTTTAGGTAATAAGCAGTATTTGAATGCTTTCTCAGTTCTAATTTAAAATAAGTAAATAAAATAGTAATAATAAATAAATTAAAAAAATAGAAACAAAGTTGGAAGCAATATTTTCAAATAAAACACACTGAGAGACTGAAAAAAATGGCCATCAAATAGTATAATCTATAGCATCATCTCTATTGATGATGAGCTTTCAAGACCAATAAACTGGCGCCCAATTTTACCAGAATCACTGTAAGAATTAAGTGTTATTCTGATAAAAGAACATGAAAATATAAGGAGTTTATTAAAAACTTTATTAGATCAAATTTAAGCCATCATAAACACAAGAGGCAGAAACACCTCTCATTCAAATTTAAAATACAAAGTAAAAAAAAATTCTCATTTTTTTTTTTTTTATTTCTATATTTAATTATATTCCTAATTTGTTTCACATTATTTCATTTATAGTAAAATACTTGGCAGATATTAATTGTGAGTTGATTGGAAACAAAAAAAAAAATAGTGGCCACTTTGGTTTGTTCCTCAGTGCGTTAAACATTATCATGGAAGTAAAGAACTAAAAAAATTATCCGGAAGAAAAGGTTAACTTGGAAAGAGTAAATATTATGTTTAAAACAGTAATAAATAAAAAGCAATTTAGTTATAAACAACATGTAATCCAAAAAATGTACAACTACATTTAAAGTGAACGATGAAAATTAATTTTTCAAATGGTAAAAAAAATCAAAAGTTTCTGTTTCCTAGTAGATGATAAATGTAAAGAATATATTTTATTTTTGGACAGCATTTTTTAATCATGTCAGAAATAAATGTAGTGATCATTTTATTCTTGATTTCTGAACGGCAAAGGCAATTAATTCATTAATACTACTTCTAAATTCATAAATAATAAGAAAATAAGAAAAGCTTATTTTGTGTAAAAAGAAATGAAACCAGTAAGTATTCAGAATAATTATTTTTATGGTGTTTCGAAAATTATATTATCGAATTCCAGCGTTTCGAAGGGTGTCTTATAGGAAAATACACGAATACTCATTTTTATGATAATAATAAAACTATGTTTTATGATTAATAATATCAATGCAAATAGTTAAAACTTAAAATGCAGTTAAATAAGGGATAAAATGCAATAAATAGCTATAAAAAAAATTGTATTTTATTTACTATAAATTATATTCTTTTTTTTTCTAATTTAAGTTTAAAGTGGTAAGGAAGACATTGAAAAAAACTACAACCTACTTTATTTTGGGAAGGAAATCTACTCTTTGGAGGAAAGTGTGAAGTGATTTTACGAAAATTAAGCTTTATTTTATTATAATTTAAGCAACATAATTATCTTCAATTAATTCTAACGATAGATATTTTTTTGAATATATAATAATTATTATAATTGAAGGGAAAGCTATTCTTGACTATTATAAATTTTCAAATATTTTGAACCACATCACACTTTCAGATAGCGATTTAAATTATCATAGAAAATAACAAAACAAAAACAAAACACATTTTTCATTAATATGTTAATTCTTATCAAGTGCATATCGCGTCGAAGAAACAACAGTTATCTAAGCCTATTTGATATTTGCTGTATGAGCTCGTCGATCCTCTGGGATTGGCCTTTGAACTTGGACGGGTGCGGGCCGATCATTTGAATCAGCTGAGGCACGTCGGGGCCTGAAGCCGTGCAAAACTGAGCGAGGCTCTTCAAGCAACGGAAGACGAGGCCTTCGCCCCTTCCGTCGGCGCTGAGGAACTGCAGTACGGCCATAGTCAGTTCTACAGCGACATCGTCAAACACCTAAGATCAAATACATTTTGAATTGATAATCAACAAGAGTAAAATATATTCTTTCAAGATAACTTCTTCATAATTTATAAAACTGGCAAAAAAGCATAGCAAAAGTAAATTAGAAGTGGGATTATCAGCCACTACTGGCAGTAAACCCCTAAACCAAAGTTTAAAAAAAATGTATGTACTGCAAATGCTAATAAATTCATAATATTAAAACATAGAATAAGCAAAATATATATCGACATCGTTTTTTGAGTAAGGCTTAAGCGCCAAAAATTTGAAATTTAGATTTAAACTTATTATGGGACCTAAACACCGCCTCTATCGATTTCCTCTAACGATGTATCGAGAAAAAAAACTGGAAATGGTCTAAAAATCGACTATCTATGACGTAAGCACCAAATACTAACGACTCTCAGTCATCACTCTGTCCTTAAACAATGCTAGATGTCTTAAAAACATGTAATTATAAAGGTTTTGCCATCTTAATAAACTCTTAGTCTATACAATAAAGAATCAAATAGAAAAAAAAAATATTGTTATTTGGAGAAAAATTGTTTCATATGTTTCCTGTGAAGTTTGCTAAATGGCGCTTAAGCCTTTTTCAAAAAACGACATCGATAAGATCATTTAATCCTAAAAAAAAAAAAATTATACCATAATATTCTACAGTAATACTTACAGAAAATATAACCGAATATATTAAACCAATTTATTTATACTTGTGGAGATTCTTATGATAGCAGCTCATTTCTACACTGATAGTAATATTTTACCCTTATTACAAGTCTTACATTTATATTAATTAATTAATAGTTATATTAATAAAATAAAATTAAGGGATTGAGACAATATACATTCACTAATCCAAACTTATTAAAATGAAGACAGTACACATAATTAAAAAAAAAAAAAATCAAATTACAAAAAGGAAAACAATGAAAACTAACTTCATTAATATGAAGCCCATTTAATTTTAAAACGTTATACGATGAGGCTATTTTCAAAAGTGCAAATATCCAATTTGGAAAATTTAATTTCACATTATTTAGGGAATATATTTGCTGAAAAATCTAAACTATTTTATTAATTTTTAAAATTTAAAGATGATCAAGGAATAAGTTTAATTAATATTCAATGATAAAAAAATGTGAATCCAAATTTCAGTAATGAGTTTTATTAAATTTTTTTCCTTCAAATTTTCAAGAGTTTAAATATAAAATGAGCTCACGTATTTTTATAAAGCTTAAAAAACAATCCATAACAAAATATAATACTATTTTTATTGGTGTAACCTTTGTTAACCTTAGATGTAATTTAAAGAAAAAGTTGGTCGGGGAATGCGGCCAATGAAGTGTAACTTTATTTAATATAAGGATTGATTCCATTATAATTCTATTTTCATACTTTAAACTCAGGGGAAGATTAATTTAGCAAGCGTTTACTGATAGTAAATTATTTGTAATTTAATAACAAAAGACCTGAAATTTAAAAAAATGTAGAAATGGTAACTAAAAAGGAAAAGTTTATAAATTAAATTGAATTGAAATGGGCTAGAAATAAAATTTACAACTTTACAATATAAAAAAACCTTCCAAGTTTCTGGAGAATGTATAAGTTATATACCTGTATAAGTAACAGGGGATTGCCTACATCAAATGGATCACTGACAGAATATTGGACAATTTTTGATCAATCCCTGCTGGAAACTGAATTCCTATAATTTAAAATTTTACTTTGCCTCAACGCAGGTTCTACAAAATTTTCTAATATTAAATTAGAAAATTAAGCCCACCATTGAAATCTCCACTAGTATTGAGAAGTAATTTCTTTGACTAATAGTAACCAGAATGTAATTATAAACTGGGAAAATATATCAAATCTAAAATAGTATATAGTAACCATAAATATATATCAAGGAAAAAACAAAACAAATTTAGTCAAGTAATAGTAAAAAAAAATAATGTAGAAAAAAAATAATAACATTATATATTTTTATGAATTTTCTTACACACGATTAAAAAAAAAAAAAAAAAAAAATTTATAAACCAAAATTACAACAAACATTATATTCATTATTATAAGAAGCCAAATGGCAATTATTATTAAAACAGATCATGCAACAGCAACATAGTTTAGTCACAAAAACCCTTTAAAGCAAGCCAAGATAACCAAATAAAATCACACTTATATGTCACTTTGTTACTAAACTATAAGAGGTGTAAATATTATGAGAGAAAAAACTTTGAGTATTGATTCTGTGCAATATTTATCACAAAATGCAAACTGTAAACATTTTTTTTTCTCTCCTTTATTTTCAAGACTTTACTATAATTAGCTATTTTTTCCTCTCAGAAATACGGCTGTAACTTAATATCGATTATAAAACGATGAGTTTAAAACGGTGTTAGAGTTTTTTATTTTTCTTTAATATCTCTAGCCCGAATCCTGGCGATATTTTGAGATTGAGATTTGCAATTATATTACTCATGTCTTCGATATTACATGAAGGTAATGTGAATTGAGGCAAAAAAGATTTAATTAGGGATTGATAAATTATTTGCCACTTCTATAAATTTGTTTTATTGAAAACTAGTTTCGAATGTTATACATTCATCTTAAGTTCTAAAAATATAAAAAATTCAAAAATAAGCAATTCAAAATATAGTTCGGCATTATTATACACATTAAATTAGATTAATATAAATCAGTATTATAAAAGATTTATGAATTATGAATTTAATTAAGACAAGAAATCAAATACATGTTGGTACTCACCAAGGTTTAAACGGATTATATGAAACAGAAAAGTTTGTACTGGTTTCTTCTCGCATTGAACTAACAATGAACGAAAGGTAGGTAGGATGTTTTTAGGTAAACGGTTTAAGGGTCAGGGTTTTTCCAATAATGTCGGTGAGTAATTGTTTTTTCTGTTATAGATGGGAATAAATTTAAGATTGGACTATTGGAGATATTTATTTGGTCATTTAAGCAAAAATCTTGTTCAATAAAACAAATTTATAGAAGTGGCAAATAATTTATCAATCCCTAATTAGATTGATCCTTCTATACCATCATGCGGATGTCAACTGAAAAAAGATTTATAAAAAGTCACATTAGTAATCAGGAAAAGTGCGATGTGATTGTAATAAGCGGCTGAAAAATACAATTATATATTGCTGTATCACGACAGAGAGGAATTAATAAGGGATAATAAGTCTTCTGACACCCGGTTGATTAGTAAGACTGATCAGTCCTTTATTGGATCAAAAACAACAAGAGTCTTTTATCACTAAATGAAATGGTCAATAGACAGTTGTAAATAGACATGGATTTAGTCTTGAACTCTACAGGGCTTACTTGAGGTTTTTGGTAGGATTATATGAAGGATTTCGCCGAGGTGGCTGAGAGAGATTAAAGTCAGCGAAATGAGTTTTAAATTTAAATAATATTCAATATAATTGGGTGGCCAAACATGGGTCCCTAGGAACAATGTTGGCTTCTCAATGAATGACAACATTGGCTGAACCTTTAAGAGCTGTAATAAAGGGCATATTTTAAATTTATTTTTCTCGAGGTCTAATGTTCACAGAACTACTAGTAAGATAGAAATCATGAAACCTGAAAATAGAGGAGAAAATTCTTTTTTGTTGCGGAACCGTTTCCATAAGTTTTTTCGCTGATAATTTTTAATTCTGTGTATAATAATACAATAATAACTGTAATAATCAAATAATAACTGTGAGATAAAAATCATTTGTGTGAAATTGATAAATGTGAATGGAACGATATTAATAAAAATCATAATTAACATGTATAACCCATAAATACCTTTATCAGAATACAAATTTATCTGGATAGAAAATTTCTAGAAAAAAAGACAAGTTATAAAGTTTTTACAAAAAATTCAAGCTTTTCGGGCAAAAATTAAATTAACAAAAAATATTAGCATACTATTTGTTATACATTCCGATTAGTTTGAAGGGTCCACAATTGACTACTTTATGGAGCGTGAAATAAACTTACAGGTGGCTTGATTTCCTTGAAGGATACAGGACTGTGAAAGATTTTACTGCCATGACATTAGTTGGCAAATGGTAATAAATTGTAAATACTTCCTTATAAACCTAATTTTGTTTTTTTCTAGTCCAGAGTGCTATTTTTATTTCATTTTCATTAAGAACTTTTATATAGAAATCAAATATTAAGCCAAAATTAACCAACAATCAATTAGGTTTCAAGCATCTAGTTGAGTCAAGATTCTTACTACGCATGGTGTGGCTATAAAAAAACCCAGATCAATCGCACAGTTAAGAAATGATGAGTAGGTCAAACGATTCACGAACATACCACATATTTTCTTTTTCTATTGCTGTCATTTAGGCTGCATCTGTGCTTCATGGGAAAACTGTTTTGATATAAAGCAACATATCAATATGAAATTCCTTGAGTGACTTAAGAATATCCGTCGCAGAAACTTACACTTTAATGAAAGAAGCACATGGATGTAAGTATTTATCATTAAATTTGATTTCTTAGTGGTTTAAATAGTTTGAAGAGAGATGAGGAATAATTATAGGCAATCTTGCATATCAAAAAGTGATGGAAACATTGCATTATAACATTAGTGTCGTGTTCATTGATGAATGAGTAAGAAGGCCTGAATTAGGAGAAAACAAATTATGGTCTCTTCTAGGACATTACCACACACACACAAACACTGTTTCAAGAGGTTTTTAGGCATTTATAAGATACCTGTATTAGGGTAAGCATGCATTGGCAATTTTAATGAAAGAAAGGGGCGAAGCCTAAATCTGCTGATGAATTGTTCGGTAAAAGATCAAAAGATGTTGCTGTCGAGAGATCTTAGGTTCCAGATGGGAAACATTGGTATATCTCTACGTCAGTCTCTCTGTTGGCCAGAGATTACACTCGAGGCATTTCCAATTCTGGTAAGTAGTTACGTTATTAGAAATAATTAGTTATAATATTTAACTGTTATCGCCTATAACATTATCACCCAAATAAAAATTAATTTAAAATTTCTTTGTCAATTAATTAATTAATAATTTAATATTAATTAATTTTTAGTATATGAGCTCTTTGAATATAGCAATGGCAGAATGAAAACTATAATCTATTAAAGTGAAATATTGACAATTTCAAGAAATAGTCTGTCGGTTGAAGTTGTTCGATTGATGATTTTGTTGTACAATATGGACAGCCAAGGCAGCTGACAATTGTCACCAATGTTCTTCTGCATCGGCAATTTATGTCAGTTAACGAGGACTACTAATGCTATATAATATACCGATAATCGTCCCATGTGTACTTACCTTCATAACATTAACACTAATCACTAGATCATACCTATTGCGACTTTTTTCTATTTCTCAAGATCAAATTATTACTGAAAGGAACCAGATTTCAGACAGGAGAAGCTATGAAAAAAAATGTGAGGGAGAGATGCTTTCGAAAAATAATTAACAGCATGAGAAATGAAATATTTTCAAAGAGTGGTGTAGAAATAAAAGAAATTTATTTTATAGCCACACCAGAGATGTACGAAATGGGAATGTTTTAATATAAATATGAAAGCAATTATTGCAGTTTACAAAGGCTTCTTTTGGAATAAAGAGTGCTAATACCAGCAATTAGTAAGATTTATGCTTCTTATAAAACTGGATAATTCTATTCATGAAATTATTTTACGAATACTGAGGCTTTTAGAGTTAGGTATATATATATACATTTATTTTTCTTATGTCTAGTTTCTGGGTTTACCTTTGAGGCAGACCCACGGGGCAGCAGATGACGGAGTGATTTATTCTTCATTATTTTCTGTAAATTGATAACTTTCATCACTACGAGAACAAATCAAAGTCTATTGCTAAGGCACAAACACAAACAGCTGTAGTTGAACTTTAGGGCGGGTTCCGTTGGTCGACAAAAAACTGCAGCATTGGATAACAGAAATATAGTTTTATTATTTAAAATTGAGAACACTTCTTTTATCTACTTTTACTATCCTTTTAAAAGAGAACTAAATAAGATAAAAATGCAGCGCCTAGAATAATTTATCTCATTTTTAATAATTAATTCTATATCGAAAAATATGTTTTATATTTTTTTTTTAATTAAAAAATTATAAAACAAAGTTTATAGGAGAAGCGACGAGCTTGTTCATTCCAGTGAGTAAATGTTTTTGATATGATCGAAGAAGAGAACGGTTTTCTGTGCCTAGGTTCAACTCATACCACAATGGATGGCATTGGATATTGCATTCATAATGAACATATTATCAAATATTGAAATTAACACTGATTAAAGTACCAATATTTATAATTTTTTCATGGGAGTGGGGTAGCTGAGAGAGTAAGGCACTTTGCACTCCTATATATCAGCTGTGGATTGATCCTGGGATTGGGAGACTCTCCCGAGGCACACCCAGCCTCTAAATATGGGTTCTGACGGTTGAGCATGATTCTGGCCATCACCATCTTGTACAACCGTTGGCCTAGAAATAGTACTTCCTTACCAAAAAGTAGTGTAGCCAGGATTTCGTTTCAGAGAGGAATCCATCCTTTCTATGTATAATATTTTCTATGCCTATTATTTATAAAATAATATTCAATTAGGTTTATACAATTTTTGTTTACAGATAAGAATAAGTAAAAATATTTTGTATTTTCGGGGGGATGCCGGACGCTATGCCACTGAATCCTTCATGTATTGCAGTGGTACAGCTTTTTTTTTTTTTTTCTCCACAAGTTTATATCCACAAGTGAGTATAGAGGTGCATTTATGTTTTCTTAAGCATTGTATATAAATAGCTCATCAATTCTGAAATAGTCGATGTGCTAAACCAGTAGAGATAAAGCACAGAGTAAAACCTTCTTTACATATGTAATAACTTTGAACAAAAACTTCATTAAATTTGCTACATCAAAAAACCTAATTTTATAAAAGGGCTTTGATAAGTTTGTCAATAAAAAATGTCTCCTTTAATTGTTATAAACTATATATCAAAGAGTTAGCAGTGCTATTCGTGTCGACAAGATATACTAGTCTTCCAAACAAAAGTAACGTTAACCCTTTAACGATGGCGGGTCAGGAGGGAATTTGCAGATAGGCGGATCCTTAGGATGGAGACCTATAAGTGACTAGTGGGCTTCCCAGACGGAATGCTTTTATTGAAAAATGACTACCGCAATATCGCATAAATGAACGAATGTTTCTAGCATTTGATTATTTTTTTTTCCATTAATTTCTACCTCTATTGTTACTCCACCATAAAATGTAAAAAAAAAGAAGTATAATTTTAATCAATAATATAAATACATTTTATTGGGAACTTTAATAATGAAAACTTTTATTATAATCTCATTAAAAAACTCTAACGAGAACTTTCTTAATACAGAACTTGTATATAACAGTTATTACAATAAAGCTCTCAAAGAAATACAATATGATAATACAGTGCAAATGAGGAAAATTTGTTCAGTAGCTCAGTTACAAAACACGGCTAGATCAATTTTTATGACTAAAGCTCTTTAGTTACTAAAACCGCAAACACATGTTAAAAACGCCACTTCTATACGATATTTAGTAATAAGTGATAGGTTTTTGTGTGCTTCTGAAAAATTATACAAAGTGGAGTTGGCCATGTTTGCAGTTGAGCTAATCACATTTATTTTCATAATTATCTCAAAATAGTTTTCATAATCTCAATTATGATATTAGTTATTATAATTAATAGTTCCCATGCATTTTATTATATTTTTCTTTTCACATTATTTCAATTTTCATTATATATTAGCATCTTTTTAGTCGTATTTTCCCCCCAAAAAATAGACTATTGCAGTGGGTCGAAGGCCGTCGGTGAGCGGTGTTTTCTATCCGTTTCATAACCCCAAGAGCATGATTATTGGCCCCCTTTGGGTCAAATGAGCTGAAATTCGGTATGTAGGGCTTTCTTTCAGGCAGAACGTCCATGGACCAAACCTCTGGGCGGCTATTTTATGTCCTGGAAAACCACAACGCAATTCACAATTAAGGTACACGGGGTAGGGTAATCACTCCTACGCCCGGTCTGTGTGAGTAGCCTCCAGTAGTCTGACGAGCCTCACATACCCGGGGGAAGGGGTGATAAATTTCTTGAATTCTTACTTTAATTAAATTAAAGTAGTGCCGGTGCCGGGATTCGAACTCACAACCTTTGGGTTTGTGAGTAGGTGCACTTTTGCAAGCGCGCTAACCTGCTCGGCCACCCCGACCCCCTATATATATATATTTTTTTTTTTGTTAGCGGAGATGCAGAACCTTATAATAAAAGTACGGGTAAATTTCGGTTTGTTAGGGAACTGTCTTTTGTGTGTCTCGAATTTTTTTCTTACTCCCCTGTTTTTATAATATATTTTTAAAAGTTAAAATACGACTTTAGTGATGGAGTTCTACTGCTCACGGATTTTTTTGTTTATACTTCCATTTTTTTATCATACTGGCCATTTCTGTTTTTTACCATATTTTATTACTATTATTGGTACTATCACACTTATTATCTTTATATTTATTTTATCACACTATATATACTTATATTTTTTAAAGTTAAAATACGACTTTAGTGATGGAGTTCTGCTGCTCACGGATTTTTTTGTTTATACTTCCATTTTTTTTTTTTTTTTTTTTTTATCATACTGGTCATTTCTGTTTTTTACCATATCTTATTACTATTATTGGTACTATCACACTTATTATCTTATTTTTTCTTAGCCCAGATGGCCTAAAACTTTGGCCAAAACGTCGGTACACAATAAAAAATAAGTTCTACTTATTAGTGTGTTCATCATTGACCACACCCCCTGACCAACTACTTAAAATTTCCTCTATGGTCAACTTTTTAGCCACACCGATATTAAATCTTCATGAATCTAAACCTATCGTAGGATTTTCTAGCGATAAGAAGAATTGTCCTTCATAAATAGTAAGACTAAACTGACATTTCATCGGCTCTAGAAAAAATGAAGTTTATTATCAAATTCGCTCATTATGCAAGCTATTCTAAAAATATGAATAGGGAGACATTATTTTAGATTAATACCAAAATAGCTGTATCAACATAGAATAGATATATCAAGTTGCCTGATAGTATAAACATGCGAATTAATGATTTAAATATGGCGGTTCTCAATTGTTATTATAACAAAGTTGCAAAATGACTAGCACCCAACGGAACCCTCCACAAACAGACAAATACAGAAAACTACATACTACTGGTGATAAAACTGTGTTAAGCATTTGGACAAACCATAAAAAGAGTCGCAAGCAGAGAAGAGATGGAAATATATTAGATACAGACCACAGTTTTTACCTCCTTGGTCGCTAAATTATGGATGATAGCTGAACCTCGGTCTTGCATTTCAACGTCATCTGATAGAATGGCATTGACAGCGACCTTAGTCGTAACTCTGATATTGGACAACTGCTGGTTGTTGTAGGTCCATTCGGATATGTACATCAGCCATTCGGAGCTAGCGATGTTCTCAAATAAGTTACAAATCTAAAAAAAAAAATCATGTGGTTTGTGATCGATGAAAAGTGACAACATTATTTCTACATACGTGGAATAATTAAGTTAGAGATGATCATACTAACAAATAAAGTAAGTGCCCTCTGGTGAGGTATAGGATGCCTGTCGACATCAAAAGCATAGTTCATGAGAACGTGATGTTTCCTATCCTGGTGAAGCATGAGTATTACATCATCCTTGAGAGCTGCTGCTGCTAGGACGTGGAGTGTGTGTACTGTAACATCCTCATGGAGTTCCTTGTCCATCAAGAGCCTGCCTACAGAGAAAAATAGTTCCGTCAAATATTATTTTTCAAAAATGGGCAAATACTGATACTAGCAAGAATCCTGGAGCACTAGGAGTGACATACACACTTCTGTAGGTTTATTTGTGTATTATGATGTCTATAACAAGTATTTAAACCCGAATTGAAATTAATTACTGTTATATATGTATTTTTATTTTCTTTATTTCTGATAGTCTTAATGCAGCTCCACCCCAGCAGGGTTTGGCCTACATACATCGCCATGATGGCCATCAACAAGCAACTAACGATGAACGTGCATGGTAAATTAAGGTTGTACATACCTTTCCGTTGCAATTTTTTTTTTCTTTTCCTAATGTTTGTCATTTAAAACTACAAAGTAAAATTAATTGTAACCTTTTACCAACCTATATGGTTTATTTGTGCTAGCCAGATTTAACCTGACTTTTTTTTATTTATAATTTTTTTATTTATTTGGAAGAGTCATTGATTTTCATTTATAGTTGTTACGGTTAACATTTATTAACACGCTCAGTGCAGAGCCTCCAACTCGTGCCTCGATTCTACAGCCGACTAGATATGTTAAAATCGATCGCTGGGGCCGGATCGACTTTTATAGTTTTATAGAATAAAAACAAGTATATTGATCTTGTACAATACAAAAAAAAAAAAAAAATGAACCAATGAAGCTTTTATCTGTGAAAACGCGAGTGACCCACTGGTGGGTAAAACTCTGGCCCAGAAACAAATATGAGCAACCCACCAGTAGGTAGTTTTGCCTCATAAGAAAACATGAGCGCTTGGTACAATTTGTAAAATGTACCAAATGTATTTTTATTTACTGTAATTCTGATAGTCCTGTACAAAATTGGTGTACGAAAAATATGTTTGGTACTTTTACCTGTGGTACAAATTGTTGCAAAATATTCATAAGCGTCGGCAAAAAAATAAGCTGACAAAAAAGGTTCCTCGATATCCTAATGAACCTACAATGTGTTCAGAATGTTTCTACGAATTACACAAATAATTTTATTTTTATTTTTAAAAATCCATTTACATTCATTTTTAAAAATAACTCTTTCTGTACAACTATAATAATTATTTTCTGCATATTGTTGTTTTGATATGCTCTCTTATTAAAAAAAAAATGTTGATATCAATATTCTTTTCAGAAAATAAATTCTGAGTGAACAGTTCTCACAAATTTTTAATATTTGATATAAATTTATAGTAAACTAATGTATTATAGGTTTAATACCGTTACAATAGATTTATTTTTATTTTTGGTTAGGAGATACTTATAATACAAACTTCCGTACTTAAGATAAAATACAAAAACAATTACTGACAACTGTTGAAGGATCATCACGAAGATTTTAAAAACAAAGAGGAAAGTACAGAGAAGTATTTATCTAATGTAAAATTATCGAAACAAAAAGAAAATAGTATATATAAAAATAATATTACTATTTTATTTTAAGGATTGGCAGAAATGATGCCCTGGTCTAACATCTGATCCATTAGGGTCTCTGGAGCATATACCTTGTCAATGAATTCATTTCAAAAGGCTTTATTCATTAAACGAGAAGTATTTTTATATGAGAAGTATGGTTACCCAATTAAGGTAAAATTTAATTTGTTTTTTAAATATATAAATTTAAATTTTAAAATATAACAATAAAACCCAAAATAAACATTTTTAATTTTTTATTAATAATCAGAAACGAATCAGCGAATCTTAGGGGAGAAGGATCGTGGTTAATTTGGAGATTAGCCTTTCTCCTACAAGTTTATGTTATTACTGAGACATTATTATCTTAGTATACAATAACTATAGAGGTGTAAACACTCACCTATAAAGACAAGGAATGACTCTCCGAGAGCCCAAGAGCCTTCATCCTCGAGCATGTACTTGTGGAGTTCTTCAAGTGACAGCTGTTCCTCCTCGTTCAGCTTACCATCTATGAGGCCTACCAGGGTGTCAAAAGCTATGTGAACCTAATACATAATTATAGAGAGATTAAAAACAAATGTAGATTGCAATCCACATCAACAATGAAAACTACGTTTACAAAAATCACATAATTATTATTTTTTAACCCATGGGCGTTCGCAGCCTGTGAGGTCTCCCTAGATTCTACATCTAGCCTCCTGTACTAAGGGTATATACTCGTACACAGAGAAAATACAACGATGCCATCACCTCTCACCCTCAGTCTATTTTTAGTGTTTATTTTGGTTATCCACGTGGCAGCTACAAAGATCTCGTAGGTCTCTTGTACGTTTCGAGGTAATTGTCCTTATTTTCGTTTATTCAATGAATCAGTTAATTGTTGCAAAAAAATTTAATTTGACATATATATTCTCTAGTTGAATACTTATGCTTTTAGAATCTTGTAAAATAAGACTCAGGAATTTTGAGGTCATTGTGAGTCTTGAAGTGGTTTACTACAAAGACCTTGCATGTTTCCATGTAATTATTCTGATTGATTCATAAGGTATTTGTTACTACTAAATTTAATTTAGTAATTGTGCCATTTATAATAATCAGTTTTATAATTCTGTATAAATTTATTTGATTATATATTGTATTATTAAGTATATTTTTTTTTTACATATTACATATAAACTTTAAATAATTCGAATCTACCTTCTTTATTTCAAATTTACTAATATTATTCATTAATTTACACTCCTGAAAATGTTTAGTTTCTTGCCTGCAGGGTAAGTAAATCCAAAGAGTGTTCAATCAAGAGACTCGATAGCTATACCTAAGGAATCATTCCTTTAATCTAGCAATGAAACAAATGAATGAACCTTAATGATTGATTCTCGTATGGACATCAAAGGAAAAAGCACCAAAAAGTGAATGTTTTATATTCTAGTGCATATGAGAAATTTCAGGTCATTGCGCACTCCCTGGTTTATTTTCAATTGCACGTTCCAACGGGTAAAATTAGAGAAAAATACAAATTAATTCATTTTAATTGATTAACTTATAAATTTAATTTTGGGGGGGAGGGAAAAGCTCCGTAAATACTAAGTCCTTTAAGGACATAAAATTCTTGAAACGAATACCACAATAATAAGCGCTCAAAATTTTTTTGAAACTGAAATTTCCAAAATATAACATAATTAATTAACATAAAGTTGTATTTTCTGAAAATATACTAGAAATAATTATATAATCACCAACATGTATAACTAATGATTGTGAATCTAACTACTTTTCAAGAGACCAAAGAAGAGCTTTATGTTTTACTTATAACTTTCGCTTTGGTAATAATTTGTTTATCTATTGTCCTATTAACTTCTCTGAGCCCTAGATTTGTGTTTACATAATTAAATTTTGCACATTTGTTTCTGGTAAATTAATAAAACTAAGGAATTCCAAAAATGCGATTTTTCACATTCATTAGTTACACCTACTACTTTTCAAGAGACCAAAGATCGTCCATCGTCCTGAGACCATCGTCATGGCGACGATTTGATTAACTAAAAAAATTCTTTTAATGAAGATAGCATACAACAGATCAATTTTGTAAATTGAAAATAGTATATTTTCAAAAATAAAGCTTGATATTGATTAGACTTTTGATAACTTTAAAATCACCAACTCAAAAAAATGTTGGGCCTTTAGGATTTAGGCAGGTACATCTTTCAACAAATACTTGATAAAAATAAGTAGTTCACTTTATAATGTTGAAAAAAGTTTAATAAATTAAAAAATAATCAATATTAACACAGGTAATACTAAAAAATCATTCATGAAGAAAACCCTCCTTTTCTCCATCATTTCTATTGAATTAAGTAACTAACAACCCATAATGGAAGTTGATAATCTGTTTTCAGTATGGTGCAAGAGACAGTATTCTGAAGTATTATTTTAACTTTTTTTTTTTTTTAATTTGTTGGTAAATGTATATCATCCATTATTGAATAAGAATTTTTAATATAAAAAATTACATACAACTTAGCGAATCAACTCACATCAACTGCATCTTTAAATACTATAGGGGGTTCCCTGTTCCTCCTTCTCTCCTCCCTTTCCTTTCGCTCTTCCTCGTCAAAAGCACTCAGTCGAGTGTTTGCGTCTTGTTCTAACTGCTCGTCAACAGCTAGTCCTTCTGGCTGTCCATCTTCGGCAGACATTCTTCGTTCTTCTGAGGTCTTACTTTCACTATTGGAAGAAAAGCAGCTTTTAAAAAAAAATATATATATATATAATGGTACTTAATTTTATTCTATTCAAAACCTTAATCATTAAAAAATAAACAATAAAATAGAAAGCTTTTAAAAGAAAACAATGGTCCATAACAGATTTAACTTAATTTATTTTATTTTCTACAGAGCATAACGCCCTCGGGGGTCTTATTACATGTCGTATGATACACTAAAGCCTCAAAGCAGACTAATGCCTTAGCAAATCTCCACATACGTCACAGATTGATTGTTTTGAATACTTTATAATCCAGGATATATTCATACCAAAAGTGGAGGTAACGTATATGAATCATCACATCAACATATAATATGGTATGCAGCCTTATGGTCTGCACAACATAAATATGGTCTACAATTCTGCAGGTCGGTGATACAACTAATTTCAATTTAAATAAATATTTGAGTCAGCATTGACCAGTCAGAATTCTTAGGATCACAATTTTATAAATTAAACTTATACCGTTAATAATACTTATGATTTATGAAGGAATGAGATGGTCCGGGAGATGCTCAAAAAATGGATCACAAAATAAGTAAAAACTATTTATTAGGAACCTCTTATGTAATATGAGAGGTTTTATATATATATATATATATATATATATATATATATATATATATATATATATATATATATATATATATATGAAATATTAAATAAATTATATTAAAACAAATAAATATATTAAAATAGATAAATAAATATAAAATAATTTATAATATTATAATAAAATATAAAATAATAATATAATATAATAATATTATATAATGAAATATTTATTAGAAAAACTTTCTATCAGTATTACTTATTCATTCCTTTGCATATACATTGTTTTTGTTGATTACATCCCCTACAGATGGCACTTTAGTTCATATTTTTGCTATGACAAATATTTATTTTTTTCATTTTCTCCTCTCACCATTTTATTATTTACAAATGTTCCTTTCCTTTTCTTCTATTTTCAATTCTTCTTTTATACATTTTTATGATCACCCCATATATATAGTGACAACCCTCCCCACTGCCTTCTCTATATAACTATTAATGACATTCTTCATTACTACTCTTACACTGCCTCCTTAATTACTTTGCTATTTTGCTAAGTCACTCCTCCACTTCTCATTGAACTTCAAGGTACTAAATGTTGTCTGTTTATTTGTATTTCCCTTTTTACTTATTCAATGGAGTTTTTAGTTATTGTTATTTCTCTTCTATTATTATTATTATTATTATTATAAAGCCAGTTTCATTAATAATCAGCATAATATATTTACTTTTAGTTGTTGTTATTACTCTATCAATTTCATCTTAATAACATTTTACCAATTCGTCACTGTTTTCATTTTTCGAAGTCTTTTTAATTATTAATTTTAATTCATTCACTGCATATATCATTGTTTTTATTTTTATTTTAGTATCTTGTTTATTCATCCCTGATGAAGATCTGCAAAGTGGGTCAAAAAGACCGCCTTCCGGACCATCTAATTTCTTCATAAAGTTCTACGGTCAACCATTGATTATTCAAAACTTAATTTAAATTAATATTAGTAATAGTAAAAACAAAGCAAAACAATTTAAAAAAATAAAATCTCATGCTCAATGATACAAACATGCTAACAAAGAAAAATGGTGATTTATTGTTGTCAACTTATATAATTAGTTTGGTTCATATAATACTAGCTATTGCCTGCTCGCATAGTCTTCAATTTAATGGGATAATTTATTTAGTATGAGTACTATAATATAAAATATATTATGGCATTCTTTGTAAGAAAGAAAATGTTTGTGTTTAAATTCTGTTTATCGAAGTTTTTTTGGATACACAATATTTTTTGATTTTCCATCTAGTGTGTACACGAATAAATCAGAAGGTATTCCTACGCGTGAGCAGGCTACATATAGCAGTCCGTGTGAGAAGCATGGACTTTCGAAATTAATTCCAGACACTTGTAGTGATTGTCCATGTGCCTTGTTGATTGCCTTGCCATTGCAAATGCGAGTTGCACTGAAAACCACAAAGGTTTAAATTTGAACATTTTAAAAGCAATTTTCAACACGACAGCACAAACACTATTTTATTGTTAGATTTGCACATGTTGAAAAAAAAAAATCTATTTTTAATTATTAATACAAAATAAATTTAAAAATACTGGTAGTGTATACAAAAATTTTAGGTGCACGTGCACACTCTAAGTAAAAATCTCTTTCAAACGGTAACTTTCTTTAATTAATTGGCTCAGAACTTGGCCTGATAAAGCGATCTCTCCAACAGAGATTATATAAATGACAAGAGCATATATTATTTTATTTAATTAATATCCTTTCAGCTATATTCCCTAGTCTGATTTTTTTTTTCTTTTTTTTAAACGTATGAAGAGTAAGTGATTTAAAAAAAAATGTTAAAACCAATAAAAAGTTAATGCTTGACATTATAATATTACAAGGTTAAACCTCAATAACAGAAGACAAGCTAACAAGACAAGACTGTCAAGCAGAGAACATCAGAAATACCTTCTTAAGAAATAAACTTCCAGACATCTTTGTCGAAATTTCCAAAAATATTTACAACAAAAAACCATTACATATAAAATAGTTCATAAGTATTATATTGTACTAAAACTGATACAGAAGACATAAACCAATGCATAAGGTGTGAGGTATATATACACATATAGATTCTAAAAAAAATAATAATTAAAAAACCTGGATGTGCACGCAGTGTAATGGAATATAAAAGCTTTTTCTGGCAGAAACATGTGAAATAGTTGCAAAATGTGCCAACTCTGTAAGTTATTGTCCTTTTACATGTAAGGGAGGAGCAGTGGTAGTCGAGCTTGTTAAGGAGTCACAGATGAGTGGATTTTTAGGAGTGATCCGGAGCAGCTGGAATTCCATCGGTCATAAACTCTACCATATCATACCAAAATCCAATCAATCCTACCGATCGCGAGTGTGGAAAACCGATAGAATGGAAAGAAGGACTGCAAAGATTTTAGGTGATGCTGTAATAATAATAATAAAAATTGGTAGGGGGGTGTGGTCAAAGAGTTACACTTTTATAAGTAAACTTATATATTTTGTGCTGATTTTTCAGTCCAAGTTTTAGGCCATCTTCAGGGCTAAAAGGAAAACAAAATAACAACAATGAAAATGCAAATTACATAATTATGTAATTAAGTGTTATCTTTTTCTTTTTATACTTCATACTTTTTTATCTTACTTGTAATTTCTCTTTTAATCATTTTTTTACTGCTACTGGTACTGTCTCTGTCGTTTTTCATTATTGTTATTTTGTTTTCCTTTTAGAACTGAAGATGGCCTAAAACTTAGGCCGAAACGTTGGCACAAAATATATAAGTTTACTTATAAAAGTGTAACTGTTTGACCGCATCCACCGACCAACTTCTCTCTTAAGATATACATCTACGGTCAACAAAAACTCCCTCCAATAATAATAAAAATTGTTAGTCAGTAAATACAGTATGATGAAATAGTCAGGATGCTGTCATCATAACATTTTTTATTGTAAAAGTAAAAAAAAAATATTGTCTAATATTTCACTACTCAAAAATATTGAATGGAGTTATAATTTCTGATAAGCTTAAAATTTCCACTATTTTTGTACGAAGTGAAGGAAGTATTGTATTCGCGAAAATTTTCGGTTTTCAGATTTCAACGGAAATATCCATTTTGACCATCCCTGAATCCATTTTGACTAGTTTCGTCGTGGCGTGACGTACGTTGTAAAATCTAGTTGTGAACCTCCCTTTTTGGTCACTGCTTGATCACCGGAAGTGGTACTTTACTTGAAGGTCATAATTGATTTTTATCAAAAATTATATTAAAATACTATGCAAAACTTCTCAAATTTAGTATTTATAACTTATATATTGATTTAAATAACATACTAGATTTTGGTTTAAATTGAAAAACCGGAAGCGGTACTTTACTTGAAGGTCATATTAGACTTTCATCAAAAATTATATTAAAATATAATGTAAAACATCTCAAATTTGGTAAATAGGGCTTTTATATCGATATGAATGTATTTAATATATTTTGGTTAAAATTGGTGAGCCGAAAAGGGTACTTTACTTGAAAGTCATAATAAGATTACATCCAAAATTATATTTAAATTAAATACATAAATCATATGTTTCGGTAATAAAGGTTACAAATGCAATTTTGTTTCCAATCAAATTAAACATTTTTATTAATTCTTTTAAGTGTTAAAATTGAGTGTAAAATACTGGTTTTCCTCCCCATTTGTGTGTGTGTGTGTCAATAAATGTGTGTCGCGACACCGAGTGTCGTTTTTGAGATACTGCAATCTTCGGAAACTAGTTACCAAATTCAGGATCACTTTTTGAGCCACCAATTTATAATTTAATAGGCGTACAAGGAAGTCATGTGTTGTCCACATCAGATATTTTTTTTTTAATTGTAAAGATTAAATTATTTAATGTTCTTGCTATTGTAAAGGCACTGTTTATATCCCATTAATTCTCAAGAGTTATATTAATCTGCAAATTGAAATATTTGTAGATGTTAAATATTACATAATGTACGCTGATTACATTTAATGATAGAACATACAGTATAAGTCCTGCCAGAAGGACCTCTGAATTGTCAAATTTACATCAGCCACAGTAGGTTTGAGGAGGGTAAGGATTCAGGAAGTAATAAGTTGGTCTTCCCCACTCTGCATTTTTCAATGAATCTACGTGTTTCAGAGCCTCCTGCGTCCAAAAACGGCATTTTCAGTCATTAGTCAATCTGTCGGTCTTCCATCAGATTATCTTTTGAAAGGGTGGACTGATTTGAATCCTACTTTATTTTGTTTTGAAGGTTTTTTTTTTTTTTTTTTTTCTAGACTGTAGCGCGCCAAAATGTTATGGTCATTTGAAAAGCAATTTAATTCCTTACAAAACCGGACCAGTATTAGTTAAGTTACATCATATTGGACTTTGTTTATTTAAAAGTATTCTGTGCACGTATTCATGGAAACCAATTTACTTTTATTTAGTTTCTCGAATAACTCGAAAACTCTAAATCTCCTGGATCACTAATTAAAATATAATTAATATACCTATAAAGCCAAACTTTGTAATTAACAAAAATCTAAATCGGACCGATATTAGTGGAGATTTAGCAAATAATTATTGCACTGGAATTTGAGCCCGAAGCGGTAAGGAAAGTCGTGTGAGCGGAGTAACCAGATATTTTATTTTTAAATTGTTTATTCAGTCTATTTTTAGTCAAATATTCTACTTATCATACATTGAAACTGATTAAAATGATAACTATTAATAGAAAAAATAATTTAAAGTTTTTAAGTACAGTTTTCAGGTCGATAAAATATGAGAAATCGTCCATCACTTGTCAAACCTAATAATATACCAATTACAAACAAAGTAATGATTTTAAATTCACTAGGACATTTTTTTTAAAATTAATTGCTATAACAAAACATCACTCAACAAAGTAATGATTTTAAATTCATTAGAAAACAATTTTTTTTTTTTTGGTTTTAACTGTTATAAGAAAAAATCACTCAGAAAAGTAATGATTTTAAAATCATTAGAAAAAAACATTTTTGTTTAGTTTTAATTGTTATACAAAAAAAAAAAAAACTCAACAAAGTAATGATTTTAAATTTGCATGAAAAAAGCTTCTTTTTTTTTTCGTTTTAATTCATTCATACAAAAAAAAAAATCACTCAACAAAGTGATGATTTTAAATTAAATAGAAAACAATTTTTTTTTTTTTCATTAATTGTTATAAGAAAAAAAAAAAAACAGTTTACAAAGTAATGATTTTGAATTCACTAAATATTTTTTTTTTTAGTTTTAATTAATTGCTATACGAAAACATCATAAAGCCATATATATTATTGCAGTAAGTGCAACACACCATCAAAACACAATCACAAAAGCATCATCACCTTCCAATTGCTTTTCGTCTCTTTTTATTCTTCTTTTTTTCTCGCTTTGCTAATTTTTCACACAGAGCATTACGTTTTTCTTTCAGTAGAGAAGAATAATGTCTATTGGAGAAATAATTTGAAAATATACTAAAATCTAAAAAAGTATTCAATATATAATGATCAAGAGTTAGTTATTAATACAAAGTGAATATTAAATAGGAGGATGAATCAAATATAAACGCTAATTATTTTTTATAATTTATTGATTAATTTTATACACAAACCAAACATTCCTCAATGTATTCTCCTGCATGAGCTACATACTTTTGCTACCAACTTGGAGGCTTGGATATTCCTTGCTTGTTCATAATGAGTTAGAGAGCGTGTTGTCAGCCAATAGCGCACGTGATCCTAAACTTCTTCATTACTTTTGAATCGCTCTCCTTAAAGTGATTCTTTCAAGGGTGAGAACAAAAACAGCATTTCTGTCCACCATTACACTCGATCAAACGGGGAGTAAGGATTGGCGAAAGAAGGATGAAGGCTAACTAGTGAAGGCAAAAACTCATCTCTCAGCCGGAAAAGTTCTTGCAACAATTTTTTAATTACTCAAGGAGAATTTTACTCTTGGCTTTTCTTCACTACTAATTAGCTGTTTATGCGACTTACTAATACCAATTGTTATAGAAGGCAAAAACCGCCAACTGAAACTAAAGACTAGGTATGCCCATTAGAGATGACAATGCCTCCTTTTCCATGACAATGCCATGACTCACACCATGATCTTGACTAAGGATAAATTGGAAAAAATGCACTGGGAAATCCTGTAGCATTCTCACCTTGGAAGAATCACTTGGAGGAGAATGATTCAAAAGCAACGAAGAAGTCGAGGAACAGATGCACAATCAGGAATATCCAAGCTTCCAAATTGGTGGAAATGGATAGATCGCGCAGCAGGCTGCATTGAGAAATGCTGAAAGTACGGTTTATTTATAGTGTTAATCAAGAAATGTATTAAAAATAATTACTATTTATATTTTATTCACCCTCATGCATCTCCACTAAGTTTATGGGGTTTTGTTGATTATAAAAAATTTCACAATATAATATAAAAAGTATATAAAATTTTAATTAATATCATAAATTATTACAATTTATAAAATAAAGAAATCATAGTAAAATAGCTCTAACAGCTAGTTATTCAATCAAGAGTGGATGTCTTGGATTTTACCAACTCTTTGAACTATTCCGAGACTAAAAAAAATTAAATGCAGAACCTCAGAGTAAACTAGTTCTGAATTAAATTTATTCCAGAGCTATATCCTGAGATCAATTTAGCCCAAGGCTCAGACTTGGTCAAGCACAAAGCCTTATCGTGACCCATTAAACAACTCTAAATATATAATGTTATCATTTGTAGCTCATAACTCATCATGACCAGAATACGGATATATTTACCTAGCAGCTTCGATGTCTGAATTCAATTGGTAGAATTCAGGTGAAGCGGCTCTCCGTTGGAGAGGCTGCAAGTTTGGAGAATTCTGGCTGATTTGTTCAATCAATCCTTGAAATGTCTGCCCAAACGGCCTAAGAAATTACAAGTAGACTTTAAATATGAAGATGAAATGTTCACACAACAACACAATTAACAACAATCGTACACTTACGTGCTTAGTATCTCCTCAGGAAGTTTCAAAATGTAATCCGGTATTCCGTTGCCGACGAGAAAGCGACTGAGATTGTCTGAAAAGTTATTGCAGTTATGCTTTAGAAGGTCGTACTGATCACCCCTGCAAGAATAAATGACCCTATCACACTAAACACTCGAAAATATTCCTAAAATAGGAATAAATATATTCATTTTTAATATAAGATATTACTGATATATAATAACTTCCCAGAATTTTATGAACAAATTTCATAATAAAATAAATGTATAATGAACTCTGATATATAGAAAATTTCATAATATAGAATTTTTCCAGAAACTTAAACATTTTAGTAGAAAAAAATTTCTATCTACGTTACCTACCTAATAAAATTTCTGTAATTCATATAACTTCACAAATACAATTATTTATTGAAACTTTTGACTTCTTTCATATAATATAAGTTTTCCTTTCCCTCCCTTCTTTACTGACCTTAAGGGAGGGTAGAATATTTTATAAATTAGAATATTACCTGTATTATGATGGTAATGTCTTTAGGTGGGATTGTCTGTCAATGGTTATACAGGGAAATAAACGTTAATGAAAGCCAAAAGAAGAAAATATGATAACAAATAAAATAAATAGAAAAAAAAATTAAAATAGTAAGCGAATAAAATATTAAAGAAATAATAAGCAAAATAAAAATAAAGAAGTACCAATTAAATTAAAAATAGTGGGATGAGGGTGGTGTAGTGGGAAAAATTAGATGACGAGTGCTCTTGATCGGTGTTTGCAATTGTGTTCTTCAGATGGTTTATATTATTTTTTATTTTATTTTTTTCTCTCCCAAGAGTGGGCCCTGAATCCCTCTGCTTTTGTTTCTATGTAGGTTACAGAAGAATAAGATGTGTTGGAATGTTTGCGGAGTATGTCCATAAGTTTCCTCCATGTAAATTTCCTTTTAACAAGTTCAGAAAATTTATAATGTACTTTTTATTTTATAATGAACAACAATAAAAAATTAAAAATGATATAGAAATAGTTCTCTGAGGTATTCTGATTTTCTGAAGCAGCCATCTTGTTGTTCGAGTAAGCAATTGAAAATTCATAAAGCTAAATAATCTAGAAGTTAAAAACTTCTCATTTCCAAAAAAAAACGATTACTTTTATATCAATTGAACAGTTAATTTTTCAATAGATGTCACATCAATATAGTCTTAGCAGACACTCTCTAGTGCAATAATGTTTTTAAAAAAATATTAATAGTGGACACAACTACACGAAATGATGTATTATGAAAAAAACAGATCTTAAAGAGAAGTACTGCTAATTATTTAATGTTAGAAAAAATAGCATAATTAAGAAAAAAGAAAGGAAACCACAGAAGATGAAAGAGAATTTTGAAATGTTTGTTGTTTGTGGGTAAAAAAATCTTAATGTTAGAAAAATAATAAAAATAATTTAAGGAAAATGTGTTTGTTCACAAAAAAAAAATATTTAATTTAATAAATATTAAGTTTAAAAAAGATAAAATTAAAGATTCGGTTAAGTGCAGTTATGGATAGTTAATGTATATAAAATGGTTATCAAAAGCAATATTGCTCAATATTCAAGGCAATATCCTGTAGAGTCATAATATAAGTATAATACAAACTTAATTAAGAAATTGTCACTTGTACTCCTTGGCTTCCTCATTCCCTCAAATATAATAAAAGACCTATCCTCATTTCTTGAATATAATTCATTATTAATTAAATTGCACAAATTGCAGCAATAAAGAAATAGTTAACGATTCATTGATTTATCTATTTTAAATTAATTTAAAACTGTGATTTTAAAGTTATTAGATTCTTTTCAATATCTACTCTTAAAATTTTTTTTACAAAAATTTAGAATAAAATAACTAAAGGAATAAAATTTTATTTTTATTTTAGTCAAGTCTCTAAACGCTCTTTTGAGCATATCAAAGGGATCACACAAATCAATAATTGAAAAAAAAAAAATATCAGATACAAGGAAAAAAAAATTCTTGAGATGATTAACTAATCCAAAAATCACTTACCTGATAAAAAATAAAGAAGAGGAGAGGAGGATAGGTAGAATGGAAAAATTAAAAAAATTTTATATAGTAAACCTAGCAGATATTTCCAGTTCAAAAATGTTTCCAGGAAAATTATTCTTTCTTCCAAAAAGATAGTAATAACGAATAATTAAGTAGAATTAAATAACTTAGTTAACCGAGCACAAATAATATATATATATATATATATATATATATATATATATATATATATATATATATATATATATATATATATATATATAACTGAACATACACTTCTACATGTGCATACACACATGGTGATATTTACCTGAATTCTGATTCGGCTAAACCATTTAAATACTCATCGAAGACCTGTTCGGGAATGAATGTCTTGCCTAATAGTATCTTTTTCAGTGGTTCATGCAACAATGTACCCTATGAAAAATAATTTAAAACAATCAACATTCAGAAATGCAACTCATCAAAACTATAAATAAATAAAAAAATTATTTACAGTAAATTTTCCGAATATGAATTAAAATCAATTTTATAATAAAGTAACAATGTTATTAAAATTAAAAAAATATTTACTGATAAACATACACATAAGCCGGATTAACAATGGAACACACACACAGAGACAGTAAGAAGGGAAGATACCGGTAGCTGACTCTGGGTATATTTTTAAAGAAGGGGGGAGCTAAAATTAGATCTTCTAATGTTACAATTCATTCGGATAGCTTCATCGGTATTGTTCATAGGAATGCATATCTATAAATCTATTTATAAAATTTTGTATACATTATATCCTAACAATAAAGGAAGTGGGTTATTATCACCAAACAACATATAGGCTTGAAATGATAAATCTCACACATGCTATGCCTATCAAAATATGAATAAGAGAATCAAAACAGTTACTTTAACAATAAAATACACAGATTATATAGCTCTGAATTCACAACTTATTTTTAAAAAGCAATTAATTGGAGAATTTTATTTCTAAAAAAAATTTAAATAAAATTCTTTTTTATATTTTAAATTATTCAAATAGAGATAATTAATAAACAAATAAAAATATATTAATAAAATTAATAATATATTTTAATGTAATATTAATATATTTAATAATAATATGGTATATAAAATATATAATATAAAATAAATTCTTAATATAAAAAACATAAGTCCATGTTAAGTATATCCTTCCTCAATTAACAGAAAACTCTCATTTATATCTAATACAATTTTGAATATGTATTTTATATTTAAAGAAATTTATTTAAATTTTCAGAAACTTCAATGAATTTTGCAAGAAATACTTATTAAGTATTATTCGTTAGTTTAAAATGAAAATTCAAATTTTAACATTTTCAATTATGCATTACTTTTTTAAATAGATACTTTTTTTTATTTTTACATTTCTCTTTTACTAAAAGTGGCCTGAAAAGTTAATTATATTCTTTTTCAGTAGTTATGAAAAAAAAAAAAAAAAATGGAGCAATATTAAAATCTTTAAAATAGTAAAAACATATGTTTTATCTATTTTTTATTGTATTTTTCCCGAAAATAATATACCTTTACACTGTATAAAAAGGTCATCAGAGAAGGAAGGGGTGCATTTTAAATCTATTTCATAAGCCCTAGAACACGTTTTGGGGGTTTCCGAATGTCTGATATATATATATTTCCCAATACACCACTTCTAGTGGCCACCTTCGGATCCAATGAACACAAATTTGGTACTTATGCTTGTCTTCTAGGCAGAACAATACCATATACACCAATTCCAGTGGTTCCCTTCGGATCAAATGAACACAAATTTGGTATTTATGCTTGTCTTCTAGACAGAACAATATCAAACAAGTGGGAGTAAATTTCAGTCAAAATTTCGCAGTTTTAAGGTTTTACACACCTCTTCAGTCCCTTCAAATTGAATCAGAGGATTAAAAATTTGTATGTAAATTGAGTTGGTGTTAGAGAAGAATCTTTTTTCTCTCACCCATTTTGATATTTTCAATTTTGTATTTTAGTGAAAATATAACTTTAGTAATAGAGCACTGCTGCTCATGTCCTTTTTTTAATTTTTTTTAAATAACTTTAACGATAACTCTGAGATATAGGACACCATGTCCATTTTTTACCAATTTAGTATTATTTCACATTTTATTTAACTATTATTGCCTTACCCAAAGGTTATAGATAACTATGCCCTAGACCAATTGTAAGGGTGTTGCAAGCTTTCAAATGAACACTAATTCCATTCGGAGGGAAGCATCTGTTCAAACTGCTGTCCCGTAAAGGTAAGGAGGAATAGGGCACACAAGAGTCACCCACGAGTATGTTATGATGACCACCTCAATGTATCTCCTGCAGAGTAAATTTGACGGTGTCGCACATCCTGACAGAGTGCTTGGCATATGAAGCTACACAGAATGAAATTGGACTAGGGATTGATATAACAGAAATTTTGAAAAAAAAAAACACAGACTGCAAAATTTATTCAATACATTCTATTGAAAATTTATTCTATTACAGTGTAAATTTTGGGCTTCTTTAATTGTGAGATTTCTTATTTTTCCAATCAGATATTTGGTAATATTTAAAATCTATTTTTTTAAATGTTTTTAATGCACATCTATCATAATAAATATATGCATACAGAGTGTCTTCATATGGCTGCACGTTTTTATTCAACCTCCAGTAATCCGACATACTCTGCTCCCATAAATTTCGGATTATAGAGACTCAACTGTACATCATCGCCATCACATTTAAGTGATAAATGTGAATGTAGCTACTATTCAGGAGACCAAAACAGAACTTTATGTTTTATTTTACATTCTAAGATCCCTAGAATCCAAAAATGAAATAAAAATAAATACGCGGCTTTTTTCCGAGACTACTGGGCCAATTTTTTTTAGATTTGGCAGCATCCACATGTCACCTTCCTGTGATTCTCGGAACTCGACAATACCCTCCGCCATTTCTGTTTCGAAATGACAGCCGATTAAAGGTTTCATATTCCCATATATCAGCCATTTATGAAGATTGGGGAGAATTATAAATTGTTTTAGAATTATTATACCAAAGTATTTAAGAGAAAAAAGGCTTCTTTTTTTTTGGATACGACTATGTGAGAATAATGAACCACAGTGTAATAATTTGCAGTGTTTCAATAACAAGTAAATCTAAATCAATCTTAAGCAAATTTCGCAATGTTGTTTTTTAAATGATCTGTACAATTTTTAAAGTTTATTCACAGACTCCCAGATATAATAATAAAAAATAAAAAAAAACAACAGATTTTTTACCTACAATTAATGAACTGAATTTGATGAAAATGCTTAGAATAATTTTTAACAGAACAGTAATATTAAGATTTTAAAAAAAAGTTAGCAGAAAAAAATATTCAAATTTAAAAAAAAAATTACTGAAAACTTAGGAATGCTAATTATTGAACATTTAAGCGAAATTCATTGGTATTTTTGAAAACTTAAATGTATCTGTTTAAAAAATTAAATTAAAATGAATGATCATAGGCATAAAAATGTTTAGAAAGCATGTAACAAAGTAACAACATATAATCTGTTACTTTGTTATATAATAATAACAACATATAATCATATAACAAAGTAAGAACATATAGCCTACAACTTAGGTAAAACACAATAAATGTATAGTTATTACCACCTAATTTTTTTTTTTAGCGCATAGAGTTTCAGTTATTTAATGCTATACTAGAGATTTAGAAGCTCTGTTTCAGTCTTATGTGCATTGTAAAACAACAATGTAAAAATACAATTTTTATATTATTTTATTTATTATGAGGAGGTACTATCACCTTCTCTGTTGGAGAAGGTGATAGTATTCATTAGGATCAGAAGTATTATATACTAACGGATTCATGGACTGAAATGCAACCCATGAAAATTTCACGAATTGTATTAATTTACAGATACAAAATTAGTTGACATCCCCATGATGGTATAGAAGGATCAATCTAATTAGGGATTGATAAATTATTTGCCACTCCTATAAATTTGTTTTATTGAAAACTAGTTTCGAATGTTATACATTCATCCTCAGTTCTAAAAACTCACAAAAAATTCAAAAATAAGCAATTCAAAATATACTTTGGTATTATAATACATATTAAATTAGATGCAATATAAATCAGTATTTTGATTTATTTTTTTATTTTTTGTGTGTTTTTAGAACTGAGGATAAATATATAACATTCGAAACTAGTTTTCAATAAAACAAATTTATAGAAGTGGCAAATAATTTATCAATCTCTAATTAGAAACAAAATTATTGTATCTCAAAAAATGTTAATGCGGAATAATGATAGATTATTCTGTTGAGAATATGGTTGGGAGAAGAGGGGAGGGGGGAGGGTGCGGTCAATGAATAAAACCATAAATAAGATTTTTTTTTATTATATTGTGTGCCGACGTATCAGCATAAACACACGAATAAGAAAAATTGTATTCTACTTTGTGCCGACGTTTATCTAAAACTTATGCCGAAACGTCAGCATACAATTTAATATGATTTTTCTAATATGTGTGTTTATTCACTGACCGCACCACCAACCAAGCTTCTTCTCCTGCAGATAAGATCATTTGTATAAAATTCTATTTCCTCGCTTCAAATATACATTCATAGATTGAGAGTAGTGTGATCAATAATAAACCTCAAAATATGAAATTAACAAAAGAGAAACTTACCGGTACAATGGCACTTATTCCACCAGAGCCAAAGTAGTATTCCTTACCAAACGTTACGACCCCTGTATGCCAAATCCCTTCAACCTGCTTACCTAAAAAACAGAAGAATAGTCAATGATTAAAGAAAAGAAGTGTGACAAAAAATAGTTGAAGAGAAACAAACCTAAACTCGTGATGAAGACACCTAATGAATAAAACAGAAAAAGAAAAAAAAAAACTGTATAAAAAAAAGTATATATACATAAAAATTCTGCGTATGTTTGCGATCGCAAAACTCAAAAATAGTCAGTCGATTTTGATGCGGTTTTCACTATCATTTAGAGAATTTCTTCGAGAAAGTTTATATGCATTAAATTTTTCTGAACGTTTCCCTTAAGGGTGAAATGGGAAAAAAATATTTAAAAAAGTAGGTAATTTTGTAATCGTCATGATAATTTCACATATGGAACCAAATTCACAACAAAAACATTTTAATAAGAGTAAAATTATTGTTTGGAAGTGTCATTTGTTAATAATAAAATTGGAGATAAGAAAAAATAAAAGTGTAAAAATGTGAAGCTTTATTGCTGTTTTGACAAATTTATTATCATTTTGACTATGTTCCTAGAAAAAATCTAAATGAAATGAGACGAATTCTAAACAATGCAGTTGAATATCAAGAAAATTTGTCACCCCTTTGGCCTTGGAATATTAACAGACAAAATTTTTACCGGTTGTTTCGTTTAAAGTTCTGGCAGCTCCCTTCTCCCTCCCCTATGAGTTTTAATAATTGAAGCATAGAAATGCAAAAGAGTCTAAGTGCCTTTAGAAAATATTTTCAGAATTCGTTTCAATTTGAAAATGATTAAAGAAATGCGACTTAATTAAAAAAAAAAACAGTTTTTTCGTGATAACCTATGGTTGTATGAGTAATAAAATCACATTTATAATAGTACTAGCTTTATAATAAAACAATTTTTTTTTTTATAAAACGTCCTTTTTCTTCATTTTCTTTCAATCGATATAGCCAGGGCAAAGCAAGGGTATTGAATTGAATGATGTGTTTCCTCGGTGAATCTAGCAATGCCGTGTGGGTACAGCTAGTATTATATATTTTTCCTTACTACTACTCTACCATTGGCAGGAGAAATGCAAAAACCAAAGGGAACTTCTTAGGGATCACAGAGACTAAGAAGAAAGGAATGGGGGAGGCAAATATTGGTGATCATGCACTGCTATACTCTGGAATTGGTCGACAAGAAAGAGCAAAACACAGTGTAGGATGTCTCTTCCACAAGAATCCTATCCCAAATATTAATAGCTGGAAGGCAGTTAACAGCAGATTAATGACAGTAGAGCTCTCCATATACCATCTTTATCGCATATGGTCCAAACAATGACACCAGTAGTGTTGATAAAGAACAATTCTTCGAAAAGTTACAAGAAGAATTAGATAGCAGCAGATTCACCCCAATAATCATGTGAGACCTTAATTGCCGGGCAGGCAATGATTGGAAATTGTGGAAAGGAGTATAAAGCCGCCATGGAGAGGATGTAATAAATGGCAATGGTGAGGAGCGAATTTTCTTGTTCTGCCTTGAAAATAACCTCTCAGTGACAAGCACATTCTACCCCCACAAGGATATACATAAATACACCAGAAAAGAGCCCTCAAGACATGAAAAATCAATAATTTATTACTTCTTAATAAAGTAGGAGAGCAGGAAGACTGTCAACGACACAAGAATCCAACGAGGGTATGAATTGGGCAGCGACCACTATCTACTTAAGCTGGACGTGATAATTACAGGAGGATCTCAACACGCAAGAAAGAGGCATATATAAGATGGGTTTAAATTCAAAGCCTTCAAAATTAGGAAAGATGATGTTGCTATCCGCTTCCAGAAGATAGAAGAAATGATGGGTAAAGGAGAATACCTGTGGGACAGTGATGATTTGGAAATGTCATGGAAAGCCTTCAAATCTATATTGGTAACAGCAGCAGGAAATGTTTGTGGCAAAAGCATGATAAAGGAGCGAAATAAAAGAACACCATGGTGGAATGACCAGGTTAAAGAAGCAGTTAAGAAAAAGAAAGAGCTCTGGAAGAATTAACTAGCCAGTGGAACACAGGAAGATTACCAGGTCTACAAGAGGCAGAAGATGGAAGAAAACTTCCTGCCAATCCTAACTTATTCCAGTGAGCATGGACCCTAACCAGCAAGCATACAAGTCAACTCCAAGCCATGGAGATGAGATTCCTCTGGAAAATTGAAGGAAAAACTCGCCGAGACAGAGTGATAAACACCACGATAAGGAATAATCTCGGCCTAAAATCATTACAGGAATCTATGGAGGAGAATCGTCTACGATGGTTTGGACATGTCTCGCGAATGAAAGGCGAGAGAATAGCTAGGTTGACTTATGACATGAAGTTGAATGGAAGAAGGTGCCGAGTACGCCCGGGGAAAACCTAGGAGAAAGGTGTTCGGGAGGCATTTGTGACCAGGAATCTGGATTGGAGAAGAGAGCTGGCGCCGGAACGAGCAGAATGGATCAAGCTCTACAGAAAGAATCCTCACACTGCACCAGGCGGTAGACAAGGAGTGGATTAAGTAAGTACTACTCTACCATACTCACATCTATGGCACTAATGAATAAAATGTGGATAAAGCCACTCCCAGATCATCTTGATATCCTCAGACAACAATCTCATATACAAATAATTTTAAAGTTCATGAAAAAAAGTTTCCAAGTCTGATTGTAGTATTGTTTATTTATATTTTTGTAAAGAACTTAATCTTTACTGAGGAATATCTATTAGGTTGTAAACAAAGTATACCATTTCTTCTTCAATATCATATAACAATCCCAACTGGAAAAGTACTGTACAAATAAACAAGGAAAAAAAAAGTGGAGTGGAGCGAAGCTGACCTGGGGAGGCACTAGGAAGCAGAGTTCGTCTGAGTTGAATCAACTAATAACATATTTCGTAGCAGGTGTATACACAGATTTTATACTAAATAATAATACATCATAATATTTATATATAATATCAATAGAATAGCTCTTACAAGGCCATATCGCTACATCAGAGCAGAAGTAGCTTAACTCTGAAAATTTAATTTTACAGGAAAGAGATTTTTTACTTTTTGTTTTATAGTTTCTTGAAATGAAATAGAATGCACCAAATTTTTTACTTTCAAGCTTACCCCTATATTTGACAGAACATTTCTGAGTTTTTTTTTTGTTTTTTAATATTTAAAGAAACGTTCTGTATATTTTTTATTTAAATTTAATATTTTTTACAAAAACTTAATTTGAAAAATATATATCTCTAAACATGCCAGAAAATTTGAATAATAGCACTATATACGTATATCATGAGAATGGAATAAAAGAAGTGTGCTACGTGTGGGCACATTGCCGTGCCATGTTTGGGCACGTCGCTAAGTTTAGGTTTAGGTATTATAGATAGAGATAGGCTACTTCTCTATCAAATTCGCAGTAGTCTGAACTAGTGATAAAAAACAGAAAAAGCCAAATTTGGAGATAGGATAGTTCCGCTCTGAAATGTTCTCAGAGCATGATGGAGCATGTAAGTTATAACCATAGCACGGATTTTTATACAGTTAAAACACATTAAATATGCAGTAAGAAATCTGCTACAATCTAAACATCAGCTATAAGACAGCTAAAATATTCAGATATAGGTAATACTGTGCCCTCAAAAAGTTCCAAACCATGAAAGAAATTGAAGAAGGGATTAAAAATTAAACGAAAATGACTTATAATTTTTTTTCAGATACCAACATATGAAAATAATTGAAAAATAAGTTGACAAATAAAATTGTAAAAATATATATTAATGGTTAAAAAATAATAAGAAACACTTCTTAAAAACTAAGATATAAAAATAATACAAACTTGCAATTAGTAACAAAAGAGAAAAAACAATAATTATATTTAAAAAGGATAACTAATTGACAATATTAAAAAATAAAATGGGAATATTTAAAACACATAAAAACGAATAAGAAAGAGTAAGTATAGAGTTTTAATTATGTGTTATCTTTGTTTTTATATAAACGTGCTAAAACTAATATATGGAAGTAATAGAAATTTACAATTTGGGATAAAAAAAAATACCAAAACTAATTGACACCATGAATAAAATAAATAAAACGTAAATGTTTTAGTCAACGACATGTTCTTCGTTAAAATTAATTTCCAGATGCATTTCTAAATTTGCTTCTATGAAAACGATTAAAAATTATAAATATATATATTTTTTCCTGTTTTGTTGTAGATTTTAATACATCAGTGCAATGTCCTGCAAACACTAAACATTCTCCAATGATTTATTTATTATATAATTTAATCTGGTAGTTTTAGATCTAAATATAAAAAAATGAACGAGTTCTTGATTTTAAAAAGTTGACATTTAATTGTGTTTAGTTTAAGAAGAAGCACACTTCTGATAAGCCAATTTAGTTTAACAACTCCATTCAAAGCATACTTTTAATTCAATATGCGTTCATTCAGTTATTTTGTCCCTCTGGGTAAGAAAATTGAAATAATATTGCATTTCAATTTTGGAGGGTTGCGTCATCTAAAAACAATCTTAATAAAATATAAAAAAAAATGTTCTGGTATCAGGACATATACAATTTAATTAATAAAATTAAAATTGGGCATTTTTCAATGATAAACTTCTTTTGCACAGATGTATTTCCTCTTTTTAAAAAGAATATAAAGTATTAGATGATTGACTGAACATTCCAAGGGAAGATGGAATACGGGGAAATGAAAAAAAAAATCCAGATTCTAAGAAGTCGATTAATGAGAGTTGTATTGTATCGTTATCTTTGCAATGTAGTTTTTTCATTGAAAACAAATCTACGCTTGTAAGATAGGCTTTAATCTTTTGTATCGCATTTTAATGTTTTATTATTATTTTTTTTTTTTACTTAAATAAAATTATCAAAATATGCATTTATCATCAAATATGCAAAATAAAACTTGACTAATTGCCTCTAATTACACAGAATAGTAAAGATATTTGATCGACTGTTTAAAAAAAGCATACAAACAAAATATGCAATTGCATAAAAATCCGGGCGCTGGTTATAACTCAATAAAAAGATCTTTCAAAGAGCGACTATGGGAGAAAAGAATAAAACAATCCTAAATTTTTGTTTTTTAATAGGTTTATTTTGCCCTATAATCGAAACCTACCCAAAAATATTGTGGAATGATATTTACGAAGGGGGAGGGTGGAGTGTCAAAATATAATTTTAAAAACATTTTAGAATTAAAAACTTTAAACTTTTTAAAAGAATTTAAGTTTCATTAAAAGATATATTTTTTTAATAAAAAAAAAATAGTCTAAAACTATAACTTTAACCTCTATTTCTTGTTAACAATTTCCATTTCAATTCATCAATCTATGTGTCAATCTATCAATCTATGTCTTGTTCATAATTAAAATGGAGATAAAAATTGTACAATTATTGGTTTGACCTAAGTTTTAGAAACAAATGTGTAGTAAATACGAGGTCATTTATTTCACTTGGAAATGTTTATTTTAAAGAGAGGTGTCATTTGTAACCTAATTCTAAATTAGCCTGCTTTTCTTTTAAAAACGTTCTGGCCTAATATTGAAACATTTTTGAAATATAATCATTATAAATTATTTTAGAAACAAAATTTTTTTATTTTAAGATTTTAAAAAAAAAAATTTAAATGAAAAAAAATTATGATATATTTTAACAGATTTCCTTGAATTATTCTTGTTTTAGTGCCAAAAAAATAAAAGATTCCCAGGCAATCTAATAAAAATGCTAACATATAAGCTGTCTGTCACTTTTTACTTTTGTTACATTCAACAGAAATGATTTTTTTTTAAACCCGTATTGACCTTGATATTTATATATTCTAAACTAAACCAAAAAGCCAGGGACCATTCTTCCTATATTTATTATTATCCTTATTAGAAACAAGAATTTTTGAATTTATACAAGATTATATTTTTTTTTTTCAATTTTGATAATTTTAATTGAAAAATTATGCATTTATAATACTTAAAGGTTTCGCATAACTACCATTTTCAATACTTTTCAGCACATTGAACATTACAGCTACTTACTGATTTCAAGAACTAAATTAAAACAGCCGCATAACAAATAATTCACATATTATGCATGGAATATGAAGTAATTTAAAATACAAAACAAATAATTTCTGATATATATATATATATATATATATATATATATATATATATATATATATATATATATATATATATATATATATATAAAATAATAATAAAATAAATACATATGTTTTGTTTTTAAATAAAAAATATATTATTCTTTTCTTCTTGTTCATGTGTTTTCTTCACTGACCACACCCTTCAACCAACTTCTCCTACAATTAGTTCTACAGAAAACTATATTTCCACCATTACTTTTTTTTTTTTTTAATATTAAACTTGATAATATATTTATCATCTAAAAAATTAGAAATCTAAAAAATAAAATTGTTTTAGTACTACCTGTAAATGAATATTATAGAGCAGACATAATATTTTAGCAGACAATAAATTTCAATTTTTAATTATAACATTTCTATAATGCAAAAAATTCCCCTAATCTTCATAAGTGATACAGCTTATCAAATATTCATTTAACCCATAGATTATTTAGAGTTAATTTTAATTTAGGAAAACCAAAATTTTGGAAATACGAATTTTAGAATCCAATTAAATATGATAAAGCCATTTTATCACAAATAAAAACTAAAAATGATTATAATAAATATAATACCTCAAAATGTGGACATAATTTTTATTTATTTATTATTTTTTTTTATTTACAACAAAATGCTTAAGACAAAAAACAAATGGAAAAAAAAATTGAGATAATTAAGAATTACCACACTATTGAATTATTGTATAATTATTATTATAACTTTTTTTAAAGTAAATATTTTATTGTTCAACTATATATTAGCATTTTTAGCATAAATAATAAAACATTTTATAATGATATATTAATCGCAACTTTGTAAGATTATTTTAATGTTTTTTAAAATTTATTTTAGGGATAAAATTTAACCTACAAGAAACTAGCTTTTTAAGCATAACTAAAATATTGTTTTATGTTGCAATAATATTCATAATTTTTTTATGAAATTGTTTTGTCATCATTGTAAATAATGAGAAAAAAACAATGTCTCTGAACACTTGTAGACATCAAGTAGTCAGAGCAATACAAAATCAAGTGGAATTCTACATTCTTTTGTTGTTTTTTAATTTCAGAAGTACAACTCCTATTAATGGAAACCAATATTGTTCAATCATTGAAAAAATAAAATAAATAAATGTGAATAATGACAGAAAAATAAACAATAACAACAATAATAAATTTTATAAGTGTACAGTATCATGTTTAAAAGGCTTCAAGCACTTTCCATTTAATAATTTAAAAGGCACAGGTGCATGATATTGTGGATCATTGCATAACTGTTGTTTGCATTCACTCCGATTCTCACTTATCATCTGTCATGATTATAACCTTCTGTTTATACTGTTGTGTCTATAAAATATTTGTGTCAGGACAAATTTTAATATGAATTGTAAAACATATCTGAACACATTGATTACTCATAAGTTTTAGGCGAAACGGGTATAAATGACATTCAACAAGCTCCTGTTCAACTGATATAGCTTAATGTGAATTTTTTTTTTTACTGGCTGATATTTTAGGGAATGTGTTAGCATCAAAGAAATAAATAAAAAATTGCAATGACAGCCGACTTTAACAGAAAAATTCAAATTGGTGTCAAAACTGGATCAAATGCCAATGTAGAAAGATTGTGACTAATAAGAACAACTTTGAGAGTGATAAAGTGATTTATGAGAAAAAAACTATTATTATTCATCTAATAAATAAATTCCTGAGACTTTTTGTAGTATAAGCATATCGTCAGTCTCAATGTAAAACCGCGCAACTATCAAATCCTAGCCTTTCATCAGAGACAAATAAAGTTTTTAAAAAATCAAATTTCCTTCATACTGAGATATCTTTTTTTTTTTAAATAGTAAGTACCAGCAAGTAAAAATTACCTAGTAAAAGAAAAGTTAACAATTAATTGTTGTGTGTAAAATTTAGGCAATAATAAAATAAGCTTCCATTAAAAAGTTTTCTTCTTATGTGGTTTCACATGGTATTATAATATAATGGTAAGAATGCACAAAACTTTTTTGTGGTGGGGTTTTGTTTTTGATGAAATATTCGTTCAATTTATACTACATATCATTGTCAAGAAAAAAAATCCTATGTGCTAAAGACATCAATTTTCAGAAAAAAAAAAAAAAAAAATTCCAAAACTATTGGTAATATTCAAGATTTACAATAATTATGCCAATTATTGAATTTTCTTAGTAAAAAATATGTTTTGCTTTACTCTCAATGAGTCTTATTTCAAATTAAATAAGACATTAAAAATATAGAAACCAAAACTAAAAAATCACTAAAATGGTACATAGGATATTTTATCGTTACTACGCTATGTTTGATTTATAACAAAAATCTCTAATTTACAAACTGCTATGATTGTTTACTACAAACAAATTGTATTAATAAAAAACACTTGAAGCAAATAAATAATGAAAAGAAAAATAAAATTGTTCAGAGTTTCTGATGGTTATTTTATAAATAAAAATTAAGATTTGGCATGTAATATAATATGCATATCAAGTATAAAGTAATGTAATGATTTTCTAAGCCCTGTTATAATTCATTAATTACAGTAAGAAAAAATCTAAGACATGGATTAGATAAGACAGATATTATAAAAGTAGTAAAAATCCGATAAAAATTGTAAACCCCAGTTTCCCAGTTAAATTTTTTCTTAAATAAATAAATTTAGATATTAAACATTTTAAGGAAAAGTTCATTATTTTAAGAGTAATTAATGTACTATATTGCGATAAAAGAAGAATGATTAATATATTTAAAAAAATAGAAAACAAAAATGTTACCGATAAGAGCAGGAGAAAGACGAGCAGCTATTCCACCTGACAAGTCATAAACATAGAGATATACATCGTCTCCTTCTGACATCCTGTCAAAAAATCGAAACTACGTCTTGTCTAAAGGAAATCTGGAAAATATATAACAATAGCAGTTAAAACTTTGTCAAAAGCCAGTAGCACACTAATGAGTGGTGTAGTTTAAAATACACATCACCTCGCAATACCATGGCCAAATTATAAATAGCATGACCATCTAATTCATTGTCCAAGATCACTAAAAAACTAATATTTAATAATAACTGAATCATAAGAATCATTATAAGCAAATAACATTTTTGTAGTACATACATTAAATCATGTTCAAATACTCAGAACATTAAAATTGTCACAACTGATTAGTGAGGATTTTCTAAATTTTTCAAATATTGTCGTAAATGTTACAGTAAAACTCAAACTGCATATGTAACAACTATATAAATTCAAAAAATTAAATGGTACTTACGCCAAAAACTGATTTTCTTTTTAATAAAAGTTAGTCATCATAACAGGATGAGACTACAGCTACAACACTGTAAAAGGAAAAACATTCATACAAATCAGTTGTAAAATAATTAGAATAGATACATAAACTGATAATCCATTTATATCATTAGCAAGTGAGAATTCTATACATCATGCTTACAAGTAAAACATTTAATCTTATAAATAATTTTTAGATAAATAATTGACAATGGTCAGGATAGTAAGCCAAAACTTCAACAACTGATTTTAATCTAATTTATAATCAAAATCAATCTAATTTATATTCATTAAAAAACAAATCAAAATCTATAATTGGCAATACATGAAACCTAGGGAAAACGCTTTAAACAATAAAATTTGTACAAGAATCAAATCTTCAAATTTTTATTTAAATTGATAAATACCTTCAATTAATAAATATATTAAATAAACGTAGGATTTGGATATACCGATTCATGTGTCTTTAATGAACCGACATTCCCAATTACAGAATTAGCACAACAATGTAATTAAGGTTATTTCCAGGATCAATTATTCGAAGATAAAAAAAGGAGAGTAAATTTGACGATTCACGGAGTAAAACACTCGTAAAAAGGCGAATTTTCGTTGATAAACGCAAGAAATTAATTATGATAATTCCTCAAGGATGTTAACGATCAGACTAACGTCAAAGCAGCTTTTGAATCATTTGAATTAGCTAGCACTTTTCGGGCATGTGATAAGGAACCGATCTGAGTCCAACTTACACGATATAATCGATATATCGAATAACAAAGCATGATTTAAACTTTTACTTTTTAACATTAAATAAGTGATATTATTTTATAATGAAGACATTTATTGGAACTCGTAATAGTAAAAAATACTAGGATTTGTTTTAATATCATAAAACATATTTCATCATCAGAAATAATTAAAACCATTACGAACTATGAATTTCATATGAACAACCATCATGAACGATGTAAGATCCATACTACGGGAGTATAACATCATTCATGATAATGATTGAAGTGAATCATCATTCATTGCGCAAGATGAAAGAATGGTTAGATAATTGAACGAACCTAATTACATGATTTCCATTTTTATCTACGATTCATTAGTATTAACGTAGAGTGCTCTTTTAATCATCGGAATATACGCACCATATTTACAGTTTCATCCGTTATTATATAAAGATCTCATAGGATGATTATAGTTATGGTATGTAAGCTTATGATCACTAAAATCAGAGTTATTATAGAAGACCACATCTTCTTTCATAATACTATCCCATTTAAAGGAGATAATCCATACAGAATAATAGAGACCCTAAGTGACATATGCACTGTTTATTTTGAAGTAATGTGCTTTGCTAGGGATTAAACATTCCTTCAGTTAAGAAAGAATGTACATGATAATTGGTTCATATGCAGAGAACGAAGAAGAATAGAATCCCCAAGATGATTAGGGAAAGGTAACCAGGTGAAAACAGATAGGAAGACCACCGTTGCGCTGACTGGAAGATGTAGAAGCAGACCTGAGGACGCTTGGAATTGAAAGATGGAGGAGGGTGGCGGCGGACAGGATGGTGTTTAGAAGTGGATTGTGAAGGAGACCAGAGTTCTTCACGGACTATAGTGCCATCGGAAAGAAAGGTGTTAAACAGTTATCCATTAGAACTTTTCAACCTGTAGCCGCGCTAAATTTATATGTATTATAATATTAAATTATATTTATGTTTGTTTTAGGACATTCTAAAACTGAGTAAACTGAAGAAACCATGCCACCGTCACTTCCTCTCTCATTATTGTACTACTTTCCCTCTTCGTCCCTTCTCTAACACAGCTGTTTCCAAACTACTACAGGAAGGTTTTTGTTTTTAATATCACCTTCGTAATGGATCGAGTATAAGAGTTGAGCATGCATTTTGTATTGTTTTATTATTATCAAGTACTGGAATCAATTTCATTTTTAAATATTATTAAATACCTAATTATTTTTGCAATGTTTCGTTAAGCCACAAAAAATATTTCCACTCTCGTGCACCTCTTTTTCTCTCATCACGGTCTATAAATGCCAAGGGGGTGCGCACCCAGGCGCGACAAATCCAATTACGCCACTGGCTGGTAGAATAATTTGTCAACTGTTGGTGGAAGCGTCTGGTTTACACCGTATTAACAGTTTCAATAGTGTGGTGATGAACATCTTATTTTTTTTTCCTGTACTTTCAGGCTTTCTATCATTTGAGCTTAAATTTTTCGGTGATTTCCAGCGTTGAAAATCATTTTCCACGCAGTATATCGAAGTTGACGTTTAGATATTTTAAATCACGGTATTTCAGTTCCAGGAACGGAAAAATAATAAAATTTCAAACTTTTGAACCTGTGATTTGACCATTTTGTGATTAAATTCATCAGTCGTTTGATGGAGACATGCAGTTTCAACATCCCACAGGTAGAAGATAAGTATTACATTTTTTGTGAAAATATAGATAAAAACTACAAATGTTAGCTCTTGCCTTAAGTTTACTTCATGTGTATATAATGATATTTTTTTTGGCGAATATTATTTTCAATATTTATCCAATTTTCCGAAATGGTTTTCCTGAGCTTTTGATTTTCTTTGAAATATCCATATAACGTTGTTTAAAATTTGTTGACTCATTGATCAGATTATATGTCAAATAACGTGGGCGTTCCAGGAAAACTCATCAAATACAAAATTTTGAAAAATCGCTGTTCACTTCTTTACTTAGCAAAACCATATATTTTCACCTGGTAAACATCACTGTCATTTAATAACTTATTCGGCTGTAGATGGTTAATATTAATTTAGTCCACGAATGTTGTTTTTTTCACTAGGCAGAAATCATTAACATTTAAAATTCACTAACTGGACTCAGTGATGCTCTTTAAGTTTTTGTTCTTGCTATATTTGAAATTTAAATTAATAACTATTCATTTCTGGCACTACCTCCATTTTCCATTGCGTTTCTAATTCAAAAAATGATGTATTTCGCTGTCTCTTTATTAAAGGAGAGAAACATTGCGTAATCGTACTAATTTTATCTTTTGGCACCAAATTTAAGAATTAAATTAAGTTGTGACGTTTCTTGTTGTGGAAAGATGAGCTGGTGTATGCACCTCCGCTACGTCAGACTCCTACTTCATCGACCACTGCGTGGGTTAATTTATTCTGATATTGAATTCAATAATATATATTGTAATTATCGATTGAAAATTTCAAAATTCCAAAAAATAAAACATAGAGAAACATGTTTAATAATAATGTTTAATTAATACATCACGTTGAAAACAGTCTCAAATTAAATATATATGAAGCACTTGAAATAATAAAATCCTTCAAGTCCAATCCAGATATTTGCTTAAATGACCAAATAAATATCTCCAATAGTCCGATCTTAAATTTATTCCCATCTATAACAGAAAAAACAATTACTCACCGGCATTACTGTAAAAACCCTGACCCTTAAACCGTTTACTTATAAACATGCTACCTACCTTTCGTTCATTGTTAGTTCAATGCGAGAAGAAACCAGTACAAACTTTTCTGTTTGATATAATCCATTTAAACCTTGGTGAGTACCAACATTTATTTGATTTCTTGTCTTAAATATATAAATGCTTTATAATACTGATTTATATTAATATAATTTAATATGTATAATAATACCAAACTATATTTTGAATTGCTTATTTTTGAATTTTTTTTTTTGTTTGTTTTTAGAACTGAGGATGAATGAATAGCATTCGAAACTAGTTTTCAATAAAACAAATTTATAGAAGTGGCAAATAATTTATCAATCCCGAATTAGATTGATCCTTCTATACCATCATCATGCGGATGTCAACTGATGTTTAATAATATACAAATTTTTTTAAACGTTCATTAGGAATGTTTCAAGTCATTCCTTATCAACCACTCCCTGATCATCAACTTACTGGGTGTTGATTAGAATTTAAAACAAAATATAAACTAGGGATGAGCGATATCGATAGTTCAAAACTATGGCGCCACTGAAAAAATTAATCTCAAATTATGTTCTTAGAAATATTTTTATATCTGCAGTTGTGTCCATGAAAAATGAATGCGTAGTATTTTAAAGCTACTTTTACCTTTTTATTTAATAATAAAATATAAAATGTACAATGATGCCAGCACTGTTTTATTTCATATTAATGTAATATTAGTAAATTAAATTAAAGGATATACGCATTTTTCTCGCATCCTCCTCTTTTGGTTTATTATTTTTAATGCTGTACCTTGTAATCGGCAAACAAAAAAAAAAATGTTTAATTTCCCCTTCAAATTTATTTTTTTACGTTTCAAGTAGAATCCAAAAATCGAATTTTAAAAATACATGTCTGCCATCAGCGGCTTTTCTCCAAGACTACCTTTTTTTGAGATTTGGTACCAAAGTCGCAGGTCAGCTCAAGATGATTCTCGGAACTCGACAACACCGTTTGTTCTAAAATGATGGCCAATTAGAAGTTACATTTACCCATATCTGGGCCATTTATGAAGATAGAGAAAAAATATAAACTGTCATGTCCTTATCAGAGGGCGTGGCGTTATTACTTGTTCATGCCGAGGTCAGCCGAACTAGCACACTCTAGCGTCATTTGTGCTAACTAACTGTTTTGCATTCAATTGTAACATTCGTATTCATTGGAATTATTATAATTGTTCCACCTTTAATTACATATTATTTAAAATTACTAGTGCTGTCTACGTTCGCCCAAGAACTAAACAAAACATCAACGGATCCTTTTCAGTTGAGGTTAGGGCCTTACCTTAACTTCAATTATTACTGCTTTAATTAGATCACAGCTGTCGACTTCCGCTCGCTCAAGAGATAAATAAACACCATAAGTTCCTTTTCAGTTGAGATCGGGCCCTTACCGTAATTTAAAATATCACATCTTTAAATTATTAAAAAAATTTGCCCAGATCACCGGGAGTCGACAGCACTAGTAATTTTAAATAATATGTAATTAAAGCCGGAACAATTTTAATAATTCTAATGAATACGAATGTTACAATTGAATGCAGAGCAGTTAGTTAGCACAAATGACGCTAGAGTGTGCTAGCCCTCGGAATGAACAAATAATTACGCCACGCCTCCTTTGATAAGGACGTAACAGTCTCCAGGTACTACCCAAATTAATTTATTACTATTCCGAAATACTTTTACATTCACTTATTTATTGTTTATTTAGTTAATATATTTGAATATAATAAATCTTGTGTAATAATTTGCAGCATTAATTTATTTAATTTTTTTTTTGTGCATATACCTACCTACATGAATCTTCCAGAATGCATCAAACATTTTTATATATCCAACAAAAATCAATTAATGCCATTACATTAATTACATGCTTCATTAAGCATTTAAAAGTAAGTAACTTAATAATTCAGCAAAACAATATAAGTAATAAAATAAAATACCATCAACATAGTCTATTCTTCCTGAAGTCAGTTGTGAGAACTTAATAAACTATCGATAGTTCAGTAAGTTCCCTCCTAGGTATAGGTACAAAAAAAAATAAACGTTGCAAAGCATTACACAATAGTTTATCATATTCAAATAGATAAACCAAACATACTATAAATAAGTAAAAGTGTTTCGGAATCTTAATAAATTAAAAAATGTTTTGTTTTTTTTCGGCGCGGTCCCCTTCTCGATATGCCAGTGGTATAAACCAGGGATGATCATTGATAGTTAAAACATCGATGTTGAAATCGGCAATAACTATCGATAGAACGATAATATCGATCTGAATACAGTGATGTATTTTGAGAGAAAACATCGATGTTTTGATAATCAAAGTTGTAGTATCAGAAAGGTAAACTGGAATATTTCAATGAAAACTATCGGTGTTTTGGGAAATTAGGCTGCTTTAAATAAAATTATATTTTAGGACCAATGTAGGCCTATTAACTACTAAAAAAAAAAAAAATACTTAGCAATGAGAAAGAGAGAAATTTCATTTTATCATTAATTGAACAAAATTAATGAAGAACAAATTTGTAAATATTAAAAGTATCGAGGGGGGGAGAGGTCCAAATCTGATTTCGATTTTGAGAAACGTTTTCCCCCCAACAATCACTATTTTGAGGGCGTTTTCGGTATTATAAAAACATACTACTTACCAAGTATAATGCTTGAATATTCTAGGCCTAATTTTTTTTTTCTATTATTTTGGTTAGCAATACCGTCATTTTAGTACTAAACTCATTCTTCTACCTTCATTAGAATCACAGATGTAAAATAAAAAAGTGTTTTGCACATGCAAAATTGGGCACTTTGGCCCTTAATATTTTTAAGCTTAAGATTCACCTAAAAAGGTTTCATCAAAATCTTGGTGACACATGTAGGATACCCTTTTTGTCAATTGTTAACTTCACGCTTATTATTGCTATAACACGCTTCAGGATAATTATGAGATGTTAAGGGAAATATTTGAGATGTGCACACCACACCAGATTTTTTCTCTCTTCAACTTTCCAATACCAAGAATTTTGAAATACGAACTTTTTTATGAACAAAAAATATTACTTTAGCAGATTCGAAAAATTCTGATAGGCATATTTCAGCTAATTAAATTTTATGAAAAATCATCTCACAACACTATAGGGTCAGTCTATTCCAAGCTGAACAGAAAAATAATAAAATAAAAAATAAGTGATTTCTTGACCACTTCATAAAAATTTCATACTTTGTAAGTTCATTCCTTGATATTTTGGTAGTTCAAAAACAATTTTTAAACACTTTTATTGTATCCAGTTTCAAAATAGCAGCCATTTTGGTTTCAGGCTACACATCATTTTTTGATTTCACAGATATATTACTCAACACTGGATTGTACTAGGTCTTCCAAATAAAATGCATTGTGTTCAGTAGATTCTGGACTACAGATCGAAGCCTACCTAATATGTTTTTGTTTATATACTATAAGTTGTCTAAGTTATCAAATGAGAATGAACTTAATCCAATTTTCGTAGGGTAATTTCTTAAATAAGGAACAATTTCTCAACCTCAATTTTTTTTTTTTTTGCACTTATAAGTTTTATAAGTGAGTAACTTATCTTTTCAAAATTAAGCCCCCTAAAAAATTGATTTTTTTTCTCTAATTTTCCAACTGCAATATCTATGTTGGAGAACCAGACAAATATTCCAAAACATGTAAAAGGACAGCATCAAACCCAATACAATTTTTTATATTGAGATTCAACTCTTCTATACAAGTTTATATATTTCATCACAAAATATAAATAAATTAACCCTATATAATTCGATAAATATTGATTTTCTGATTAAAATAGTTATCTTGGCTTATATATTTAAACTATCTATACATTATATGTAGTCATATACTTATCAGCATAAAAAATAAATAAATAAATAATGAGGCTGAGAAATTGCCCTGTGAAAATTGAATTTCATTCATTCTCATTTGATATTTGATAGGTAAAATATTTAGTCTTTGATTTGTAAGCTAGAATGTACTGAACACAATACAACTTGTTAGAAAGGCCGAGAACAATTCAATATAAAGTAATTTAGAAAGCCGCACGTCTGCAAACTCAAAAAATGGTATGCATCCTGAAACAAAAACGGCTACCGCCTGGAAACAATTATAATGTTTACAAATTGTTTCTGGACTAACTAAACATCAATACCTGGACCTACAAAGTATAATTTTTTTTTCTAAATTGTCAAGCAACCATTGAAATGGATTGACTCTATTTCTAAAATAAGCATTTTTAAAGCTTATTTTTCTTCAGTTAAACATATTTTAATAATAACAGAGGAAGATTATAGAAACTGGTAAAATAGCAAATGTTTAACAATACCATATTATTTACAAAAATATATATACATATATATTTTTTCATATGACAATAATAGAAAAAAATAAGTAAAAATTTATAGAAAAATATATTTCTCTTACAATGTTCAAATACTTATTTATTAACAATCACAAACTTAAAATATGTAAAAGTTTGGATTTTTAAAATTTCAGACTTAACAATTCAGGTAAGTTTAACAATAACATACACATTAGTTTTGAAATAACTATGCTATTTCAGTTTTGGAAACATTAACAATGAGGTCTTTTTTTTATATAAGTTTTCATAATATTGAGCCATTCAATTTTTTTTTTCAAGCTGTGTTAAAATAAACTCGGAGGAAATGCAATTGCACTAAAACATTTGAAATTTCATAAAGTTTAGACGAAACCCAGCAATTTGTTAAAAAAAAAAAAAAAAGAAGTTAAAATTGTAACTTATTTTGCCAGAAATATTCTTCCTACTATTGAAAACTGAACATCACAAAGAGGCCTCATATAAAAAGCTACTATTGAAGGACTATTTAAGCTTTTGTTTAAAATAAAGCTATTAATGTAGAGATATAATTATATGTTTTTTTAAAATAATTATATGAATAAATAATTTTATATTAAACAGAAATTTGACAAATACCTGATAATCTACAAAATATTAGATTAAATTTTATAGTTGTAACATCTCGTTATTATATCTATCCATCAATTTTGTAATTAAAAACCAATTATTCCAACAATTATAAAAAATTTCTTAATTGTTTCATTATATTATGGAAACATTACACTAATCAATAGTTATAACATGGTAATAATAAATCAATTAATAATACATAAATTGATAGTTCAATTCGTATCAATTGGTAAAGCGCAGCGGTTCCCAACCAGTGATCCGCGGTCCATAGTTGGGCTGTGGTCCGCGACCTGTACAGGCTGGGAACCACGAGTACAGGGCTTTAAATGAAAATAATAAGATTTTTTAATCAGGTTAAGGTACAAATAAAGAAGATATTAAAAATGCAAAAGACATTGCGAGTAATTAAAATTTTATGATTTCTTATGTAAGAAAATTCATAGTAAATTTTGTATTAAAAAAAAATTGAATAATGATGAACGATCATTATATTATATAATAAAATTTACAGCATTATATATTTTAGGCCTTTTCAAAGGTCGAAATGTTACTATAATATAATGAAAAAATAAAGAAATTTGATTAAATATATTACTGAAAACGGCAGTAAGCTAAAAAATCAATTTAAATTATATTAAATAATTTGATAAAATGACAAAAATCCATAGCAAAAATAAAAATATAAATATAAAACAAATATGCAAGTGAAGAAATGAGGGCTGTTATTAACAAACTGACTCAATGAATAAAAACAGATTTTTGTCTTATTGTAAATATGCAAAAATATTTCATCAAGTCACTTGTATAAATATTTTAAAGAATGATTTCAAAGTACATTATTTTAATGAACACTTGAACCATTCAATAACTGATAAGAGACAATTTATATTGAATGAATAAAAATAAAAACAAAATATAATATTCTTTATCAATTCATATTCATCTAATCCACAAGATAAAAATTTTTTTGGCAGCTTAGATGATGAAATTTGCTCTATCCTGTACCTCAGAGATCAATTATCATAAAATATTATCAAATTTTATCGTCTATAATTTTTATGGTAACTGTCATTAGAGATTTTACAGTTTATAATGGTGAACTAATTAAGTACATTTTATGGTATCAAACGATTTGAAGTTGTGAAGTATAATATTTAACTTAAAGAAAATGTCAATTAATAAACTTGATACAGTAAAGTAGCCAGCATCCCAATTATGATATTTTACTGGTGAGGTACTGAATTAATAATATTATACCTTGTTTAAAAGTAATAGTTGTTAAAAATAAACAGAAACAATAAAACAACTAATTTAAATAAATATTAATATTCAATAAATAAACATAATAAATAATAATAAAATAAAAAAAACTTTGAAGATTCATCAAAATGAACAATACTCCTAACAGCACGACTAGAGCTAAATCGGGGCACACTCTAATGTGCCTATCTCTGCAATCCAGGGCTGAAGACCTACCAAGTTGCTATTTAAGATTATAAAAATATGGCTTTTCGATGAGAACAAGGCCAGATGGTGTTCAGTTCCGATGAGCTATACTGTCATGGTACTTGGCTAAGATATTGCTAATGGCGGTTTACATGCCATTGTAAGCTGGGCCGCCACCGCCCTCAGGTACGACCCAATTGATGTTCTGGCTGGGGTCTTTGATGTCACAAGTCTTGCAATGGATACAGTTCTGTGCGTTGATCTGGAGCTTCAGCCCAGAACCATCTTCTAACGGTACAAATTCATACACACCTATGGAAAAAATATCAAATAACTCTGTAGATCATGACATTCAAAGAGAAATCAGCATCGATAGGTAAGATAAGCTATTAAAAAACATATTACAATTTATTAAGAGCAGTTATCAAATGGGGATCTGTCGTTAAATAATTACAATCTTCTTAAACCTGCTGGCAACCGGAAGAATATAGAGTACATCAGGGAGACTACTATATTTAATTTGCTGCGTAAGGCTTTGTAGTCTTAAGCCAGACCCATACCTATAAAAATTAGTGACGAATAAACACAAAGGATGCAAGAAAGTTTAATTTGCAGCAAAAATAGGTGTGGAGCCGGCTTTAGAATCAAGCAATTTTACTTTATCTTTTGTCCACAACTCAGTGGGTCAGGATGCTCCTGTTGAACATGATTTGCACCAGGATTAGGGAATCGGACAGTCTGTTTTTCAAAACCCCAGGAGAATGGATACCCAACATTGTTTATCAGGAGGCTCTTTAGTAAAACCACATTTAAAACCAGTTTGCTTCTGTGACTTTTTAAACAGTAGCATAGTTATGCTGTAATTAATACATTATTTATTAGAATTTACAACAAAAAATCAATATTTTACTAAATATAAAAAAGCCAAGAACAGTCATATCGATGACAAAGCCCTCCTGGTGTTTCTTGAGTAATGCTAAGAACTGTGTTTAGTGTTATCATTTCTGCAAAACCAGGGCCCTATTTCATATTAAAGTACAAACAAGTGGGAAGGTTCTTGTTTACAGGTTACAGGTAACTTATCATCATTAAATAATAATAATTTTATTCATTTTTACTTTTTACCTTGTACCAAGTAAAGGAATTACTGTAATCGCGAAAATTTTCGGTTTTCAGATTTCAACGGAAACATCCATTTTGACCATCCCTGAATCCATTTTGACTAGTTTCGTCGTGCCGTCTGTATGTACGTACGTTCGTATCTCGCATAACTCAAAAACGGTTAGTCGTAGAAAGTTGAAATTTTGCATTTAGGATTGTTGTAAAATCTAGTTCTGAACCTAACTTTTTGGTCACTGCTTGATCACCGGAAGTGATACTTTACTTGAGGTCATAATTGATTTCCATCAAAAATTATATTAATATAATTTATTAATTATATTAATTTTTATATTAATTATATTAATCGATTTGGTTTCCAATCCAATTAAACATTTTTATTACTTGTTTTATGCGTTAAAATTGAGTGTAAAATACTGGTTTTCCTCCCCATTTGTGAGGTCAACAAGTCTGCAGTAGGAGAATAAGATATAAGTTAAGTGGTTTTTTTACGCTTAAAATGTCGAAACTGTCGATTTTCAATGCTTAATCTAGTGATATCGACAGTCTAATGTTGTGACGGAACACGTAGAAATCTCCCGAAAACTAGTTACATATTGAAAGAAAATGGCATATAATAACGGAATGAGACCTCCAGAAACAAGTGTGCGTTTGTGTGTGTGTCAATAGATGGATATCGCGACGCCGAGTGTCGTTTTCGAGATACTGCAATCTTCGAAAACAAATAACTAAATTCAGGATCAGTTTTTGAGCCACCAATTTATTGTTTAATAGGCGTACAAGGAAGTGTTGTCCACATCAGATATTTTTATTTTTAATTACTGTTTTTTAATATACCTATTTTAAATGTTATTGTGTTTCAACATTATTACGTTTTAACAATATATAACATCTTGTAATTTACTTTATAGGCACACTGTGTTTCATAATAAGGTACAAAAGTACAAGCACAAGTGAGCCTATGACTCTTACACTGTGCAATGTTGAAACACGGTAACATTTAAAAAAATTATATTAAAAATCGGTAAATTAAAAAATTGAATATAATTATTATTACGTAACGGTGATAAGTAACCTGTAACCTCTAAAAATGAACTTTTCCAGTTGTACTTGTACTTTATTATGAAATGGGTCACAGCTAGAATAGTATTAATTCTTTGTTAAATTAAGGCAGAAAACAATTTTCTAGATTTTGTTTGAAGAAATGAAATTAGAATTAATATATGTATGAAATAACCAAGACAAATAAATTAGAGAAAATTTTATAAATTTCATTCCAAGCTCTTAACAGATTTTCCAACTTAAATCCTTTTAAATCTTAACTTCACTTTTATGCTTTCCCAACTTAAGGATGCACACAAATGATTTTTAGTTTCATGATTATCAGACCTGACATTACAAAAAAATTTATTAAAAAAGATACTCATACAAATCGGAATGTCTAATATTAAATAGACTAAGCCCTGTGTTAAGACCTGCTTTAGCTAATAGTGAAATTTACTGAAAAAATGGCTTCATTTTAAACCCTAGTTTGGTATCGCGTCTATCTTTATTACACTTTATCTTCATAGTTTTTAGAGAATGATATCTTAAGTCAAATTGAATATAATAATTGATTTATTTACAAATAATTCTAAGCATAATAAAATATATAACAAGCATTTACCGGCCGGACAAAACCTTCCTTCAGGACCGTCATAAATTGCTAAATTATTAGTGACCGGAACTGAGTCGTCCATCAGTGTCAGATGAGGAGGTTGGTCACCTTCGTGGTTCGTTCCGGTAAGTGCGACAGAAGAGAGAAGATCGAAACTAATCACTCCATCTGGTTTAGGATATTCGATTTGTTTAACCTCACTCGCGGGCTTCAGTCTGCTGTAATCAGGATCTGAGAAAAAAATAAAATGAGAAATATTGATAAAATGAAAATTGTCGAGGTAGTAGCCATGCTAACAGAAAAACTTATAGCCTAATAAATACAAAAAAGATGCTTTAGAAATACTGCTCCTGAGTTTCACGTACAGAGAAAAAGTGTTAAAGAAAATTAATATTTATGTTACAGCTAAGTGTTACAGCTAACTAATACAGCTGAAGAGTTTGTGCGTGCTAATTTAAGAAACTACCAGTCTGATTTGAAAAATTCTTTTTGAGCAATATAGACCGTTTAATGCAAAGGCAATGGAGCAATAACCATAAATTAATTAATAAAAGATAAAGAGTCCAACTTGCGTATGTGTCGTTGTCATAACAACTTCATTCCTGTGGAAGCAAGTTGACTACACAAACTTTTTGATAAGCGGGAAATTATTGTGTGACAACATTACTTTTTAAATAGATAAAATTATTATAATTATAACTATTTTCATGATAATTATTATAGTTTTATTTTTTTAACATAAAATTTGAGTTTACGAGTTTGCTGAATTCATGAATATATTCTGAGATAATAGTAATAACAATACCTCCGTGGGACAACGTCCAAGGCTCCCTTCCTCCGAGGATGATGGAAGCACCGCTATAAGCCACACCACCAATTAATCCCAATGGAGTGTGGAAAGAAGGCCTACAATTACGGACTGCTTTTAAATCAGACCAAATCCAACTGCTACGAACCTTATCTTCATATGATTTCGGTTCTAGACCTGTAAAATAAATAAAAACACTATTTAGAAAAAATTAAAAATTGCACATTATTGACAGAACAAAATATTTAAACAAATAAGCTTAATTATATTAAAATAGAAATATATAAGTGAAATGTGTTAAAATATACTAAATTAATTTCATACCTATGGTTTCTGACTTTCCAGCGTCAAGAGTCTCCATTATACTCTCCGCAGCTAGCATTCCAGACTTCATGGCATAATGGGTTCCTTTAATCTTTGGCACATTGAGAAAGCCAGCAGTGCAGCCGATCAGGCAACCTCCAGGAAAAGTTAATTTGGGAATCGACTGGAATCCACCTTCATTTAATGCTCTGCCACCATATGCAATCCTGAATACAAATACACGAAATAAAAATATTTCAAAAACAGTGATCTTATTAATTAATAAATTATTATTTATATCTCTGTGGATATAAATATTAAAATGGAGTTTCCAAAGAATACTTAAAAACCTGATAAAACCATATGCAAAACATAAAAAACCATATGCAATCCTGAATACAAATACACGAAATAAAAATATTTCAAAAACAGTGATCTTATTAATTAATAAATTATTATTTATATCTCTGTGGATATAAATATTAAAATGGAGTTTCCAAAGAATACTTAAAAACCATTGTAAAGTATAACAATAACAAGGCCTAATGGACGCGGAGTTGTGATGCCGAAAGCATTAATGATGCCTACATACTTTGTCTATGTGCCTGCCTCCGCTGAAACCTGACTTAATACAATCTTCCCATTTACATTTTGGTTGGCCGCTAACATATTTTTATAATTTACATGCCCCAATGGTTTAGCATTGATTACCCTTTTAATGATTCGTATACATCTACTTCAGATATTGGGAAGCCTTATCTTTCTAATATTCATTTTCTAAAATCTTTTAGTCGTAATATTTTCATAATTTTTTTTTTCATTATTAATAAATTGGGTACCGATCCCGCAATACAGTGTTTTATGGCTAACTAAAGTTTCCACTTCGGATCAACTAAAGTTGATCTTAGGATTAAGATGGAATCCCAGCAGAGCTCTTAAAGCATGGAAGTGAGCAACTCCATAAGGCTATTTATGATATAATATTGGATATATGGATTGAGGAACACATGCCAGACCAGTGGATGAAGGGATTAATTTGTCCCCTTCACAAGAAAGGAAATATCTTAGAATGTACAAATTATCGGGGCATTACCCTACTCCAATGTGCATATATAGTCATTTAGAATATATTGTCTTTTGCAGAAAGAGAAACAGGAGAGTATCAGACGGGATTCAAAAGAGGAAAGTCGACGATAGATCAAATATTCAGCATAAGGATGATACTCCAGAAGTCAACTGAATTCAAAATGAACACTCATCATTTTTTCATTAATTTCAAGAGCGCGTACGACAGTATCAAGAGGACCAAACTCTACGAAGCATTGCGTGAGTTCAGACTCCCACTAAAATTGATACGCCTCATAAAAATGACTATGGAAAATGTGAGGTGCAAAGTCAAAGTGCAGTCAAACTTGTCACCAGAATTTGACTCGAAAAGAGGACTGAGACAAGGAGATGCCCTAGCGTGTTTGTTATTTAACTTTGCCATTGAAAAAGTAGTAAGAAGCTCAGGTATTCAAACGACAGGGACCGTCTACGACAGACTCGTCCAACTGCTTGCCTTTACGGATGATATAGACATAGTCGCTCGCTCGCTCAACACACAGACATGGGCCTAACTATAAATGAAGAAAAGACTAAGTACATGAGAGTTGGCCAGAGTGACAGAATTGCGTCAAAAGAACCCTTAGTTAGTGGTTCGTTCAGCTTCCAGAGCGTAGACCAGTTCAAGTACTTAGGATCAGTTGTTAACTCTACAAATAAGATTATGATGGAAACAAGCCAGAGAATGATGATGGTTAACAGATGCTATTTTGGCTTAAGGAATCATCTCGGTAAGCCCATAATCCTCGACGAACCAAGTGCCTAATTTACAAAACGCTCTTCAAGCTGGTCCTTACTTATGGATCCGAAACATGGACTTTGACAGCCAAAGAAGAAAAAGAAATCCTTATTTTCGAAAGAATAATATTACGGAGGATTTTTTGGCCTATTAGACAAGGGGACCAGTGGAGAAGACGGCATAATAATGAATTATACGAGCTCTACGGTGAAGCAAACGTACTACGGACCATCAAGTTAGGAAGATTGAGGTGGGCCGGCCATGTCGCCAGAATAAGGGATGTCCAGATTCCCAAGAAGTTATTGGAGGGGAGGCTGGACTGCTCCAGAGGTAGAGGCAGACCAAGATTCAGATGGGAAGGACGCTGTTGCTAAGGACGCTTTGACCCTACTGAATGTACGAAACTGGAAAACAGCCGCACAAGATCGAGCCAGCTGGTGAAGACTCATTGAGGAGGTCAGGAACCACACCAGGTTGTAGCGCCCTGGAAGAAGAAGAAAGTTTCCACTTGATATCATGTAATGGCTTCGGTTGGTCTTCTTCAGTCCAAAGATTCTACGCAATACTTTATTTTCACAAAACTTAAGGCGTTGCTCTTCTTGGACAGCAACAATATCAACTTCAAGGTGCTCCAGTTCTGTAAGAAGCGCCTGAATGGCTCCTAGTCTGTTTAATAATTAAGCATTCCAGAAAGCTATTTTTAAGTCCTTATGATGGTACCTGGGTCTAATCTGATGTGGCAGTCCGGCTTCAGTTGTGTTGTGTTGCATAATAGTTAGAATTTAAGATTAGCGGATTATTAGCACGCTGTCTCCGAGCCAGGATGGGCTGCTCCTAGGGGAGGTAACCCTAGGATGTGAACTCTTAGTGACCTTTGTCTGAAAGTGTATGTAGTGTGCTGTATATAGTGTGCCCTTGGTGTGTGTACGGGTAAATGTTCCCCCAACCTGGAGGACCAGTTGGCTATATATGCAATACTTGATTTTCACAAATCTAAAGGCGTTGCTCTTCCCTTAAGACCACATAGCTAATTTCTTAATTAAATTGGTTGTATTTTGTACTTATAATTAGTGATGAACCATATTCAGTTAGGTATATTTGGCACTGCGAAGGGAATAGAAAACCATAAGTTAAAATGAAACAAAACCCCACAATAGCAACATTTGCAGATAGGCTACTTTGACATTGCACCGACGATAAATAATGACAGTATAAATTGAACATAATTAAACTAAAAAGTAAAATGTAAATGTGGACATTTAAATTAAATGAAGAATATCAACGCACTATTTCAATTAAGCCTTCTTAATTAGCATATATATATATATATATTTATATATATATATATATATATATATATATATATATATATATATATATATATATATATATATATATATATATATATATATATATATTTAACAAGGCAGGAAAATAAATTTTTTAAAAATACATGGCAATGATTACCTTTTCCCTCCTTCCAGAACTTTTTTAATACTCGGGTGGTGCTTAAATTTCTGGAATTCTCTAAATGGGCTCACATAAGGATTAGAATAATCGAGTCCAATCACCATCCCGATCGCAATGAGAGGGGTGGGATCGTTCAGATGATACAGAAATGAGCCACCATAAGTATGTATGTCCTGTTGGATAACAATAACAGTTAAGCAAAAATTTACCTTAAAGACTTTAATAAAATAATTCAATGTGGAGCATGTTTTTAGATGCATATAAATTTTCATTTTTTTTTAAAAAGCACAGTTGAGGAGAAAAGGAGTAGACAAATTTGAAAAAAAATATTATTATAATAGTGAAATATTATCATGAACACTCACCAATGGCCAGCCAATGGTATGCTCTACAGTACCGGGTTTGTGGAGTTCAGGATTAATCTCCCACAACTCCTTTACACCGAGGCCATACGATTGCGGCTCACATTTTTCCCTCAAGTTGAATTTCTTCATTAGACCCTTCGTTAGGTGGCCATGACAGCCTTCGGCAAAGACTGTCACTTTAGCATGTAGTTCCATACCTCTCTCAAAAACATCCTGTGAACAATGAAAATCCACTGATGAAAATCATCAAAAGCAATCTTGCACAAAAGGAAAAAAATAAACTAACTAAATTAATAGGATGAATATTAAATGCATGCATTTCTTATTTTAATTTTATATGGCTCAATCAGTCAATAGTTCTTATCATTTAAACTACTCAGCATTGGAGGATGATTTTAGAGGAAACTATCAGGACTAATGAACAATTAGGAATAGTCCCTCGTTAACACAAACTCAGTTGGAGACCAAATTCTTCAGTTCCTGTTAAATGAAATTTCGTTTAAGATGAACAAGTTCGTCATATCGACTACAAGTTTCTCTTAATCATTTGTCATAGTCTACTCAATTTTTTTTGTTTATTTTAAATGACCTCACAATTAATACATATATATATATTTTAGCTCGAATTAGTAATACATTGTTTTTAATTATACTTGATTTCGGAATATTGAATTTTTTAGCTAGTTTTGTTTTCAATATCAAACTACTATCTAATTAGGGATTGATCCTTCTATACCATCATGCTGATGTCAACAAACTACTATCCACTTATTTTTCAAAATTCTAATTTGGTTTTAAGATCTATAGATCTCTGGGTAATTTTTGAAACTTGTAAAGCTTCACTTATTATTAAACATATCATTTGCCTTGAATATATTATCATCCCTGATTAATATTATTATTACAATTTTTTAAATAAAATTTAATTGAAATTTTTAGTTTTTATTTTAACAAATAAAATTACAGATAACTTTTTCATGTAATGAGTGCTGTTAAAACATAATATAAAGGAAGGAGCCAGAGCCATGTATGTCGCAGGTGAGGAGTTACCCAAAATTGTTTTCTAAATATTCGTACCTAGAATAAATTTCGGTTAGCCGTAAAATTCAATATACAGTCGCCTAAAATTGTTCGAGAATCATGTTAAATAAATAGTTCGGGTTAGCTGGGGGAGTTTTACAAAAATATACCAGGAAATGCATTGTTTTTATGGGACTAAGAAACTAGGAAACTAGTTTGTGCTATCTGATGTTTCGCGTTAATCATGATAATGAGGGATTATTGCATAATGAAATGCATATTTGGTTACAAATATCATAGACCCAGTAAATATTATTTTCAAAACAGAATCCCAAATGAATATAAATATTGTGATATTTATAGCTGTTATAATATAATAATAGCTATTTATTATAATAATATTATAATAAATTATAATATAAATACATATATATATATATATATATATATATATATATATATATATATATATATATATATATATATATATATACATATATATAAAATGATAGCTAACTTTACATAATTATAACTAACTGGAAGTCATAATAATCACACAAATATTAATAACATTGATAAAAGATCCAAATCATTAACGCTAAAATTACAATTGGACAGCTAGACAGACCTTGGGAGAACCATCCTTGGCAATGCCGACATCATTCGTCGCAATTCCTTTTACGGAACCATCATCGTGGTACAGCACCTCGGAGGCAGCATAGCCAGGGTAAAGCTCAACGCCCGCCGCTTCGGCCTGCTCACCCAGCCAGCTGACAACATGACCAAGCCTAACAATGTAGTTACCATGGTTATCCATTGGCATTCCTTAAACAACATACACAAATTAATAAATAAGGAAAAACAATATAAGCATATATACTCCATTAACACATTATTATACTATTACTATCAAATATTCAAGATAGGAAAAAAATATAGTATTTGCCTGAATATAAGTCAAGGTTTTTAAGAAATTTTATTCCATAAAATAAAGGTTTGAACTATTATCGAGGCCAACTTATATTAGGGATCAACATGCATTTGGATTCGATCTAGGAAAACTTGAATTCGCCCAAACTCAGGGCTTTTAAGTCACTTCATAGTTAATTTTCGTTTCCACTTTTGTGATGTGAATATTACTACGGTTTATATTAATCAGTTATAACTCGTTCAATTATTACCACACATTTTGGGAAGAGAAATGTAATAAAAAAAATTTGTTCAAAACGGGATCAGGGATGATAAATACATTCAAGATAAACTGTTGTTTAAACTGAGAGTTGGGAATGAAAACAAAGGTTACACAAAACCAAAACAGAAGAATAACTGATGATGTAAAAGGTTCTTAAATTTAAAATTTGAATATATTAACCTAAGTAGGTAAGGCCAATCAGAAACAAAAAGGTAGAAAAGAAATTATCAAATGGTTACGTGGAATTACCAACATAAAATATTTAACCAAATTTAATTGTAACTCGGAAACAAACCTATACAAAGAGATTAGTTTACATTTTAGTGCTCTATTTCCTTTTGATTTAAACCATTACACTATTTGAAAAATGATTAAATTGAAAAATATTGTCCCACTGGAATGGCCGTAAATTTTTTTTTTCATTTAACTACTTATCAGCCATTTTTTTTAAAGTTTGAAAACTGCTGCTGCTGCTAGCCAACGCCCGCCTTTGGCAGTTGAACCATTTGGCAACGCGCTGACCAATAGAAATGTGCTTCTTCAAACTCCGGGCTCTTATTCTGTGGGGTGTGGTCCAAAGCTAAGCAGTCTTTCAGATGTTCAGCAGCCATTGTACCGCAACCACATAGTGGACACTCGGAGGATGTCAGAATTTTGATACGGTGGAGGTGGTTAGCGAGGTAGTCATGCCCTGTTTTCAGACGGAAGGCGGCTACGCTGATTGCTCGTGGGAGGCTTGTGTCGATGGGACCTTCAGTGACCAATGTCTCCCATTTTTTACCAGCAGCCGCTTCGAAGAGGCGCTGTTTGTTCCATCTGCCGACTGCTGCACTAATTAGTGCCTTGAATGCTTGCAGAGACATAGGGCAACTAGGTTGATGTAGAGTAGTTTCTAACTTGGCTAGTTTGTCGGCTTCCTCATTTCCATTTATATTGACATGACTGGGTATCCATTGGAACATTAGTATCCATCCACAATTTTCCAGATTTTTGAATATTCTTCTACACTCAACCGTCCTCTGGCAGTCTGTTTGGGTGTTGCGCGACAGATTGAATATAGTGGCTTGCGAGTCAACAAAAAACACTGCTTTTGAAGGAGAAGCAATCCTTTTAAGTTCGGTTGCGGCGGCATGCACTGCTTCAACTTCTCCATCATAGTTACTAAGGGGAGAGCCTACAGCTAAATGTCCTTGAAATAGACAGCAGTAGTACCCAGCTCCAGTTTTTCCGCCATTTGGGATTGAAGATCCGTCGGTGTAAACGTGAATCCACTCGTCTCCTGGGTATTCTTCATGAATGGTTTGTAGAGCTAGCTGCTTCAATTCATGTTGTATGGAGGCGTGTTTTAACATCGAGTGGTTCTTAAGATTGTTGCGAGCTAACGGTAGGTTGTTAAAGAAGTCCTTGCACACATACAGTGGTGCCATATCATCCATGGATGGGATATCATATTTTTGCCGAAGTTTTTCATATGCAGCTAGTGGAGCCGTATGTGTTTTCAGCCTCGATGCAGCCTGTTGATAATTTGCCCATTGATGCTTATTTACTCGCCTAAAACGCTCTAAAAATCTCAAAGCTGCCTTTTCTCGGTGGGCTTGGAGAGGTTCAATCTGAGTCTGTGCCTTCATGGCTGCAATAGGAGTGGACTTTGCAGCGCCTGTAATTATCCTTAAGGCTCTATTTTGAACGAGGTCGAGCTTGCTTATTGTGCTAACCAGTAATGGTTACTTTGCTCCCGTAGTCTAGCAGAGGTCTCCTGATTTTCACCCCACTTTGTGGCTGTTAGTCCTTAATAAGCGGGTCCTATTCCCTACTTTTTCCGCACAGTGGTCTATGTGAGGCTTCCACATTAAACGTCTATCTAGTTGAACCCCTAGATAGTTGGAAATATTGCTTTCCTTCAACGCCAATCCCTTGTACTGTAGGTGGATCTGTGGAATTTTTGTAGACAAGGAGAAGATCTGAAAAGTGGTTTTTGAAGTATTTACCGCCATTGCATTTTGCCTAGCCCACATAAATAGTTTTACCAGAGCTTCATTTAAACATAGTTCAAGTCAGGGAATGGATCCACTGGTTCCCCAAATCAGTAGGTCGTCAGCATAGAGGAGTGCTTGAACGCCAGGCACGCTTCTTACTGCATCCAGAATATCATTTATCATGATGTTAAATAGTGAAAAGCTCAAAACGGCTCCTTGGGCTAGTCCCTGCTGTTGAATGCGAAATCTTGATGTGCAGTTGGAGAACCATACTCGGATATATCTTTGGGACAGGAACGACTTTATCCACCTGAATAGGTTTCCAGATATTCCCCACTCGGCAAGTTTATGTATGAGCATGGGGCGCCAAACAGTGTCATAAGCGACCTTGAGGTCCACCAGTACTGCCAATGTTGACATTGTTCTGTGGAATCCGTCTTTAACATGTTGTGTAAAATTGGTTACGTTGTCAAATGTGCTGCGGTGTCTGCGAAATCCGGCTTGAGCATCGTCAATGAGCTTTCGTTCTTTAACTATCTGGTTTAGGCGGTTTTCAATCATCTTTTCTACCACTTTACAGAAAGCACTCGTCAGCGATATTGGTCGATAACTTTCTGCTATATCAGCTTCTTTGCCCTTTTTCAGTATTGGCACGATTACGGCTTTTCTCCATTGCTGTGGCACGTGTTTCATCCAAGTCAAATTTATGGCAACCAAAACTGTTTTCTTAGCGTCATCACCAATGCGGGTTATCATCTCAGAAAAGATACCGTCAATCCCTGCCGATTTTCTTTCTTTAATCTGTACAAGAGTACTCTCCAGCTCAGAAATAGTGAAGGGAGTATCATACACTCCCTGAGATTTCATATCAAGGCAAGATATTAGCGGTTTCTTCGTCAATGTCTTGGCTATGACTTTATCTCCATGGACACGGCTGACATTCGCATAATGCTTGCATAAGGCATCGGCTATATCCTTAGGATTGTGAAAAGATTGGTTGGCAGACTTCAAGGGTTGTTGTAGCATTGGAGGGTTGTCATTGTTGAGCCGGGAGATTTTTGTGGGCTTGGGTACCATTCTTCCTAAAATCCAATGCAGTTATAAAATCCCTGTAAGCAGAACGTTTGGCATTTTTTTTATCTCAGTATGGAGTTCAGCTTGGTGTTTACGAAGTGTAATGAGGTCCTCGGGTGCTTTGGTTCTTTCGGCTGTGCGGCGGCTTCTGTCTCGCCTTTCCTTCAGGTTTGACAAAGTTGAGTTCCAGAACGGTTTGAAGTTTTTCACCTGTCCTCGAGGTATGCACTGTTGTGCACAGTCCAGTAAGGCCTTATTAATTGCATCAATAGTTTTTTTCAGGAGATTCTGATAACAGTGTCTCAGAAAGAGATGCATCCGTGCATGTTCGGAACTTTACCCAATCAGCTTTCTTGAAATTCCAGCGCGGAGCCGGACAATTGTTATAAGTGTCTTTTCTGTAAGTGATGTGACGAGGATAGCTCTATGTCCGCATCCGCCGGCGTCATCCAGCAGTTTGACTTTTGTTTTGCCAGAGATATGAGGGTGGGTGATAACCAGATCTGGCCAAGATGATTGACCCGAAAATGATAAAAACCTAGGGGGTGTATCTAAAAGTACTAATTGATTGTTGTCAACCATTTCTTCTAGTGTTTTTCCCGGTTCGGTAATTCTTGGATAGCCCCATCTTGGTGAAGGACTATTGAAATCTCCGACGAGAATGCTATTAGCGTGGGTTGATGTTTCAACTGCTTCATAAGAAGGAACGTTACCTGGAGGATTGTAAAGGCCAATTATACTGAAATGTTTTTTATTTTTCCAGACTTCGACCCTAATGGCTTCAAGCTTGTAATTTTCTTCCATTTCATGTATGGCGCAACCGTTCGTCTGATAAAATTCATCTGTTTCTGATGCAGCCCCTGCTTCGACAATAAAAAATAAATCTACATCCAGATGGTAGGCGTTTCGTTTGAATTCTAAAAATTTAGTGTTGTTAAGGCCTCCTGCATTCCAATAAAGGATATGAAGGCTAGTGTCAGAGCTCTTAAAAGAGCTGGTTTGTATAAGGTTCTCTGAAGTCATCTTGATATGGTCAGCGGGTTAAAGGCGAACCTTGTGTCAATCGTTTGGATTACGCAGGGGGCACCACGAGCAGGCGATCAACTTCACCCCTTTTGAAAACTAAATTCTACAATTTTAATTTACGTACCTATGTTGTAATTTCAAAGTTTCATCATAATATTTTAAAGATGTTATGATGCTGATTTGAATATCTAGTAGTTGTATTTGTATATCTAAGTAGTACCTAATTTAAGCATGTTTGTTTCTTTTAAAGATATGCATATTAAATTTGTAAATCGATTTCTTAATAGTATTTTAATTTTTCTTTTCCCATACTTTTCCCTTAAATTTTTTTTTCAAAATGGACAAACTTATAGTCGGTGTGGACCTATATTTCAACAAATACAGCATTTTTAAAAACCTGTGTCATATAGTTGACAGGATAACCAGTAAGAACTTATAACTTCATGATAAAAGATCAACTTAAGAGTTAATGTAAAGCATTGCATCATAAAGAAATAAAAACCTTTAAAAATTGGTATTTTTATCCTCCCCGTTTCAGTTAAATATGCGAATTCATCATGAGCGACTGGCGTATTCAACGGAGCACCTTTCTCCTTCCAGTCAGGTATCAGCTCATTGAGTGCAATAGGGTCAATGACAGCTCCAGACAAAGTATGTGCTCCTGGAAAGTAATTAAATAAATTATGATAAATATTATTATAGAACATAATTATCAGCTAACTTAGAAGAAGACAGGCACAACTCAAAAATTAACCATTTTCCAATTTTTATCCAATCAACGAGAGGGAGCGGGTAGCTCAGTGGTAGGGCACTATGCTACTAATCTCAAGGTCCTGGGTTCGAGACCGGCTGTGGCAGATAATTATTATTATATTTTCTGCTGTTGATCGGCCCTGTGTGATTGGGAGATCCTCCTGGGGCTCACCCAGCCTCTATCAACTAGATATTCTTAATTGGGGGAAAAACTTGGCGGTTGAGCATGGTCTCAGGCGAACCACTTCCTTGCACAACCGTTGGCTTAGAAACAGGACGGTCCATACCAAACCCAAGACCCTTCACAGTTTATAGTGGTACAGGTTTTTTTTTTTTTAATCATAATCAACGAGATGATTATTTTTTTATGATTAAGACAACAACAAAAAATATTAATTGTGTGACCGCTGGAGAGCAGATGTTTTTTAAACAAAATTGTCCCAAGTCAAAAAATTAGGTCTGAAAATATTTTTGGGATGAAAAAATACCTTACACAAGTAACCTCCAAGCATATACTTGCAAATGGTTCAAGAAACTATTTATACAATTGTAAGGAAACCTGTAATAATAAGTTGAAATTTAATGATGAAAGCTTTTGGAGTTGGGGCGGTCTTCTTCCAAGGTAGCAATATAATAATTATAATTATTATTTCGATTTCTTATTTTCAATAATGAACCTTTATAATCGACCAAGAAATTTTTTGATCTCCCTCCCTCCCCTTAAAATTTGAGGTTTTGCTTTTCAATATGCATAGTAACCAAAAATCGAGTAAAAAACAAAATCCATCTGTCCACAGCTTTCCTCCGAAACCAAAAGCATGGATGACACCCAAGTTACAGGCCATCCCATAATGATTCTTTTTCAAAAAGACACACCAGCAATAAGGCAGAGCCACTTCAATTTGGCATGCCAAGTGGTTGGTCCAACAGGAGACATGAGAGTATCTAGGAAGTCTCAAGATGAATCTAAAATATAGAAGGTTTTCATAACAAAAGACAAAATAGTTCATCCATAGAATATTTAAAAGCTATTGACTATTAAAGATATGCCTTATAATTAGAAATAAATTGAATAACCCGGCAAATTATTACACTATAGATTATTTCCAAATAGTTATAAATAGAATAAAATAATCATTTATTTGGTCCAGTAGACTCGGAGAAAAGCCAAGGAAGGATTTTTTAGATACAATTTTCGGATTATACGTATCTTGTATTATTGAGGTATAATCCTATTATTATATTATAATATGTATAAGATTATATGTATCAAAATCTCAAATTTTGATGAGGGATACATTTTTTTTTTTGGTCAATTAAAAAGGTTCATTATTGAATATAATTTAAAAAAAATTTCAATTGGTAATTTTTTTTTTTCCCTAACCTATATACGAAGTATATAGTAAGGGGAAATATTGCGATCCTGAAAATTTTCGAATTCGAGTTTTCGACGGAAATACACATTTTAAGGTCCCCTGAGTCCAAATGACCAAGTCTCGCAAAATGGTCGGTGTGTCTGTGAACAGTCTAGCTCAAAAACGAAAAGTTGTATGATACTGAAATTACTTATTTAAGGTTGGCACATGCATGTGATGTTACAGCAACATTTTTGTCGAAATCGACTAATCGGAAGTGCCACTTTATATAATCGATTTTACACTTTTTTTTACAATTTTCTCGAAAACGGCTCTAACGATTTTGATGAAACTTGCCTAAATTATTCTTCATAAAGGTCTTTAACCTTTAGTTTATGTAGTAAATCACCGAGGAATTGCAGGGAAAAAAGTTATGATGAAAAGAATATTTTATTTGCGCATAGCTTAAAAAGTATGCATTTTATGGTAAATCATGTGTATAATTGTATGAAAGGTAATTAAATAATCTAAAAAACAAAAAAAGAATCATCAAAATCGGACCAATAATAGCAAAGATACATCGCATCGGACTAACCAGAAATGGTAATTATATCATGGATATTACAATTGTTTACGATTTTCTCAAAAACGGCTATAACGATTTTGATGAAACTTGCCTTTTGATGAAACCGATTTTGATGAAACTTCTCCTAACAGCCCTTTAACTTTTCATGTATGTAGTATATTAACGAGAAAATGGAGGGAAAAAAGTTATGATGAAAAGAATATTTTATTTGCGCATAACTTAAAAAGCATGCATTTTATATTAAATTGTATGAAAAGTTATTAAATTATCTAAATAACAAAAAAAGAATTATCAAAATTGGACCAGTATTAGCAAAGATACAGTGTATTATATGAGGAGCACAAGACCCTAGATGGATAACTGAGTGCATCTGAAAGGAGACGAATGCGACCGAACCTTCTCCCACCAATCTGTTATAAACAATATACTCTGTAATAAAGTAATTTAAGAATACAAAAGCGGAAATTAATAATTAATAATAACTTAATAATTTCTACTTTCATATTATTTAATGGAAAGAAAATATTTCCGTGAAAACTGAACCGAAACTTTTGAAATATATTTGCAACTTGACGAATTTAAAATATATAGGTAGTGTACAGAATTGTTGTACTAAAATTGTTTTATTCTATTGAAGTGGGAGAAGATATGCTGCTGAGTTTATTTCAAGCATTGTTTATGTGAACTTTTTAAAATTATATTAAAAAGATAATTATTATAAGATGGTAAGGGAAAGTTGTGTGATGCGTGCACCGCACCAGATTTTAAAAAAAAAAGGCTTTGGTTTTTCCTTTTATCTTCATAAATGGCCATGAAGGCATGAAAACTTAAACCAGCTGCTATTTAGAAACAATAGTGGATGGTAATGTCGAGTTCTGGGGATCATTCTGGAGAAACCTGTGACTTTGATGCCAAATCTAAGTGGACGGTGGCCAAATCTCAGCGGTATCTAGAAACTTTAAACCTCAAATTTTGAGAGGGGATTAAACATTTTTTTCTACTAAGGTTCATTACTGAAAATAAACCAAAATTCAACAAAATGCAGCATTTTCCATTTTTTTAATAATAATCATAATGATGAAGCTTTTTTACAAATTTTTAACTAGTGGGCTTTAATTTAAGCAGTTTTTTGCTTTTGAATTTGTTGTCATTAATCCCACACTTTGCATAAAGGAGGGCATTTACTTGTAAGCGCGTAACACTGATTCAAGGTGTATAAAGATGAAATATTCATTTCATGAATAGGAAATATTAATTTTAACAGTAGTAATATAAGATTAAATATTTTAATTTATAAAAAAAAAGTGTAATTAATAAATAATACCTGGCTGAGAAGCCTTCTCGACAAGGCATACCCTAAGCTCTTTGCCAGCTTCTTCAGAAAGTTGCTTCAGCTTAATGGCTGTGGCCATACCAGCTGGTCCTCCACCCACGATGACGACATCCGCTTCATCTTGGAATCTCTCCATGTTAACATCTGTGTTAATTAATGTAACTTTCAGAAAAGATAATAGGTACACTATAATTTTTTTTTTTTAACAAGACTTTTCTAAACCTGACAAATTCTAATAATAGAAATAATTGTGAAGAGTAGAAATCTTTGAAATGATCTCAGAAAGGAATGTCAAGGTCATTGGAAACAGAAAAGGAGGCACCTACTATTTTTCTCAAAACTTTAGAATGAAAGGACTGAATTTTTTTAATATTGAACTTTTTTACTGTTCCCATAGCTCGATGCCAAATTATGAAAGCTGTATTATAAGTACTCTATAAATGGTCAGTGATAATTTTGAACATAGGTAAATAAATTCAAATCAAATCAGTTCTCAAATCAAGAGAAATTTTAAAGTTCATAATTTAAAAAAATTACGAAACAAAAATATCAAAATTTACCAATACTAAATTACACAGACCAACAAAAAAATTTTTTTTGAAAACTTTTTTAACTTTAATAGTTGATCTTTATAGATTTTTATGTGCTGAATCTAAATCTGGCCTTAGTTTTTTTTCTATCACCCATAGTTTTCTGTAGGTTTCAGGCTCATTAAACATCATAACTTTTTAAACTTCTGTAACATGTTAGCTACAATAAAAACATACTCTGGGCCTTTTTCATTTCCCAAGAACTTTGTAACAACTTGTTTGAATGATATTGAAAAATTAATATTATTTTGCTTCACATCTGGACTAGGTATATTAAAATAAATTTAAAATCAGCATCTCAGAGGCAAAATATGTTCTAATTTTTTTAATTGGATTTATCTGTAGAGTAATGGAGATTTTATTCCTTTTTACATAATATATTACTGTAAATCATTATCGCTTTTAGACATATTTAGTTCTGTACTATTGTAATCAAAGAGAATCTTTAGAGCAAATTGTCCAAACCAAGGTTAAATTGTTTACAACAATGACTAATCATACTGTACCTCTGAGGTCAAATAATGAGATTTTAATTATCACTTCAAAATAGCAGGCTTCCATCTAATATAACTAAATATAAAATGAGATATATTATAAATCCTACCTTTCCACCTTTCATCATTATCTCTAGGAACCACTGTGTAGTGAGTAGTAATTTTAGGAAATGCTTCACTTGAAGCTGATCTTTTAGCCAAAAAGGAGAAGGTCTTCACTAATAGACAAAGTCAAAGAACAAAATTAAGCTATATTCAACAATAATCACAAACATTACTATGCGAAAACAAGAAGATAATTGAATTGCTTATCGTAAACGATCATTTTACCATGGAAAGAAACTAAATTAAAATGATCATAATCTTTAAATGTAATCATTACAAGAAATATAAACTAAATATTTGCAATACAATGACAATCAGAATAAAAATCATTCATTAGGTATTGCTGTTACCAGTCATTAAACAAAAATGCACAGTTGACAAGTAAGGCATATGTGCAAAGACATCAAAATATATTAATAATTTAAAAATTAGCAATCATTGTTAGAACTGAAAACAGTATATACATTCTAATACATCCAAAGTAAATGGAATAAAACATACTGTAAAAAACCCTAGCATTCAATAACCTTCAGAATAAAGTTCTAAATCATATCTAAATAATTTAAAAATAATTAGTGAGAAAATATGTATATTAAATCACATATATCAGATTTATTTGAAAAATAAGTTTAACAAAAAACATAAATATGATACCGGATCATTCAAGAACTATCACTTCATAAATTTTAAGCGTATTGAAACAATACTCACTAAATGGCTGGTGTTTATGAAAAGGGAAATAACTCAAAACATTTTTTAAAATGGCTGCTTGTAGTTTTCAAATTTCATCCAAATTTATTATATTAAAAATGGAATTTCATAGGAAACTAAACGTCACCCTAATTACAAAACCTCATTCTCCATATAAGTAAACATGTAGTGTTAAAAAAAGGAAGTTTTTCAAATGAAATTAATGCCTTGCAAAGAATAATATATTGACAAAAATTAAATTTTTTTATTAAATTAGTTATCTGACTTTTCTGAAATATCAATCAAATTATGATTCGAATATCATAAAAGAAATGTTCAGCTCAACAAAACTCTATCTGAACTAAATAATATAAAAAAAATATTAGGGACGGAAGTATGAATAACAAATGGTTACTTTATTTTGTTTTTAAAAATGAATTGAAGTAATTAAAATCGGTGCAGCTGATGATAGAAATGCACTGATGCTGCAATTTGTCAAATAATAAAAATATCCATTTTAAGTAAGCTAAATATAAATTCATGACCACATGAATGGATCTCTTAATAAATAAAAATTCAGCCTATTAATAATGAGAAAAACAACTTACAATAATGAGTTTTTCACTATAGTTTGATAGTTTCTTCAAATAGAAATTTAAATAGACATTTTGATTCGTTTTAAACGCCACCAATGAGTATAAATAACTAGAAAATGGGATACTGATAAATTAGTTTTCTTTCCTGAAATGTTATTAATTAACCCCAAATAGAACTAATATATATATAATGCAAATATCTTACACCTAGAGAGTACCCTTGGAGCTGCCATTGTCTGCTATCAGCTTAGTTACTCAACAAACTCAGGATAAATTTTATAAAGAAAAGAAGAGAAAACTAAAATAAAGATAACAGCTGGTTATGTCATCTGAACTCCAAAGAAGTAGGACAAAGTACAATTGTCAACCTTAGATAAAAAAAAAAAAAAATCGTTATCAAGCGTGAACGTCACGGATTTGTCGAGCCCTTTTGATTAAAAAAAATCTGGTGCGTTGAACGCATCACACAACTTTACTTTACCACTCTATAATAATAATCTTTTTAACAATAATAAATTAAAAAAATTCAAGCTAAAATATACTCAAAAGTATTCACTTCTTCGCGTCATCTCTTAATAAAGTACAATAACATAGTTTTTTAAACAATTTTACTACATAAATTCTGTACATTATGGATTTTTGATTTGTCAAGCTGGAAATATATTTTAAAAGTTTCGGTTTAGTTTCCATCGAAACATTTTGTTTCCATTACACAATATAAAAGTAGCAATTATTAAATTAATCGGTAATTTAGTATTATAACATTACATTATTACTGAGCGTAATGTTGATAACAGGTTAGCGGCTTGGTGGGAGGAGGTTCGGTAGCAATCGTCTCCTCTCGGACGCACTCGGTTTTCCATTTAGGGTCTTTTCTTTTTTTTTATTTGGGCCCTTTCCTGTCCTATTAAGGCAAACAGGACGGGATATCCTACAGTTTACTAACCTATTCTAACCAGAGTGAGAAGGTCGAGATTCATTACGAGGGGTCGCCACGAAATAAAATTCAACCCATATCCGATCCGGCACCGTAGCAGTCTCAAGGTTGTTAAGGTGACGCCTTAACACTGTCGACCACCGCGGCCTCGAAGGGTCTTTTCTTTTAGTCCTTATAAGATACGCTGTATCTTCCTAATATCGATCCGATTTCGAATATTCTTTTTTTGGTTTTTAGAGAATTTAATTACCGTATATGATATCCATTTATGAGATACACAATTTACTATAAAATGCATACTTTTTAAGTTATTTGTAAATAAAAACTTTTTGGCTATAACTTTTTTCTTTGCCTTTTTTCGGTGATTTAATAAATACATGAAAAGTTGAAGGGCTTTAAGGAGAAGACATTAGGCAAGTTTCATCAAAATCATTATGACTTTGCACTACCGTTTAATCCGATACGCTGTATCTTTACTAAACTGGTCCGATTTCGACGATTTATTTTTTGTTTTTTTGATTATTGAATTACCATTCACATGATTCTTAACACAATTTACATCCTAACTTTTTTATCTGCATTTCCTCGGCGATGTACTAAAGTTACAACGCTTTCAGGAAAAGAACTTAGGTATGCTTCATCAAAATCTTTAGCGCTGTTTTTGAGAAAATTGTAAACAAGTGTAAAATCGATTATATAAAGTGGCACTTCCTGCTAGTCGATTTAGGCGAAAAAGTTGCTGAAACATGACAGGAATATACCTCCCTTAAATACGTAATTTCAGCTTTTTACAACTTTTCATTTTTGAACTAGTATATGAATTTCACAATATTTATACTTTAGTTAACGTTACTTCAATACTAAAGCGAAAATTAAAAAAAAAAAAAAAAAAAAAAAAAAAAATTATCCTGTGAATCTAGTTAGTTTAAATAATAGTGATCTATTTCTAGTGAAATTTTCTATCAAACTATTTAGTTATTTAAAAGATTTGTGACTTTGTGCTTTCAACGTTTTAATGAGTACCTATTTTGAGGAAAAGACTGATTTTCTCAGTGACCAGCACGAAAAATGTTTTTCTTTCTGAATCTATTGACATCTGTCTTGAACCTAATTCCATCAATCACATAATCGACTGATACCAGGAACAGAGAAACTAGGCTTATTCTCCAGAAGATTTTCCGTTTCAGGATATTCTTCAGAGAAATTGATGATCAACCGTTCTTCTTTTCTTCGATCTCAACAGGAAACCTTGGAGTTTTGATGATAGCGCTATCTGTTCGTTCTGCAACCTCGGTGTGCAAGAAGACGTTTTCCATTTAATTGCAATTTGTCCAATTCTGAGGGAATTTAGAAGGGAAACTTTTGGGAAGAACGAATTGTCTGAAAATGAAGTCGGAATATTGTTGAATGGAAGAAACTATGATTCACTTTATAACTACGTTAAAACGGCAATGAATTTCAGTCAGTTAGAGGATCTGAAGGTGATCGGTCGTTAAAATATTGTGGTCCAGAGGATTACCTACCTAGACTACAACAGATAAGAATTCTTTTATTTTATTTTTTCCATTATTACTTTTGTCATAGTTAATTAATTGTTTATTTGTTTTTTATCTAATTATATCTAATATTATAAATAGAATAAAACCAATAGATTAGTTAAATAAAATGGATGAGCTATTTTTTAGCTCAACTAAAAGACGAAAAAGAGGTCGGATGAAAACTCCACCTGATCCGATACTATTAAACGAAGCTATAAGTAATGTACCCACCTACTTATTAGTAAACAGAGAAGGAGATGAGGGATTCCAAAAGGTATCTCCATTTTTAATTCATAAATTCATTAATAACTTAATTGGAGAGGTGAAAAATATAAAGAAATTACGAGACGGAGATTTACTCGTCGAAACAAGCAATAGTAAACAATCAAAAAAACTATTAGAATGTAAAAAAATTGCAGATCAATTTAATATATCTGTTAAAGTTCACTCAACACTAAATTACAGTAAAGGAGTTATTAGATGTTATGACTTACAATATCTAGAAAAAAATGAGATAATAACCGAATTAAATGGTAAAATTAATGATATTCAAAGAATTAAAATCAAAATAAAAGGTAACGAAAAATGTACTTATTCATATATTGTGACTTTTCCGACACCATTCCCACCCGAAACTCTATGAATTGGTTATCAAAATATCAAAGTTCAAAAATACACACCAAATCCTATAAGGTGTTTTAGATGTCTTAGTTTTTCTCGTCATACACTAAAATGCACAAACCCTAAAACTATCTGCTCTCAATGTGGCGAGGAAAAACACACAGATGATAAATGCACTAAAAACCCCAAATGTATTAACTGCAATGGTGAACATAACAGTTTGGACCGTTCGTGTCCCATTTTTAAAATGAATAAAGAAATTAAGAGTATTCAATTTACTAAAAAAGTGCCGTATAATGAAGCGAAAAAAAAAATATATAAAATAGAAAACCCTCAAAATTTTAATAGACTATTCTCTGAAATAACTAGATCTCAGAAATCATTAAAAACACAGGAAACAGGTACTCAGACAAATTTATTTTTCCAGTTTGAAGCTCAAGCGAATCACCAAATAAAGGTGACCATTAAACATTCCTCTCCCTCTCCTAGCACATCGGCCGTATTGGGACCTAAACCACATCGTACCATCATGACCAGATCGGCGACGGCTGCCCCTCCCCCACCACCGTCCTTATCTCCGGCCCATTCCCCCTCCCCCCGACTCGCCCTCTCTCCTTACCTCCTTCCTTACCTCTCATTCTACCAACGGCTCCTCACTTAAACACTAGGGCTTCATCCTTCTATTCCGAACCTTTAGATAAAGGCCAATCTGAAGGCGGCGAACTCATCGAGGTAGATCCGTCAGGCACTGAAGACGGATATACCGAAGTTACGTATAAAAAGGGGAAAATTAAAAAGGAAAATCTAGTGAATAAAAGTAAAAACGCCATAACGAAATAAATAATATGAATACCTATTTTTTGCATACGTTTCCGTGTTATTGCTTTCTATATCTAGCTTTATTTTATTATATCCTCTTTATACTGCATCTATTATCGTTTTTATTACAATCATTGTTTGTAGACTATTTTACTATTAATATATACTTCAGTTCACAACTTTGGTCTAACATAAATACTTCCGCTATTAATACAAATGTAATTCATACTGCTTACTCTTACTTTAAAGAAATGTATACGTGTGTGGGTGTGTGTGTATATTTCATTTTTGTTCATAGATAAATTAAACTCAGTCAATTCAATTTTGTTTTCATTTTATTTATCTTTCTTTTCTTTAATAATTATTAAATATGTCCTTTCTTCAATGGAATTGTAACGGATTAAAAACACATTTTAATGATCTTAAAATTAAGATAAGAGATACAAACCCTTTCTGTGTTGCCCTTCAGGAAACCAATCTTCAAAATCACGAAAAAAGAGCTTTAAAAAACTTTAATATTTATAGGAAAGATGGACCTAACACAAACCACGGCCACCACGGTGTTCTTCTTGCCATACACCAATCTATATATTCCGAATTAATTCCAATAAAAACTCACCTCCAAGCTATAGCTACTAAAATTCATCTTAATTTCACCTTCTCTGTCTGCAATTTGTACCTACCGCAAGATCGTTCAATAGATACACAGCATCTCTTAGACATATTTAATCAATTACCACGTCCTGTCTTCTTTGTCGGAGATTTAAATCTCCGAGATTAAACCCTCTATGGGGCTCTCAAAAACTTAACAAGCGTGGCAAAATAATAGAAAATTTTATTGAATTCTCTAACCTACTGCTACTTAATACGGCACAGCCTACTTCCCTCAGTTCTAGTTATGGGACATTTTCCGCTCTAGACCTTTCACTTTGCAGCTCTACGCTATACAATAATCTAGACTGGATGGTTCTTCCCGATCTACACAGTAGTGATCATTTTGCGATTTTAATAAAATTCTTAAATTTAAATTCTACGTGTCGGATGAAACCCAGATGGTTGTTAGCTAAAGGTGAATGGCTTCAATTTACGTCCCTAGCTACTCCACCACATATATCCCCATGCGATTTGAGTATCGAGGAAGGATGCGAAACCATCACTAACAAAATCATCCAAGCAGCTAAAGCATCCATACCGATGACGTCTGGCATCCCAAAAAAGACCATCAGTCCCATGGTTCAATGACAAATGCAAAGAAAGTATTAAAAACCGTCGTAGGGCCTACAAAAAATTTCAAAAATGCATGACAACCGAAGATTTAATCGAATACAAAAAACATAGAGCAATTTGCAGAAAAATATTTATTCAATGTAAAGCAGAATCCTGGAAAAAATTCGTGTGGTATAAACGCTTCTACAAGTTCTGCCATTGTTTGGGACAAAATCCGAAAACTGACTTCCAAACCCTCTCATCCCCGCATTACTATATTAGTAAACGGACAACTGTCTGATGACCCATCAAATGTTTCAAATACCTTTGCTCACTACTTCTCCGAAATATACAACTCTAGACGAAATAGTACCTCAGAAGAAATTGAATTTCAAAATAGAACAGATGATGTTACCCCAGACTACAACCTACAATTTACAATGTGGGAACTCAATAACATACTGGACAGCTTAAAAGGTTCCTCACCCGGCCCGGATAATTTACATTATGATATGATAAAAAACCTTTCAAATAGCACTAAAAAATGGTTACTTGAGTATTACAATCACATTTGGCACACCGGCAAATTACCAAATAACTGGCGCGATTCAATAGTCATTCCAATTCCAAAAACCGGTAAAGATAAACGAATCCCATCAAGTTACTGCCCAATCTTTCTCACAAGTTGTGTCTGCAAAATAATGGAGCGAATGGTTAATAGAAGGTTAATGTGGATTATGGAAAAGAATAACTTCATACAACAATTTCAATCGGGATTTAGAAAAGGTCGATCGACAATAGACCACTTGGTAACCTTAGAGACAGAAGCCCAGTATGCTTTTATTAACGGACAGCAAATGATCGCTGTCTTCTTCGATATGATGAAAGCATTTGACAACATAAATCATGCCATTATATTCCATAAGCTATCATCTTTAGGAATCCGGGGACAAATGTCCTTATTTATCAAACCATTTCTGACAAACCGGCATTTTAGGGTACGAATAGGATGTGAGCATTTCCAAGAACAAAGGCAGATCAATGGGGTGCCCCAGGAATGTGTGCTAAGCCCTACCCTTTTTTCCTTGGCTGTAAATGATTTGGGACGTAACATGCCCAGGGGAGTTAAACCACTTCTATTTGCCGATGATCTAGCCATCTTTTCGATCCGAAAACTTGCAAGATATTCAACTGAAATTACAGGACGCAATAAGCAGAATACAGAACTGGTCAAATAATATTGGCATTCAATTCTCTGCAGAAAAGACAAAAGGTCTCCACTTTAGCCGAAAACGAAACACACCTCACTCACCCGGTCTATTTTTAGAAAACTCTCTAATTCCATACACAAACTATCATAGATTTTTAGGCCTTACATTCGATAGAAGACTAACCTGGGAACATCATATGTCTATGTTAAAAACGACCGCGACTAAAAAGGCTAAACCTGATTCGTCTACTTAGCTGTACTTCTTGGGGTGCCGATAGAGTTAGTCTAATTAAACTTTACCTGGTATTTATACGTTCCAAAATCGACTACGGTTCTTTCATCTACGGCTCTGCCCGTTCCCATGTGCTAGCCAAGCTGGAGCATTTCGAACTAGTCCCACTCTTAGCCTATGTGCTGAATCTGGACTCTCACCTCTTTTTTTTGGAAGGTCAAAATTCGCTATAACCTATGCTTCAAAATTATACCCACAGCATTGACACCCGACCCGCAAATATATTTTCGATGCTAAGTTTTCCACATCCTTTCAACAAAAACGAAATTCAACGCTCCCGTTATCAGAAAGAATATCTTAAGCTGTATCTTACCTTAAAACCATAGCACTTAATAAACTCGAAAGTAACAATCCACCTTGGACCCACCAACGTCCAAAAACAATCCTGGATCTCGCCAAGTACTCCAAGAATAATACCGAACCGTCTAAATACAAAGCCCACTTTTTCCATCTTCTCAAAAATATGCCGAACGCTTTTGAAATCTACACCGACGGATCTAAATCAGGCCAAACAACAGCATCATCTTTCGTAACTAAGGATTCAACCCATAAAATTAAATTACACAAATTATGTAACATATACACTGCCGAAATTAATGCAATAGCAGCCGCACTCCACTTTTGTACGACTTTGACCCACAATAACATAATAATAATCACAGATTCACTAAGCTCATTAAAAGGCCTAAATTGTATATATCCGGAACACCCAATAATTTCAAATATCCATTCCTACTTAATAACCCTACAAAATTTAGGTATGACTGTAAACTTTATATGGATTCCCTGCCACATAGGAATTATCGGTAACGAACTGGCCGACCGAGCCGCAAAAGAAGCACTCGCTTTACCTGGGCGGGGTAAAGCATTTTTAACATCCACAGACTTAAGCAAACCCCTCGAAAGGATATAAAAGATAGATGGCAGTCCATGTGTAATGAAAGCCCACCGAGTAAATTAAAAATGATAAAAAAAGAAGTAAAGCCATGGGGCTCATCCAACCGCAAATGTGGTAGGGAAGAGGTCGTACTGACTAGATTGAGAATAGGCCATACTAGACTTACTCACTCCTACCTCATCACAAAACAACCACCACCGAAATGCCAGTATTGTAATAACAATATCACAATAACCCATATTTTTCAGGTATCCCAATATTTCACCTCACAGCTCAATTGTTTTGGTTTAAACCCTGATCTATCAACAACTCTCAGAGATGACCATATAACAATAGAATCAGTCTTCAAGTTTTTAAAATCACAAAACCTATTATCAGACTTTTGACATAGAATTAGATAGATAGTAGATGACTAGAATAAAAATCTCAGTTACCAAATCCCTTAGTGTGTGTGTATGTACATATGTTAAAAAAATAAAATGAAAAATAATTAATTTGTGGCGGACGCTGAGTGGTGGGAGCAGTCAGCGGCCGGGCAGTGGTGGGGAGCGCCGCCTCCCACTCCTGCCGGCCGGCTATAAATAGGCTTGCTCGCCTCACTAAGCAGCATTTTCTGCAGAATGGTCCCTCCCCATTCCGTCAAACTAATAAGGCAATAATGCCACAAAACAAAACCGCAAACAGCGGACAAAGAAAAACGTTACCTTAGAATACCAACAGGTAACAAAAGGTCAAAATCAATAGTGTACATATTTTATATTTTTATATCTTTATGTATTGTATGTTATGATTAATAAAATAAAATTGGAGGGAGAGACAAAAAAAAAAAAAAAAAAGAAAGGAAAAAAAAAAAAAAAAAAAAAAAAAAAAAAAAAAAACTAAGCAGCATGACAGACTCAAAACAACTAGTGAGCCCCGTCACTAGATAATGATTCCTAATTTCCATCATTCCCAAAAATTTCTCCTATCCTCATACCCCTCTTAAAATGCATCCGATGCAGCACAAGAGATCCCATCCATCCCAAATTTATACCCCTAAATATCAACTCCACATCCCATGGGGCTTTGGAAAAAAAAAAAAAAAAAAAAAAAAAAAAAAAAAAAAAAAAAAAAAAAAAAAAAAAAAAAAAAAGAACTAAGCAGCATTCTCAGGGCTCTCCTGGGCCACTCCTGACCCAGGAGCGGCGCAGTGCCTTGACTGCTCTACCATCCGCGCCGCCCATCCTTCTCCTTCAGCCTACGGCCTTCTTGGTTGTAAGCTTCTAATAAAAATCTGTTATTTTCTTACCTTGGCTACCTTTTCTTTTTTTCCTCATCCTTTCACTGAAGGCAGTGCGGTCTTAATCGGCCAAGTCTTCAACCCGCCAGTGAGGCTCTGATAGGTTAAGGCGGGGATTCCTATCTCGGAAACGGTGCGGTCCTAATCGGCCTAGTTTCCAACTTACCGGTGAGGCTTTAATCAGCTGAGGTAAGGTGCTCCTCTCCTAAACCGAGACAGTGAGGCTCTAATCAGCCGAGTCTCAAACACGGCCGTGAGGTGTTCATCCACCGAGCCGTGGGAGCTACCTTCGGGTTACTCACCTCCTCCCTGAGCGGATTGTACGAGCACGCATAGTACCTGGGCCCTTCTGGTTCTAGAGGGAATTAGCAAACGTAGACCCAGAGTACAAATTAAAAAAAAAATATGCTAATAAAAATAAGTTATACAAAATATGTATACCTCATATATGTATATATATAATCTGATAAATGGCGTTGATGACTAGAGCAGTTTTAAGCCATAAAAAACGAACGAACGGCAATGACTTTCAAATATGATCATTCATAGATTTGGAGTATGTTTCATTCTTTTATCTTCTCTTTTATTCTTGTTTTTTTTTTTTTTTATAAGGAGAGTAAAAATATTTGAAGAATATATACATATATATATATTAAAATTGTAGTTAACTTAAGTCACTCAAGCTGATGGGATATCTCAAGTTTTCTGTAAATTTATTTGTTATGTTTCCATTATTGTGTAGATATGAAAAAAAAATAAAATTTACTTCATTCATTCATTCATTCCGTTCTTCTTTTCCAAAGTCCCTATTGCATCACATGTTTGACATAACAAAATGTTGCCTGTTTTTTCCTGAAATGTTGCCTTTTACTATACCTAACTATGTTTAAATTTTAAGCAATTTCTGTGATACTCATTCTCAGTCTCAAGTTAAATGGTGATGGGCAGGCACACAAAAGCAATGGTTTCAGCTGTAAACACCTTAAGGGTGACTATCTGACTCTGAGAAGGCCTCGGCACTCAGCAAACCTACCTTAAAATGCCGAAGATACACGTGTGAACAAAAAATCATAAAGAAAATACCTGGAGAAAGCTAGAATAACTATTATGTCTTTATATATATAATAAAGTAGAGTTATTATATACAGGGAAGAAGCTTAAAACTACATTTATTAAAAAAAAACATAACATTGGATAAGATAAAATATTTTAATCCTTTAATTCATTAATTCCCGCTTAGGTAGATTACATCTATCTTGAGATTTCTCCTTAATTCTATAACCTGTCACTAGCACTCACATTTTGACTTAGCACCTTTTTTTGTGTAATTAACTTTCAGAATCTGACGGACAACTATTCTTTTGTTAGGCTCACTATATTTGTTGATTTCACTTTATTTATTTCCTTTGTATTTCTCATATATATTAATACCTCTCTTGCAAATTGATTTAGTTGTGTTTGTTTTATACGATACTAAATTTATATTTTAATTTATATCATCTCTTTCCCCCTCCTGCCTTTCACTTACCAATTCCTGTAAAATTATTTGTCAAAAATAAGGCCTACTTTACTTCTTTTGTCCTTACTTTGTATGTATTTTCCGCAACTTTATTTCTTTGCTGTCATTCTGTTCTTATACCACTCCTATCTTGTTTTTATAATCTTAGAGAACGCACACAATGTAGGCCGAAACGTCGGCAAACATTAAACAATATTAATTTATCGTGTATTTTCATTATTGATGACATCTTAAAATGTTATTATGAACTCAAACAGATTACAATTAAAAGTAATTATAACTAACTCGATAATCAAAAATCATCAGTTAGAATCAATTTTTATTGCAAAATTTTATAATATCATCTCAAGGGAGCTACAGAGGCATCTGGGAGTAATGGGATGTGAGGAAGTCCCTGAAGGCTGCAGAACTAGTTACTGGACCACAACCGATCGTTTGCAGACAGTCCTCTGGCTCTTCGCTCTCCCAGCTGTGGGCAAATAGCTGATATTTTATTATTGCGTTTATCCTATCATTACCTACGGATTCGTTTAATATCAATTCATTGTTTTTAGAAAAAAAAATCGATATTTAATTTGGATGGATGCGATAATCGAATGTGAACGCGGTAGATTTTCAATTGTTGCCTGTGTTTTTGTATGTAAAGATGTTGGCAGACGAACAACAAAAATTTCTATAACTACTAGTACACCCGAGCGAGCACTCTCGCGATTAAATATCTATCCTTCTTTTAATCCCTAATACATTAGAACTGTAAGCGATATTAGGGAACTATCTTTATTCGTATAAACAACAGAATATAACCTAGATAATTTATTTAACATTCACATTTGGTGAACCTACATAGCTTATAATGACTTTGCTGAAGTAACAATTAATACTTAATTAGTAATTAGTTTGCCCCACTGAAAAATATCCCTTCAGTTCAACCGTTAAGAAATAAGACTCGGCTATACCATTTTCTATAATGCATATTTAACAGTGCCTGTAGATCTAGAAATGGGAAAGAATATATAATCTCCTCTTTCATTCAATTTGCATTAACAGGTATAAAATTTCCATGACAACATCACGCAAGCGAGCTGGTATAGGAACCGTGCGAACCTATATCGTGCAGTATCTCAAGAACGGTCGATTTTTGATTGAAAAGGGATCTATAGTACCGTATTATACAGAGAGAGGATATTTTGGCAATATTTCTGAAAATTGGATATTTGCAAGGAAAAAATTGCAAAAATTTTAGTAGCAATAGAATTCAATTGAGAAAAAATGTCGAGACTGCGGTTTTTGAAAATAAAAAAAACGTACATATTAAGCTAATAACTTAATTAAATAATAGTGCGTCGAGGAGGTGTGGTGGGGTTTGGATTAAACCTTCCTACCTTTCTCAGATCTACTTTCTGAACATTTTGGATTGTATGTTCTTGTGTTTTTTTTCGAGAACAAAGTTACGAAACGCATAGGAAATTACGGCTAGAATTTACAATACATATTGCTTGAACAGTACGATTTATGATTAATATGCTACCAATGAATATAGTTTGAGCTATGTTGCCAGGCCATAATCGTTTTGTGTAATGTAATATGTAATCAAAATGAGGATTTTTTTTTTTTTTTACATTTGGATTACGGACTACCACAGAGCTGATGCCTACTTAATCATAGTTCCTTCATCTGCATTTATATCCAAATGAACTTTATGCTGATTCATTTCTTCTGGTATGCCATTCAGGAAGCAATGGTTTTCCCCAGCTCTGAAAAAATTTAGAAATTTGTTACCATTTTAAATAATTTGGTTTTTCACTATTTTAGGAAGAAATAAATTTACAATTCAATTAGATTAAGGAATATATTGAAAAAAAAAAAGTTTTATTGGCACACACAGGATGGGCCAAATTAACACTGTTTTACGAACTCTAATCGATTAATCGTTGACAAATAACTGCGATTTGTTGGTAAGATTTAGGTGTTTTCTGACAAATATATCGCGGCCATGCTCTGTATAAGTTGGCCTGTGTGCCCGTGAAGTTTCTCATAAAATTGTACATATCAAGTCCTAATGTGATCTTGTACTATGGGTATATTAAATCTGTACGCAATGTTTTGTTACTGACTTTCCAGAATGAACAAGTAATGAGCCCTTACTTTAAATACAGAAAGTCTGTATTTTTTAAATATGAGTCTGTTTAGTTATTCCGTAAATTTGTGAAGCGTAGGTCCGTATGGGTTTTAGTAAGTAAGTGTAAATATTTAGTCTGTCTAATTTTTAAAGTTGATTGTTTGTGTAAAAAAGAACATAAAAGCCTCGGTCGATTGCTTAGGTTTAAAAGTTTCTCCTAAGTCATCATTCTGTTGAATGTGAGTCCTAAGTAATGACTTTATTCTGTTGGATGGGAAAATTGTTCATGTAAAGTGGAACGCAGGTGCTGTTGAGCTTTATTTTCCATTTTTTAAATCAGTCTTGTAATTGTTGTAAATAATGCGGAAGGCTCAGTGATGTCTGCATGTCTGGTGAGAATAACTGTGTCATAGGTTGTGCAATAGGTTGCTATTGATATGTTACGATAAGTTGGTATGTTTACATAATGTATAACAAAGGTGCGAGAATTCGCTTATTCGCTTATTGCCACGGGTTGAGTGACAATTGTGGAAAGAAAAATAAGAGATACAAAAAAAAAACAAAGCCCGTATAAGCCCGATCTCAACTGAAAAGGATCCGTTGGGGTTTTGTTTACCTCATGAGGGACTGTGGCAATCGACAGCACTTATAATTTTAAATAATATCTAATTAAGGCAGCATTAGTTTTAATAATTCCAATGAACACAAATGGCGCTAGAGTATGCTAGTTCGGTGACCTTCGGGAGGAACTAGTGATAACGCGCCCTCCTTGTAAAGTCGTATCATTATTACTGTACACGATAAAGAATAAAATTTAAAATTATTATTGCCTTAATTACATATTATTTTAAATTTTTAGTGCTGTCGACTTCCGGTGATCTGGGGAAGTTGTAGTAATAATTTAAAGGAGTGATAATTTAAATTGCGGTAAGGATTCGACCTCAACTGAAAAAGGACTTTTGGGGTTTGTTCATCTCTTGAGCGAGCGTAGCGAGCGGAATTCGACAGCTGTGATCTAATTAAAGCAGTAATAATTGAAATTAAGGTAAGACCTCGACCTTAACTGAAAAAGACCCGTTGCTGTTTTGTTTAGTTCTTGGGCGAACGTAATGAGCGAAAGTCGACAGCATTAATAATTTTAAATAATATCTAATTAAAGTAGTAATAACTTTAATAATTCCAATGAATACGAATCTTACAATTGAAAACAAACCAGTTAAGTAAAACAAGTGGCGCATGTGGTAGTGGCGGCCTTTGAGTAACTCCGACTTGAAACTGATAATACATACCGTTGTCTTTGTCTCTCTTGTTTTGTGGATTTGATTCATTAATTTATGAACAAGTTGCATTATTTTAATACTAACAGGTTAGAGCAATAAATAACCGTGTAGTTACTTATCTGGATTGAAAAAAATCGCTCATACATAGGTTCAGAAATATTGTATCATCAAATAGAGATTTTGAATTTATGGGTCTTGTTTTCATTAATCCCGCCAGTTACTTTTTAAAGTAACAGTAACCTAGTGATTACTTATAACAGTTATTGATAATAAATCATATGACAACTGCCAAGTATCTCGTTGCTAGGTTAAGGTTATTGTTTTTAAAAATAATATAATCAAAGCGTTTTCAAGTAATTTAGTTCTTTGAAGATTAATAAGAATTTGTTTCAAATTTTTGAATTGCGAATAGATGAAAATTGGAAGTCATTCGTTATCTACAAGAAATAGTTCACAAGAAGAGAAATTGTGGTAATGGTCATTCTTTAAATAATGAGAACTCCAATAAAAGGTGGGTGTGTAATAAAATAACTTGTCGTGCATAGAAAGATTTATATAATAATAAGTGGTTTTAAGCGAATGAGGGGTTAAAACAGGAGTTACCAGAACTGAAGTATGAACATTTAGCTGTAAATCATTCCACAACTTTTGTCGACCCATTAACGCGAGCAAATACTCAGTCGATTGAGGGCTTATGGGCAAAAGCAAAAAGAAGAAATAAGAAAGAATGTGGGACAAACCGAATACTCATGGACTCTTATTTTTATGAATTTCTCTGGAGACAGAGAAATATGGAAAAGGAATTGTTTAAAACAATTTTATAAGATAGGTCTGATTTCTTTCCTATATAAAAATATTATTATTTCAACATTTTGTATTTTAAACAATTGTATCACATTTTAATAAAACACATGTTTATAATATCTGTAACTGTTACTTTAAAAAGTAACTGGCGAGAGTATTGGAAACAAGACCCGAATTTATTAATAGTGAATTGAAGTTATTGAATTTCAGAAATTTTAATTACTCAAACATGGCATATTGTGAAAGGCTAATATAAAATAACGAAGTGGGTTCCACTTTAATAAATTGCTACGTTATTCTGTATATAGGTATGACGTACTATATTGCTACGTTATTCTGTATATTGCTACGTTATTCTGTATATAGCTATGACGTACTCCAAAACAGTTCCTGCAGATTCCTGAAACAGCTCTATCTTTTCATTTTGCGTATTCTCCTGTTCTATATCTTTGGTTTCAGAAATCTCACCAGTTTCAAGTTCTGTAGTATCCAGAGTTTCTGAAGGATTATCGATTTTCTTACGGTTTTCCATTTCCCTGTTAAAAACAAAATTAATTAATTGTTGGAAAAATATCGATGACTCAACGTTTATTCAATCTCAACACAGTAAAATGATCAATTTTTAGCATTCTAATGACTGATGAATTGAAGAAGGTACCTTTTTTTCATTTGACCACTATTACGCGACTTCGGTTTTCAAACAAGCAAATTATTATTTCCTTTCGAGGCGTCTGAAAAGAAGATGGAAATGGAACCTCCAAACAGAATAATCATTGACGAACTACCAATGAATAGTTCCTTATCAAGGTATTATTATCTTTTATAAGTCATACATCGTATTTATTATTTTATTTTTGTAAAATTCTATAACTAGAGACAAAAAATTGTCATTTCATTAAACATTTTTTTCTTTTTTTTTAGGACTAATTTAAACAAGTTATTATTTAATACGAAAATTACTAATTAGACGAACTTAATCTGTATTGTAAATACGAAATACCAATGTTTTCATTTAGGAGTACTTTAATTTTTTTTTCTGGAATATTTCAGAGTTTTAATTTTAAGGGAGAAGCTGGTCTGGAGGTGCAGTCAAGGAGTTACACTTTTATAAGAAAACTTATATATTTTGTGCCGACGTTTCGGCCTAAGTTTTAGGCCATCTTCAGGGCTAAAAGGAAAAAAAAATAACAACAATGAAAAAACGACGGAGGCAGTACCAGTTACTGTAAAAAATAATAAAAACAGAAATAACAAATAAGATAAAAAAAGTATGAAGCGATGCCGCTCCGTATATGGTAAAAGCTGGAGAAGCATTAAAAGTTTTTTATTTAAATATGGTGCAGCATGTAACTTGTGTAGCGCATGGTTTAAATCGCGTAGCTGAAAAAAGTGAGGGAAATTTTCCCAAATATCAACAAACTTGTTAATAATGGGAAACAAATATTTTTAAAAGCTTCTCACCGCGTGACAGCTTTTAGAAATAGTATGGACCGCCCCTTTCTCCCAGAACATGTGATAACTAGATGGAGAACATGGATTGAAGCAGCCCTATTTTATTCAGATCATTTTAATAATTTTAAAGAGTTTGTTTCTACTCTTGAAGATGACGCAGTATCTGTAAAAAAAAGTAAATCTGTTTTAAATTTAACAACTGTTGCATCAGATCTGGCATTTATAAGATCCCATTTATCGGTTCTACATTCGCAGATAAAAAAGCTTGAAGAGCAAAAGTTAACGTCGACATTACAGATTAACATTATAGAGAAAGTTGGAGATGAATTAGATAAAATCGAAAACGAAAAGGGAAAAACAATTTTTGATAAATTTAAATTAGTTATAGAAAAAAGCACGGGTTACAAAATTTTACAAATTTACAGCAATGCTCTCAACGGAGAAGACACAGATGTGGAGCTGGATCCAGTAATATTGAGTAGCTACAAAAGATGTCCCATCACAAGTGTTAATGTGGAGCGCATGTTTTTACTGTTGAAACACATATTATATGACCGACGATACAACTTTACGAAACTTAATCTGGAAATGTACATGATTGTAAATTTTCATAAAATTTTAGAAATTTCTATTTGATAAATTAATATAGTTTGTAGAAAATTACGAAAATTTATGTTTTACTATACATATATATATTTTATTAATTTTGTTTAATTATCATACCTAGCAAACAAATTTTTTGTAGTTTTTGTAAGCACATATGTATATTATAATAATTATATAAATATGTCAACTTAATATTTGATTTTTTTAATTACACGTCACCTCTTCACACAGTAGAAGGTTGAATTGCACGTTTGTCAGTGTATTTTATTTTTACTGCACGTTTTTTCCACGTTTGGCTAATTTTTATTGCACTTTTTTAAAATTTTTACTGCACGAAATCCGGCCTCTAGTTATGACCAATTAAAGGTAAATAATAAAAAAATAAAATGAAAACATGAGAGAGTAATATTGGAAAAAAAAAAGTTTAATAGAAAGGTCACGCTTATTTTCTCTAGTTAGTTGTGGACACCTGAGGGTCCACGGACCATCTTTCAGGAACCACTGCCTCAGTGAACCTATTATAAACTCTAAACACGAGACAAATCCTTGCTGCGCATTAATTACAACAGACGCGCCGATGTGCGTAAATTATTTAACTATTATGTTTTTAATTCACAAATTGCAAAAACAAAGGGGATGAGGAGGCTCGATCAGTGTTGCCAGGCCAGCCCTGAATTTCCCCCCTAAAACTCTCTAAAGTTTCCCCTAAATTCACCAACTTTAACACTAAATGTTTAATTATTATTTTTCTATTAGTACAAGATAAGAACAAATGATTAGAAAAGTAAAAAATACCTCCGAGGGTGAATAAAACTCTGAAGGAAAAAACCCCAATCAGGCAACACTGGGCTCGATCCCCTCCTTAACAATATCGATGGACGCCGTCATTAAATAGGTAAGTATTCATTTACTCGAACTTTGGAATGGCATAAATATTTTTTTAATTTCTATTCCAAAAGAAAAAAACACAAATGTGCATGTGTTCCAACGTCGTTTTTTGAAAAAGGCATAAACGCCATTTATCAAACTTTACAGAAAACACATAAAAATTTTGTTCCCAAATAACAATATATAATTTTAAATTTTATTCTTTATCTTGTACAGTAAGAATTTATTAAGATTGCACAACTTCTATAATTACAATATATTTTTAAGACTTCTAACACTGGCAGTGACTGTAAGTCGTAAGTATTTGGTTCTTACGTCACCAATAGTCGATTTTCAGACTATTTCCATTTTTTTTCTCTCGATATATTGTGAGCAGGAATCGATAGAGGTGTTGTTTACGCCCCGAAACTAAATTTCGAATTTTCGGCGCTTAAACATTTTTCAAAAAACGACGTCGACATGCCTTCTAATATGTTCGAAATGTAACTGATGTCTATGTACATAACATCACATGAGAGACATGATTACCTCCTGACCCACTGGCCAATAAGTTGGGCGGAATCATCTGCCGCACCTTGGGCTCTCACCGCCAGATCAGCTGCAATAGCCACCGCGGTGTCTCGCTCCATTTTCATCTCCTCCATTTGCAATTTTAGCCTGTTCAGTTCAGCACGAGCTTCCTCTAGCCTCGTGGTCAGCCGAGCCTGGTCTTTTAGCGCAGACTCCGTGATCCGAGTCTCCCTAGAGACGCTCGAAACCTCACGCGCCAACATTTCTCTCTCCTAGAATGGACATGTAACATTTTCTTCTTTACTTACAGAGGGTGTGCCGTAAATGATGTCAGTAACTTAAATAAGTGATACTAGTATACCGGAGCGAGAACTCTCGCATTAGATATCAACGTAATTATTCGTGTAAACAATATAGTATTACCAAAAAAGTTTATTTAAAACACACATTTGGTGAAGCTACATAGTTTGTAATGACTATGTTGAAGTTACAGTTCATAATTAATAAGTAATTAGCTTACCTCACTGGAAAACATCTCTTCACTTTAGCAGTTAGGCAATAAGATTCAGCTAAACCATTTTCTATGTGTAGTATTCATACATAGCAGTACCCTTTAGGGTTGGACATGGGAAACAATATTTAATTTCCCACTCATTAAAAGTTTTCGTAAACAGATTCAAATTGATATAAAGTTACTATGACAACGGCACTTACGCAAGATGGCATAGGGTCCATGCGGGCCTATATCGTGTGTTATCTCGAAAACGGTAGGTTTCAGAGCTTTAAAACGCTGGACCAAAACGTTCCGAGGGAACGTATATGTCTTGATGCCCGCGTCGAAATCTTTAAAGCCTGAACCACCCCGTCTTGATCTACCGACTACTAATCGTCGGAGCTTTGAAACCTCCCAGTTTTTTCATCACTTTTATTTAAGCCCTTGTAAGATTTTAAGGAACAAAATTGGAATTCGTCACATCTCCATGAAATTCCCTTACTTTTGATACCTCATTCATCAAAATCCATAGCTCCAGAGAGCTGGAAAATGGATCTATACTACCGTAATAATATATAGTAGAGATAGTGATAGTGATTATACTTCAAATATAACAGAAAAGTTCATTTGGGTAATGGAATAATTCCGAATAGGGAAGGAGTAAATTTAAATTTTGTATTTTATTAAGATTGTGAAGTTTTTTTGATGAATAGAAAGTGATAACTAAAAAACTATTTAAATTAGGTAATCCCATATATTATATATATATATCATATTATATATATATATATATATATATATATATATATAATATATATATTATATCATATTATTTAAAAAAAAAAAAAAACATTTAACATGTGTTAAATATTTGGAATGGTATGAGTAGGGAAGACTCCCATTGTGAAACGTTTTACTTGCTCATTGCCTCAATGATCAGTAGCAAGTAGTTTATGACGAAATTGGTAAGTAACTAATAGATGTAGAGGAGATATAAGTGTATCTCATATTAAGCAGGTATCTCATAATATAGCACTTTCCGCTACTTTTAAAGAAAATGAGTATTATTTTTCCTCTTGTTTAACACGTTACTTTCCATTTTAGAAAGTCACCGTTTTACATTAAGTCAATAATCGTAAATTTAAGAATAGGGTTTTATAAGAATGATTAGTGCAATGGTGTACCTACATCACTAACCTCTAGGACCTGCTGAAGTTGGCGCTGAGTTATGGCGGCTTCTTTGCGCAAACTCTCGGTTTCAAGGGCCGAATGGTATATGGCCTCTTCCAGCCTCTCTTCGACTTTCGTTTTCTCTCTTTCAAGAGACCCACTCCGCTCTTCCAAAGCAATTCGAGCCCTAGATTAAAGATAGTACCTAAAATTAATTTTTCCTGATTTGGTCATATGAATTACAATTCCTACGTAATTAAACATACATAGGTATGGAATATACCAACCAATATATATTACTTTCAAAGAGTTGCCATGAAAGAGAGAGAGAGGGTGAGGGAGAGGGAGAGGGAGAGGGATAGAGTGAGGGAGAGAGGTAGAGGGAAAGAGGTAGGGGGAGAGGGAGAGAGAGGTAGAGGGAGTGAAAGAGGGAGAGAGAGAGGGGAGGGAGAGGGTGAGGAGGAGGGAGAGGGGGAGAGGGAGTGAAAGAGGGTGAGGTAGAGGGAGAGAAAGAGGAAGAGGGGGAGAGAGAAGGGGAGGAGGAGGGGGAGAGGGAGTGAGATAGAATGATGGGGAGGGGAGGAGGGAGGGGGTGAGCAGCAGAGCTAAATGGCGAGGCAGGGAAAAAAAAGTTGAGACACCCAATTCATGTATAAACTTGCAACCCTCTAATTCAATTTGAAGGGGCTGCAGGGATATGTGGAACCTTAAAAACCACGAAAAAACATTTAAACATGTCCAAAATTTTACTGAAATTGATTATGGTATAGTTCTATTTAAAAAACAACCATACTTACCAAATTTCAGCACATTTGATGAAAGCAGCGAGAAAATATATATATATATTTCGCACCAAGCTATAAGGTTACATATATTCTACAAAAGTTTGTAAATGTATGTAAAAAATCAAAAAAAAAATATGTAAAAAATCTGTTCGATTGGAGTTTAATGAAGAAAATGATAAATCTTCGCGAAGAAGTTTGCCTTTGAGGTTATCCTGATCATCGTGATTTTTGATGATTTCTAAAATCATTACAGCTTCTGTTGGGCCACAGCTGTAAATTTCCGAAGAAATTTATATAAATTTTCCGTCTAAGAATGAAATTGTCGATTTGGATTCAGTTCCTAAAATTAATGAGATGAAATAAGGGCGGCGGAAGAACAATTAGGAAGTATTAAAATAGAATCATAGAAAGGTTACGTCTAATGTAGTTAAAATATTACTACTATAGCTAAACTGTAAACTATTTTAATTTATGCAAACTATCGTCGGGCGTAATTATGATTATTTGAAAAGTTTATAATCCTCTCATAGAACTGAGCCAACACTTTAAACTTAGAAAGGACAAGCGCAAAGGTATCAAAAAAGAATTTTTAATCTGGAAACAAGTGATAAAATTGGGAGGTTATATTACGTAGTAGGCAACGCGCAACTGGTATCAAATAATAAATTTCGGTTCTGTTGTAATGGAAAGTCAGAAGTAAATATTTTGAACAATTGCCATATTTATTTTTCTCCTACCTAAATTGAATAGTTAGTATAGAAAAACTATTTTCGGAGTGTCATTAATTTATGTGAAGGTTTTCAACCTTGTTTCATGACACCCGATAGGATATATGCATCTAAAATATATTTCGTTTAAATATACTTTAAAAAGACATCTTTATTGCTATTGATTAAAGACTAAACAATTTTTTCTTTTCAAATTTGTCTATATAATTAGTTTTAATTAAGAAAAAATGCAATAAATACGCACGAAATTTAAAATATCTAAACGCAATGCAATTGTGTTACGGTTAGACCGTAGTGTGACGTCATATCAGTTGACGTCACACTACTATGACGTCAAATTTCATATAATCACAACTACTTCGAATGTTTGCTGGGTACTTTCTTTTAGTGATAAACGATAAATTGAAATATATCACGATTATTCAAGTATTGCGTGAAATCTATAATTAAAATGACTGTAAGAGGATTTGTTAAAGCACAATCGATTAATCTTGCAAGAATATACGGGATTATTATGTCGTTGTTTTTCTTTCTTCAAATCCAGGTCTTATATCTACTGAATTTTAAGGAGTAAAAGCTAGAAAATAATTTTGCAATGATTAATTCAGTTTTGAAGCTCTTTTAATACGCAATTTCCAATATTTATTTGGAAAATTAAACATAAGTAGATATATAGATTTCTAGAGTATACGAATACGAATTATTCTATTGACTAAATAGTTGCATGTGATTCAGTTGTTAGAATATATTACAATTAGAATTGTTATATCTAATATTTTTGTTGTGGATCTCAACGGGAATTGTATGATGACTCAATATTTTGTATTGCATATAGTTTTCTGTATGCTCTTCTAACTAAAACGAAGAAAAAAAAAATACTAATTATAGTAACATAAAAAGATTGATATACAAATAAATATTACAAAAATAAAAAATGATAAAAATTCGTCAAATGTCCAATCAAAACTTTTTGAGGTTATGAAACTTTTTTTAACATAAAGCACCGAAATTGTAAATTCGATTGTAAAGGAAACGATGTATTCATTACAGTGACTTCAAAATGATCTTCAAAACAATGCAAACTAGTTATTTGAGATACTTTATGACACTCTTCTCTTGACTTTACGGTTGCACTTTTCGTTGTATTCTTGTACATAGGCGCAAGATATAAGACATATTCGAAGGTTTTCGCTCTTGTTCCATGATTTTACTAATCACACAATTAGATCAAATTTAACAACTTTCACCAGAAACAGTACAAAGTCGTTTAAATAGCTTTATTGACATGAAAAGTAACGTCACTTAAACCCCGCGAACAATGGCGCGTTTGAATAGCCAAAATATCTTGTCCGAAGGAAATATATATGTTTTTTTAAATTTATTAAGAATGTTTTTATGATTGATTTAATGTTTTACGTAACTGTTTGGACGAAAATAATTTATTTAAGATATTTAAAAAAAAAAACATGCATATATCCCATTCTATTATTTCTGTCCCCAGAGAAAATAATACAAGATGGACGAATGAGATGCAAAGAGGTAGGACGTAAGCTCAAAGAACTGAACAAAATTAGGATCGATTGTTAACTATTGGTACTCCATTCATGCAACTGCATTTTATTTTAAATCCTCGATTTAAAATAAAAACATAAGTATTTATATAAATATTTTAAAATTATTTATTATATAAACAACATAGAAGCATGATAGTTATTTGATGAGATGGTCCGGGAGGTTGTCAAAAAAATGGAACACAAATAGTAAGAACTATTTATTAAGGATCCGACGTTTCGACCCACTTTGCAGGTCTTCTTCAGGGCTGAATAAACAAGATATTGTTTACAAAAATAAGAATAAAACAATGGTATATACAATGAATAAATTAATAAATAAAAAAGATTTAGTGAGAAAAAAAAAATGAAAACAGTGATGGATTTGTAAAACGAAACTGGTAGAATAATGACAACTAAAAATAAATTAGTGAATATTAATACATTAATATCACTGGCTATATAATAATAAAAATAGGTAAACCAAAAGTGAAATAACATTAAATAAAAAATTAATAACTCTGCTAAATAAGTAAAAAAGGAAATACAAATAAATAAACAGACAAACAATAGTACCTTGAAGCTGAGAGGAAGGAAGAATGACTTAGCAAAAAGCAATGTAATTAAGGAGGCGGTGTAGGAATAGTAATTAGAATGTAATTAATAGTATATAGAGAAGGCAGTGGGGAGGGGTTTTCATTATAAGTGCCATCTGTTGGAGATGTAATGAACAAAAACGATGTACATACAGAGGCATACTGATAGAATATATTATTCTAATTATAATAGCTATGGAATATATTATTTCAATTTCTTTATTATAGTCCTTTTCATTTAATGGTACGTTCAAAAGACGGTAAATCATGCTATTAAAGGCTGCGAGTTTATATGCTGTCGGTCTCCTAGCTTCATTGTTTATAACGACATCCGTGTGGGTGTATTTCCGAAAAATTCCAAATTCAAGATGTTTGTTTTTTACTGAGATTTCTAAATCTAAAAAGTTCATGTTTTTTTTTTTTTCAGTTCTACTGAGAATTTAATCGAGGGGTGAATTTCGTTTGTTTGGAGTTAAAAAAAGAGCAGCATCAAGAGCCATCCACCATGCAAGACGACAATGGGTGAAACTAGAAATCAATCATTGGTACTCAGTTAGGGACAGTATCAAATTATACCTTTATATCCTCCATTTTAAATTAACTTCCATCCTCCACCCACTTGAATTTGACTCTCTCGATAAACAAATTCGAACCTCTGTCCAAAACCTGATGTTGAAAAAACATGAAACTCTAGAAAAGAAACTTCCAAAATTACGGTTAAACTATGTCAATTTAAATATCAGTTCTTCTGGTTCGTCAAACAATTCCCAAAGTCAAAACCAATTTTCCCAACGTGTTCTCAATCTCTCTAGCACCACCTTATCGGCAACTGAAAACAATCTTCTTAATAAAGGTCTAAAACACTCCATAAATTCATCTGTAAACTCAAAAATGTTTGAAAATCTTGCGGTTCACATCAAAACCGGTCTAGTAAAATATAATAACGACTCTATTTCCAAATCCGTATGCGCCAATGCACTAAAAACCGAAATAGGAAAAATCAATAGGTCCAATAAAAATATATCAGCAGAACATAAAACAGCACGTGTATTGTCAGAAAAAGTACGCGAAAATAATCTCGTAATCATAAAAGCAGATAAAGGAAATACCACAGTAATTCTAGAAAGAGATAACTATAGAAAGAAAGTTTATGATTTCATAAACAAAAACGGTTTTCCTAATGTCAAAAATCCCGTGAATAAATTTGCCGCCGAAGTCCGCGAGTTAATAAAAAACAGCATATTGATACCGGATAATAAAAAATACAATCTCATTGAGATGAATCCGCTACCTCCCCGACTATATGGCCTACCAAAAATACACAAACCAGAAATCCCCATAAGATCAGTCGTTACTTACATCAATAGCCCGATCTATAAACTTGCCCATTACTTGAACAATTTATTCAAAATCAGAATCTCATTTTCCCCAAAACACACGGTAAAAACTCTATAGCGTTAGTCAACAAAACTAAGAACATAGTGATTCCGGATAACGCGAAATTAATATCATTCGACGTCACAAATCTTTTCACAAGTATTCCACCACTAGAAACAGTGGAAATTTTAGAACAGTTAATCTTCCGATCGAATCTAGGACCGTTAGAAAAACAAAATCTTTACAATTTGATGTCTATTTGTATAAAACATAATTATTTTCAATTTGATGGAAAATTCTTCAAACAGGAAGAAGGCTTACCGATGGGCTCCTCTCTGTTACCCCTTCTGGCAGATTTATTTATGGACAAATTAGAACAAAAAATTCTTGACCCAAACAATTCTCAACATATCATATACTGGTATCGGTAAGTAGATGACATTATATGCCTATGGTCTGGTACGATAAGACAAATAAATAATTTTTTAAAGGAAATAAACGAAATTCATCCCTCAATTAAATTCACAGTAGAACTGGAAAAAAACAAAACCTTAACATTTTTAGATTTAGAAATCTCAGTAAAAAACAAACATCATGAATTTGGAATTTACCGGAAACCCACCCACACGGATGTCGTTATAAACAATGAAGCTAGGAGACCGATAGCACATAAACTCGCAGCCTTTAATAGCATGATTTACCGTCTTTTGAACATACCATTAAATAAAAAGAACTATAATAAAGAAATTGAAATAATATATTCCATAGCAAAAAATAACGGGTATAATAAAACCACTATCAATCATATTTAAAAAAAACAAATACAAAAAAAGACAATTAATGATATCTATTCAACAATCCCCGAAGATAGGCCCATCCCGAAACATGTTTTGATTCCATATTACGGCTCTATATCCAACAAAGTCGAAAATGAATTGAAAAAACTAGGATTAAACCCTGCATTTAAAATAGAAAAGACCCTATCCTCATATTTCTTTTCTCCTAAAGAAAAAATAGATCTTTTCCAAAAAAGCGGAGTATACGAACTAAATTGTAATGATTGTGCAGCCAAATATTCGGGAAAAACTGGAAGATCGCTAAATCAGAGATTCAAGGAACATATACGTGCATATAATAATAAGGCAGAGAATTCCAACTTTGCAATTCATTTAAATGAAAATAATCATAAATTCATCAAAAGTTAAATTAATACATCACGTTGAAAACAGCCTCAAATTAAATATATATGAAGCACTTGAAATAATAAAATCTTTCAAATCCAATCCAGATTTTTGTTTAAATGACCAAATAAATATCTCCAATAGTACAATCGTTTACCTAAAAGCATCCTACCTACTTCTCATTCATTGTTAGTACAATGCGAGAAGGAACCAGTACAAACTTTTCTGTTTGATATAATCCATTTAAACCTTGGTGAGTACCAACATGTATTTGATTTCTTGTCTTAATTAAATTCGTAATTCATAAATGCTTTAAACTACTGATTTATATTACATCTACTTTAATATGTATGATAATACCAAACTATAACATTCGAAACTAGTTTTCGATAAAACAAATTTATAGAAGTGGCAAATAATTTATCAATCCCTAATTAGGCTATTATTGTTTTTTGATAAGATTTAAAATATGTCTACAAGTAAGAGAAATACAATTTTTGTCTATTTTATGACTAACCGGGTTCGGTTCAAGGTGTATGCAAACTTACTCCGAAATAAGTCTTTTTTCATGGTTGGGAACTGTAGCCAGGATAGAGGATTGATCAAAGTTGAAGGAATGGTTGAGGGTCAAGGCTTGTTCTGATAGTTTGGAGGCAGACTGGTTGCGGGAGGTGATGGATGTTTTGTGTTCGGAAATGCGAGATTTTAGATGGTTTTTTGGTTTCGCCTATATAAGAAGAATTACAATTGGGCGTGGAACATGGAATCCGGTAAACAGCATTAGAGCGCTGTTTGAGACGGATAGGATCTTTTAAGTTGGTGAAAAGGAAAGAGAGTTTATTATAGGACTTAAGGCCAAGACGTAAAGTAGGTATGGTAGATTGTAGGAATTTTTTTAATATTATCGGAGAGAATAGGGATATGAGGAAGAGATCTGTAAAGAAAAAGTTTGGAAGTAGATTGTGAAGATTATTAAGGGAAGGAAGGGTCAGATCTTATCCATCATATCTTATCCATCTTATACATCCATCTTATCAGATCTTATACATTAGATCTTATATACCCATAACTCGGCCATTTATAAAGATAGAGAGGAAATATAAGGTATTTTGGAATCAGCATAACAAGGCATTAAAAAAAAAAAAATGCTTTGGCCCTAGGCCTCCTGACTTATCTATTGGGCTTCTGACTTCCTCGTATCTCTCTGCTGTACCCTTCCTAGAATTTTTTGTTTTGGCTAATCTCAAATAATAATACGTTAATGTTCCACAATAATGTATACTAATCCCTCAAAACACGAAAACTCGAATTCAATAATCGTTAAGAGTTATGGATTTGCTATTGCTGTTATTTCGATGAGCTACGGAGTTTAAATTGGTGAGAGTATAGTTGACTGACCTTGGAAAAGTATGAAGGAGGATTTTTGTTGAGGTGCGGTCAATAAATGAACTAAATAAGAAAACGCTTATATAACCTGTGCGGACGTTTCGGCCTAGCTTTTAGGCCATCATCGTGGCTAAGAAAATACAAGATAACAAAAGATATAACAACAGAAGTAGGATCAGTAATACTAAGAAAGTTAACAAATAATAAGATGAAAAAGTATAAAGTATAAAGAAAAATATATTGATCATAATATGTTAATATTAATGTGAAACAATAATAAATGATAAGAAATAAAGAAAAATATCTTAATGGATAATGACAAAAAAGTTATATTTAAGATTATTATGCAAATATAGATATATGAAATATTGAAAGAAAGATAAATAAAATGAATGAAAACAAAGATATAGTAAAATACATGAAACAAATTAATTATAATAACACGAGAAAGAAGATTTAGGAGTATGAATAGAATCTCAAGATAATATGATAATATAAGTAATGCAAATTATTTCTATGCAAGATATAATGAAATACATGGAAGAATGCATTAAAAAAAAAAAATAGTAAGATATAAAGTTATGTAAGCTTGGAGATTGAGTAAATTAATCATAAGTAACAATCGTATGTGGGGAAGAAAAATAAAATAATAAAGATAGGCAAACAGTTAACAGAATGGAAAGAATTAACAAGATAAGAAGGAAGGAAAAATTAATAAATAACAAGAAAAAGCATACCAGGAACGGGACATAGTATAACCGTCAGCCAACTGAATTTTGACCGTTAAAAACAAAACAATGTTTTGTAATATAATTGTAGAACTGGATTAAAAGGTAAAACTATTGATTTAAAATACTGATTAAACTTACTGATAAACTTTATGGTTAAAGATTAAAAAAAAAAAGGGTGTGCTTAGAGCCACACGCTGGAAGTGTAAACTTCTTTTTAAAATTTGAAAAATTGAGTGAATTCAGCAACGAAAAATCTAGAGAGCTGCTATTTTAAATTATTTTTCTTTTTCTTACTTATTGAATATTTTGCTCCAATTATTTCCACTATTTCTTCCCTATCTGGTGGTATTTCTTCTCCATCCACGTTCGACGAGTCTCTTCCATTTTCCAATAATGCTTTTTTATTATAAGTTGGTCCTTTTTTATTCGGATTTAATAATTCTATGAAGAACTGCTTCCATCTTTCCAGGACAGATCTTCCATCTCCAATCATGTCATGTGCAACTGCTCCACCACACATTTAAGAAAGTGGACAGCTTCAAGTATCTGGGGGCTTTAGTGAAACGAAAGAATGACATAACTGCAGAAATTAAAGCAAGAATTTCAGCAGGCAACAGATGTCTCTTTGCATTGCGAAAAGCATTAAGATTTAGGAACTTGTCACGGAAAGCAAAATTATTGATTTATAAAACAATCTTAAGACCGATTGTCACGTACGCTGGTGAAACGTGGGTCCTGACCCAGGAATGCGAAAAGATGCTGCAGATCTGGGAGAGGAAGGTGCTTCGGCAGATATTTGGGCCAGTATGTTATGAAGGCCAATGGAGGTCAAGAAATAATAGAGAGCTTCGGGACCTATACAATGAACCAGACCTAGTCACCTATGTCAAATCAACCCGTATAAGATGGCTTGGGCACGTAGAAAGAATGGGAGAAGATAGGTACCCGATGAAACTATTACATGGCAAACCAGGAGGCAAAAGAAGAAGACCCAGGCTGCGATGGCTGGGTGATGTGGAGAACGATCTGCAGAGGATGGGAATCGGACAGTGGAGAGGTCGAGCTGCTGACAGGGAAGACTGGAGAGGCGTTGTTGGGGAGGCCAGGGCCCTACAAGGGCTGGAGCCATGGAAGAAGAAGAAGAAGAAGATTGAATATTTTGATCACTTCTATGAAAAAACAAAACATCAAATAAATGGCGGGATAAACTGTGCCCGTAGTTGCGCATCGCGTATCCCGACAGATCTTGCTTCTTAGAATATCTCCGGAAATAGTTATCCGTTTTTGAAGGTTGACGTGTCATTCGATCAAGCATTAACCTCTTTAGTTTTTAAAGTGGTCGTATTTTAAAAAACACAAGTCGCGCGAGCGATGCCAACGGATAACTTTTAGAAAATCCGATTTTTCCCTCTCTATTCCCGTTCTTGAATTCGTAGCTTCTCAAAGGATTGAGCTACAATTTTCTAAGGCTTATCATTTTAAAGAGGATTAACCAGGCTTCATCTTGGCTTACTCACAATTTACCTAGTCGTTTTAGTTTGCGAAAAAAATTAATCCAAAGTTTCACAGAGGTAATTTCCGAATTCGTATTAAAATATTTGAAAAAGTGAAAGTGCTAGATCTATAATAGTATCCCTAAAATACAATCATAGGATCGAACGAAATACAGGGTTCTTCCTATTTAAAACGGTATGCCTATAAAAACCATAGCTCTTTCCGTCAAAGACTTACAAGGAAAAGAATGGACGAAGTCGTCAAAAGTCGTCATCCGAGTGTGTCCTGAGGGCTGTGCACTGCGCCGCGTGGTCCCCACTCTTGTTGTTATTGCATTTTCAGGCACTCCTAAGATATATTCCAAATTTTAAGTCTTTAGCTCATCGGGAAGATAATAAACAGATGAGAAATTGTAGGCTGGATTTAGGTAGGGCACGGTATGGTGTTGATGCTGACGCTGACGGTACGTGACGCGAGTTTGCTTTTTTTACCCCGTCCTAAAAGTGCCCAACAGGCCAAAAGAAGTTTACACTTCAAAAAGACTAATTGAATAATAATGTAATTAGAATAAACCGAAGGTGACGAGTTAAAAATCGTAGCATAGTGGCAAAATGAAAATTGGTGGACAATATATATATAGTAATTAAATTTATACTTCATACTGAGTTTAAAACTCGTCATTTCCTAATTCTTCCATCACTTTATGCTGTATTCACTTCTCATCATTTTCCATTCTCATCCATCCTGCAGTTTATATTGTATCAGTTTGATGATATTTCTTTTTAGATTTTATCCTCTCATTCATCACGATCTATTTTTTTTCTGTATTCATTTCTATGATTAGTTATCTTATCTATTATAAACTAACTGTGCCCCTTGGTCCCACCCCTGTCAAAACGATAATAAATTTTTACAAACGATAATAAAGTTTCACTTAAATAAGTTTCAGATTTTCACACTTATTGGATAGTTTATGAAGTCAAGTTTCTTCAACGGGAATGAAGTTGTCATGAAAACGACACGTAATACACAAGTTGGACATTTTTTTTTCTGAACAATTTATTTATATTACTGCCCCGTTCCTATGGTTTTTTAGCTTGATGTTATAAAGCCTTAAGCCTTCCTTAATATATATTTTATATTATCTTAGATATGTCACATTTATTGTGGACCACTTTGTTATAAAAACTACCTATCTACAAATAATAATTTTTAGGTTCGGGAAAAAAATAAATGATAGCAGAATAAATACATTTCAAGAAATAACTCTCCTTATTATAAATATATGAATCTCTCCGGGGGTCTTCGTCAGTGAAGGCCGACAGATAACTATTGTATTCATTGATTTTTGATAACCAACAACAAGTTATGTCACATTTAGTAAACACTTTCATTTTCATAAGTGACACGTAATCTTATCAAAACATCGAGAGCTGTCATCTATCCCCATAGATTGGTGATTTAGTTTATCGTCGCTCAAAGTGCAAAAGGTTAAAAGTTAAAAAACCGCATTTTTGAGGAGAGAATAAACTCTATTTTTTCTTTATGGTTTAATTCTATCATTATATGTTTTCTGTTTTATTCTTATACAGCGTATTGTGCTGAACTAAGAACTAAGAAGCCTCTTTATACGAAGCGATAGAAAATACATTTATACAGATGGCACCAAATCAAATTTTTATGTTGGGTGTTCCATTGTTATCGACTACAATATAATTAAATACAAGCTACAACATACAACCAGCAGCTACGCTATTAATATTGCACTTTACCTTATTATGAAGAAAACTTCGTTACATGTACGGACTCCCTATCTGTTATGATGCCATTCAACAACATATACTCAAATAAAGAAAGCCCAAGCTTATTCAACAATGATAACAAATCTAAACGAAAACATAGTTCTTGTTTGTATATCATCACACATTGGAATCAAAGGGAATGAAGTGGCCGAACACTGAACAATGAAGAAGCAGCATAATCATCATGGAAGTATGCATCATCCATACTTCATCAGATATATGCGAATATCTAAAATACCAAGCCAAGATGACCTGGGTCCAGCTTTGGGAAACCTTCAAGGGACAAAGTAAATAAATAAGTTCAAACCGCAACAGCAGAAGAGAAGAGGTTGCCATCACTAGATTGAGAATTGGTACCACACAGAAAGACCGAATACACACCTCCCAACTGTGAAATGTGCAATTTGCAGCTGACCATCAGTCACGTTTTAGAATACTGCCCCGCTACATGACAGCTCCTTTCAAAATCTAGGAATAGAAAGAAATCTGCAAATGATGTTAGGATATAGCATTACAAATACAGGAAAAATAATTGAATTAAAAAAAAAAATAATACAATACCAAAATAAAGATTAACTAGTATACCCGAGCGAGAACTCTCGCATTAGATATCTATCCTTAATGGATTAGATATCTATCCTTAATGGATTAGATATCTATCCTTAATGGATTAGAAGTATAAGCGATATTAGGAAAACATATTTATTCGAGTAAACATAAAAAAAAAAAGTTTATTTAACACACACATTTGGTGAAGCTACATAGCTTGTAATGACTATGTTGGAGATACAGTTCATACTTAATAAATAATTAGCTTACCCCACTGAAAAACATCTCTTCAATTTAGCAGTTAGGCAATTAGATCCAGCTATAACATTTTCCATTTATATTTAACAGTGCCCTTTAGGGTTGAAAATGGGAAACAATATATTATACTCATTAAAAGTTTTTGTAAACAGACTCAAATTGATATAAAGTTGCCATGACAACGGCACGTACGCAAGATGGCCTGAGACCCGTGCGGACCTATATCGTGCATTATCTCAAAAACGGTAGGTTTTTAAGCTTTAAAACGCTGGACCAGTATGATCCGAAGGATCATACATGATTTTGATGCCCGCGTAAAAATCTGTAAAACCCAACTTATCCCGTCTCGATCCGTTGACTCTCAGTCGTCAAATTTGTGAAACCTTCCAGTTTTTTCATCACTTTTATTTAAGCCCCTGTAAGATTTTAAGAAACAAAATCAGGATTCGTCACTTCTCCGTGAAATTCTATTTCTTTTGATACCTCACCCGTCAAAATCCATCGCTCCTGAGAGTCGGAAAAGGGATCTATACTACCGTAATAATATATAGTAGTGATAACAAATAAAGAAGGACATTATTATAGAAAAAATAATTGAATTTCTAAAAAAACACAATAGTTTCAACAAAATATAATAGATAATACGAAAGAGAAATATTAAAAAACAAATAAAGAAGTACACTAAAGACCCAAGAAGTTGAGTGTCCATAAGAAGCTTAACCTAACCTAACCGAAACGTCTTTCTGTAGTCATTGTTGCATTATCTTAATCAGAAAGGTTGGCGCGACTAAAGTTCGTGAAAACATGATAAGATATGAACATTATTTCACTTTTAATCAAAAACTAAAATATATTTGTTTGGGGGATAAAATGTATTTAAAACTTTTAAGGCGGCAGCATACATTCGGTATTCGCCAAGTACCAAAACGAGTAGTGGGGATGATGGATGAATATTCGCTCTTGAGCGAGCATACCATACTGTACAAACTAATTCGATCGTCTATTTGTTGTGGAAACGACGAATATAAACAGTATGAATACCACTAGCAAGCCCAGTACTGCGAAAACTGTGCTGTTGCTCAACAAAATTTCCAGGACACCCCTTGTTTGCTTTGTTACGCTCACTACAGTTTTTGATTATTTCACAACAAATCAAAGCATGAGCACAGAACAAAATAAAAATTTTATAAACTCACAATGTAAAAACCAAAGGAAAAGCTTTCTGAAAATTTTTAAATGAGAAAATTACTATTGCAATGATGATTTGTTGATTGATTTAAAATATAGAAGTATCAATATTTTGTACTCGCATCAATAACTGAATTTTTAACACGCACTAGTGTCCGTATGTATGGACGGATCGAACTCAGAGCACTGGTTATCGAATATGCGTAATCTTTAGACTCGTGAACCAAATCCCGACACGGCGCGTGAAATGGCGAACGGATGGATCGGTAACCCATTCTGAAAATTAGGAATTCAGAGAGCAGTTTCTTGGTACTTAGCGAATGCCGAATATGTGGACGCGACTTTACCGCAGTTACTCGTTTAATTAATTTTTTTTTACCAGTAAAATGGGAAATAAAATGTACAACGCAATCTCCACGTCTATCTCTAGTCTGAAACATGAATATAGAGAGGAAAAACAGAATATAATTAAAATACTTATTGAGTTCTTCAAGTTCACGCTTGAGTGCTTCGTTTCGAGTATCTGCTTCCCTCAACATTTGCTTCATCGCGTCAGATTCACAAACATCTTCCATGTGAAAAGGTTTCCTAAAGCATTTGTTTAAGAAGTTGAAAATGGCGACTCACTATTAGTTTTTTTTTTTAATAAAAAAAAATAATCATCTTGATGATTATATAACGCTAACTTAGCTGAGAAAAATTCATTCTTTAGTTTTAGATCATTCCACTATGGAGGGAAATTTGGCAATTAAGAGAATCAAAGTTGGCTGGAAGCAGTTACCGAAATCAGAAAAAAAAAAGAAAGAAAAATGAATTCAGTACATTTTAAAGCCTAATGGTTTTTGCTAAATATAAGCTGTAAACCGAAATTCTATAATAATACACTGTATTGAATACTCTGTACATCTGTCTTGAAGAAAAAGATAAATTGAGGTTATAAAAAATAAACGAGCCCCTTTACTAAAGAAAAATTATCCATGTTTGTAATAATTCAGCTTTATTATACACGTTATAATAATTTAGTTGATTGCAACATCTAGGTTATACGGATAGGTTATATGTCACGTACTTTTGCCCATATTGCTGTAGCAACCAAAACAACCTCCAAATTATATGAGGTAAGAAAGTTTTTGAACGGTCTTACATAGCAACCAAAAGGTAACTAACATGCCATATTAGTAATTTTGGAACGTGTTACTGTTACTAAGGTTAAATTTTGGAATGCACCCCAGGTTGTACTACTGGTATTATCCTATCTAAACCTTGCTAGATTTGTTTATCTAATCCCAACGTATTGAACGTTATGGGGATGAAAAAAAAAGAAGAAATAAATGAACCAAAAGGGAATTTTGGAACTTGCGGGGAATGTAGAGAAAAGCCAGGTGCATGAAACATATATATTGAATGTCATTCCTAGTGATGTTAAAAATATAGATATGAAGTAAACCACAAGTGATTTAGTGTTAACCTTTTACTTTATTCAAAATTAATTTAAATTACACAGCTAATTCTGTCTACCAAACTTAAAATGATGTTAAAATTTTAAATGTGTTCATGAATTATATTACCTGCCGAATGCTGTTAACTCGCCACAGGATGGTAAATATGGCGGCTTCCATAGATCCTGTGGGGCGCTCCATGACTCATCAGTTCTACTGTCCCCTCTGCTATAACCTTGAACCTAACGCATTACGGTAGTATAAAGACTCATCCTAAATATTTCTACTCTAAAAATAAATTAAATTATTTATCTTCTTCTTCTCCGTTGTATGATCACGTCTGGTGATAAAACTAGGAAGTCAAGGTTCTTCTGTGTTCCGTAGAGTTTAGTTGCCAGCGCTTTTGGTTCGTGTCTGTTTGCTATTTTGAATTTTTTGTAAAGATACAAAAAAGTGACAAGTCTATTATGGTTAGTGTCTAAATATGACAACTTGTTCATTTCTATTTAATCTATGCAGTGGCGGAAAAGTTCGCCCTCTTGACATTTTAAAGACCTTAGTGGGAGAAAAATGGATGCAGTAGTGGAAGAATATTTTTTGAGGCATAACAATTTTGTGACAAAAAATAATTACTCATATGATGAAATTCTTAATCTTCCCTTTGATATTTCCAATTTTGCTTTGGCGAACTTCGATGGCGGCGTCTGGGTCAGGTGCACGACTGCGCCCACTCGAGTTAAGCCAATGAGTCTATGGTACTCCATATTTGTATTATGACAGCTTTATTTATGGTCTTAATCAGGGGTGTACGCAGAGAGAGAGAGGATCAGAGAGGTACGTGCCTTCCCCCCTCCTCCAAAGTTTTTAAAATATATGATTTTCATATTAGTTTTGCATTTAGAGTACTAATTTTCTAACCTATTTTTTTCTCCCCTCTATCTGACTCTTTGGTCATACGGAGGTTTCGGCGGCAGTGGGGCATTCCATGGGGATATACGCATGCCACTCCTGCCAATAAAAGTGCCCTTTATTTATAATTTTTTTTTTCCCACATATTATTTGGATCTGGTGTTCTGTAGAGAAGCCCTTAGTGCTGCACCTTATCCACTGCCGGTCTGCATGACTAGTCCTCTTACCACACTGCATCCGTCCGGGTGTATAGGCACACAACTAAAGGAAGATTTTGTGGACGGAGCATAAACCGGAGGTTTACGCTCAAGGAAGAGAATGCTTTCTCCCTTAAGGCAACTTCGGACGGCTACCTTACAAAATAGAGGATGTTGAATTTTTTTTTTAACATTTTGATTTGTATTACATTCTTTCAATCGCGTGCACTCATTCGGAAGTGGATTGTTATTTCATTAACAAAAGCTTATTGTCAGGTGCATAAGCACAAATTGACTAAGTTGTTTACTTATACAAAATAATACCAAAGTAATTAGGGATTGATAAATTATTTGCCACTTCTATAATGTTGTTTTTATTGAAAATTAGTTTCAAATGTTATACATTCATCTTCAGTTCTAAAAACACAAAAATTCAAAAAAAATCAATTCAAAATACAGTTTAGTGTTATTAAATTAAATGTAATATAAATTAATATTATAAAACATTTATGCATTATGAATTTAATTAAGACAAGAAATGAAATACATGTTCGTACTCACCAAGGTTTAAGTAGATTATATCAAACAGAAAAGTTTGTAATGGTTTGTTCTCGCACTGAACTAGCAATGAAAAAAAGATGGGGTGTTTATATGTTAACGGTTCAAGGGCCGGGTTTTTTCCAGTAATTCCGGTGAGTGATTGTTTTTTCTGTTATAAAGGGGAATAAATTTAAGATTGGACTATAGGAAATATTTATTTGGTCATTAAAGCAAAAATCTGGATTGGATTTGAAGGATTTTATTATTTCAAGTGCTTCATATATATTTAATTTGAGTTTGTTTTCAACGTGATATATTAATTAACTCCTGAGTCTTTGATGAATTTATGTTTTTTTTCATTTTAATGAAAAAATATTCATATATTTTAAATGATAACATATTCATAAATGTTTTATAATACTAATTTATATTACACTTAATTTAATGTATATAATAATATCAAACTGTATTTTGAATTGCTTATTTTTGAATTTTTGTGCGTTTTTAGAACCGAAGATGAATGTATAACATTCGAAACTAGTTTTCAATAAAAACAAAATTATAGAAGTGGCAAATAATTTATCAATCCCTAATTAGATTGATCCTTCTATACCACCATGCGGATGTCAACCAATACCAAATTGATTTAAATAAAAGATCAACTTACAAGAAATCATTAAATTCAACGTGCAGCTTCAAACATATTTCTTAAATTTAATAATAAATTAACTGTTTTGAGTTAAAAGAATAATTACCTTGTCCTTAAAAAAGGTTATGATGAAACACCCGAAGATGAGGGTGGCCAAAACAACGTAAATGCCACGGGACAAGAACAATGATAGCCACATGCTCCATGCTCCTTCATCTGTCAACAAACAATAAATATATGATATATGAAAACATATATGATATATAATATCATATATGATATATGATATTAACTATTGCATACGCCTTTTTTTTTCTCAACATGACCAATTATGATGTGGTCTGAAACCTAGAAGTGTTTGGCGGAATAATATTTTAACAATAACAAGTCAATTTAAATAACACACACATTTAATTAATAACCGCAGAGTCTACAAATTAGAAAAACACTTTTGAAATTGGGAAAAAATAAATAAATATGGAAAGTAGCCTGGAAACATATACGAGTGTTATAAAACTGTCCAAGAGTGCAAAATCTGACTTGGTTTGCGAGTTTTACGATTCTTAAGATTATTTAGGGTAATTCACTTAATTATATAATTTGTTTTAATTATTCTATCCATATTACTGAATATTCACTTCAATGTATAGTTTTAAGAAAATTTGTAAATGTGATATGACCTGCGTTAATCTTATCAGATGCATTAAATGGCCAGTGTTCTAATTTAATTTGACAGACCAGTTCTATACATTCTCCGATAAATAAAATCCCATAAATGTCAATTGTTATACATTTTGTCCAACAATCTCTATTTCTTTTAAGAAAAATATCTGATGTGGATACTCCATGACTTCCTTGTATGCCTATTAAACTATCGGTGACTCAAAAAGTGACCCTGAATTTGATTATTAATTTCCGAAGATAGCGGTATCTCAAAAACGACAAGAAGTCGCGACGTCCTTCTATCGTCACTTTATGTGTCACACATAAGCTCTCGTTTCTGGAGATCTCATCCCGTTGATATATGTCGTTTTCTTTCAGTTGGTTACAAGTTCCAAAGAGATTTCTTCACGTTCCTTGACAGCATTATCAGACTATCTATGTCATTAGATAAAGCATTGGAAATAGACAGTTTCGATATTTTAAGCGGAAAAACCCACTCAACTTATATCTTATTCTCCTGCTGCAGACTTCTTCAGCTCACAAATGGGGAGGAAAAAAGTATTTTACACTTAATTTTAACACTTTAACACAAGTAATAAAATTGTTTAATTAGAGTGGAAAAAATCGCGCTTATAACCTTTATCACCGAACCATATGATCTGTGTATTAAATGCCAGTATACCATTTGATATAGCTTTAGTATGACCTTCAAGTAAAGCATTCCTTCCGGTTCTTCAATTTCAACCAAAATCTATAATATTATTTATATTGATATAAAAGTCTAATTTACTAAATTTTATATGTTTTACGTTATATTTTAATATGATTTTTGATGAAAGTCTAATATGACCTTGAAGTAAAGTACCACTTTCGGTTTGCCAATTTTAATCAAAATGTATTATGTTATTTATATTAATATGTAAGTATTATATACCAAAATTGAGAAGTTTTACATTATATTTTAATATGATTTATCATGAAATGTCCTTCAAGTGAAATACCACTTCCGGTAATCACACAGTAACCAAAAAGGGAGGTTCACAACTAGATTTTAAAATAATCGTAAATAAAAAATTTAACTTTCTACGGCTAACCGCTTTTGTGTTATGCGAGATACGTACGAACGAACGAACGTGCGTAGGAGACGTCACGACAAAACTTGTCTAAATGCATTCAGGTATGGTCAAAATGGCTATTTCCGTTGAAATTTAGAAAACCGAAAATTTTCGCGATTACAATGCTGTCTTTACTGCGTACAAGGAAGTAAAAATGCAACTATAATGGAATTCTAAATGAAAATGTCCCTTCTTCTATTGGAATGAAAATTATCCTATCTGAACAGACCCGAACTGGATTGAGGATCATTCTTAAATAAACTGACACTTTCGAAATCTGGAAAAAAAAAACTACTCATGGAAAGTAGCCTCAGGTCCTATATAAATATTATATCAGTGTCCAAGAGTGCAAAATCTGACTTGGTTAGAGAATTTTACGATTTTTCGAAAATAGAAAACTCTTTTATGTCATGAGAATTAGGCACTAAAAAAAAAAAATGATGTGTTGCCTTATTACCTATTAAGGTCAGTTGCCGTTGTGCGATGGAACCCCAGTAATTAAAATATATTTTTTAGATTTAAAATATTTAGTAAAAATTTTCGAAATTCACTTCGGACAGAATGTAACTTGGGCGAACATTTCATAAAAATTATTTTTTTAACAAACTTTCTATTTTTAAACGTTTTATAAAACATAAAATATCTCAAAATATAATTTATATTGAGACGAACTGAATGCTGATTGAGGGGTTGAAATATAAAATAAATACCGAACAAAATGAAAAATTCCGAGCTTCAAGAAACAAAATTGCAAAGCCATAGTGAGTTTATTTGAGAATGACCACCAACCGTAATTGATTTATTGGTGATAGAAGCCAGCATGGAATGTGTAGGATACATTTAATTATTCGTTTAAAATAATTATATCTAATTTTAAAGTATCTAAACTTTAATTGAGAGATCTAATTAAAATTAGAGTTTGCCTGGTGGTCAGTAAAATTCACATCATTCATATCGAATCTAAATCAATGTGATCTTTCTCGATCGATCAAGTCAAAAGTCCAAATATCATCCAGATAACAAACACTGAAATGATGTAGCCGGTTATTTCTAAACTTTACCGAAAAATGAGGTTTGCAACTGTCTGGAAAGCTTAATGTCTACAAATAATAAACCAGTTAACTTCATACGCAATAGGTAAATCAGCAACGATTCACTCCACTCAATCGGACAAAATATAATGATCATATTTCTCTTTACATATTTGACTATTTTAAGGTAGAAAAATTATTGCAATAATTCGAAAATATACACATATTTAAAATCTCCATGACTGACGCATTTTAGTACCATCAGAATCCAAAGAAGTTATTTTTAAAAAATATCCTTCCGAAATTTTATTTTCCTATTTCTGAGAACCGTTATTTAAGATGCATTGAAATCATAAAAGTTTAGGCCTAGATGCCAGGGCACTCTAACAACTGCTTTCAGCTACAATATTCAGATATTTCGCCAATATTTTTAATGTAAATATTCAAACTTCTTGAGTAATATTTTGTTTTGCGTTTACATACATTTCTATTAGTCAAAACCAAGAAAATAATTTTCATTATTTTTATGCCTCGTTATTTCAATAAGAATTGAACATGAAGAAATTTGAATTATGAGGTATTTTGTGTTTTGTTCACGTAATGTAAAGATGGCTGAGATACGAAAAATGTTCCTTTATTAATATCTACTTATAAGTACATAATACGTAATTTTAAATATGTACATGCATGAAAGTTTCACATAACATGCTCAAAAACTCCTCCATTGTGAACTAGACATAACTCTAATCTTCGCCCAATCGAAGACTTTGCTCTTTGATCCATTTCTAGACTCACTCCCTGACAAAGTTGAACCAGGTTCCTTCTTAATTGATCTGGCAAAGTTGGCTGCTGGTTATGGAACCTTTACTTTAAATAAATCCACAAAAAAAGTACACAGTATTTAAATCTGGCGATCTCGCAAGCCATGAGACAGGACATCCTCGTCCTATCCAACGGTGGAGGATGTAGAGGATTTGAAAGGCTTCGTTCAAAACAACAAATTACTCAAAAAATCTAAATATTTGCATTAAAAATATTGGCGAAATATCTGAATATTGTAGCTGAAAGTAGTTACTAGAGTGCCCTGATCATTTGGGTACTATTTTTAATTGAACCCGTTGACAAAATTATTCAAAAAGTCGTATTTAAGGCTCGTAGACGTCAATTTTCCAGTTGTGGAAATAGGTAGGATTTTGACCGCTATTTTAGACGAAACACCAGGCTAAACAGAAAAATAAAATACACATTTTTCTTTATTTTTTGAGTAGTTTTCAGAAATTTATTAAAAACGTGGTATAAAGACGAAACACCGACATTTGAGTGAGTACTTAAGCCTTAAAACTAGATTAATGATTACGTCATATGAAAGATTTCGATGAGAGCTATAACTTTGGTCCTTTGCAATTTTGTGATTTCTCTAACGGCTTCTAAGATATTTCAATTGTGGCCCATATATATGGGATACCCTGTATAAGGGATATATGCAAATATCTCTATGGATGCTGAAGATAAAATACAAATCAAGGATCTCATTAGAATTAAAGTGAGGACAAATTTAGAAAGATACTAGTATCTTGGTTATGAATAGGCAGCAAAGTTAAAGAATTAAAGATAAACTACAGAGGGTGGGGCAGAAATATCTGACACATTTTAAAGGGCTGTAAAAAAATGAAAGAATGTCTCTAGAAAAAAATGGTTTTATTTTCAGAAAGTAGATTGACAATTATTTCATTGGGATTTATAAAAATTACATCTTCCAAATGTCGGCCGTTATTGACGACGCATTGCCGAAGACGTTTCCGGAAATTTTCCATCTCGATCCACTCCTATTTCTGGTGGAATAACTGACTGAATAACTGGAATAACGTTTCGGGAGGATACTGTGATGACAATAGCAATTGGCTCTTACCTTTTTGAAGAGGAGGGTGTCACGGTAACTATGACCTCCAACTGTTTCTTGCACATGTTGGATAAAATCAACGCAGAGGACGTGAAAAGAGCGGACTAACGGTGGAATGGAATTCCATAAGGATTTGGCACAGTTAATGAAGAATTTGTCAGAAGCAGATATTTTAGGAGAAGGGAAAATAACCACAACCACATCGATGACTGTTATTTCTTTCTATTAAATATTACTGGAATCAATCAAAATAACCGTAGCAAGTGGACTTATCCCTGATTTACTCTCAGCAAGACGCCCGGTCCCTCACTCAGAGGAAGTACCAATCCCATCATTTCACCAGTTTCCAGAGCTTTCCGAGGATGAGTGTTGACCCTTCTGATACTAATGAATGTTACAGTGATTATGAGGGGATGTCAACAATTCCTCAACGTTTAAACCAGGATGAGTTAAATGAGCTCGTCAGAGATCATAGATGGAAGGGTGACAGCCCTTCAAAATGTGTCTGTTGCTTCTGTCCCACTCTGTATATATTTAAGCCTAAGTTGTTAGATAATATTTTAGTTACATTAACATTTTCTGTCAATCAGGATACAAGGACGGAGACTATTTTTTATGTAATAACAAGATAAAAAAGACACAGTAGTCTCAAACATTTTTAAAAAACATTTATTTACTCATACAAATTTTTTCCCATTCACTCATCATCAGGAATTAATACATTAGCTAAAATTCGCGTTGGTGTACATGTAAAAATTGGTGTTCAGCGCCTCGTCATGGATAACCAAACGTTTGGTTTTGGCCTTTTTATCTTGTTTTTACATTTTATTTAAATTACTATTGTGTTTTGAATTTTTACAAAGTTCGTATATCCTAAGTTCCCACACGGGTGTTGACGTCAAAAATTTCGATTGCAGTAGGAAAACATAAATATCGATTTGACGTTTAATGAATAAATAATATTGAGAAGGTTATTTGTCTAAGTAATGGTTCATTAGAGATTATCGTTGTCTACATTATTGATTTCATTAATAGGAACTATTACTTTTATTAAATGAGTAGTTTTTGCTATTATAGATTGTTCGTCTAAATTAATCAGTAAAGTAAGTAGATAATCTTTTTTGGATTCTCCGATTTTATCTCACTATTATTTTTTCTATTAAATCTTATATTTTCAAACTATATACCTAGATTTATAGGAGTTACATTTCAGAGTGAACAAATGTTTTTTTAATTGTCTCTTGACCCGTATATCTTCAAATTCAATTGGGAATATTCATTTCTAGAGCAATGATTTTTGTCAAAACTTTTAAATATAGATAATTGACATTCTCGACATCAATACCCGTCTCGAAACTTTTCATTCTAGCAGAAATAATAATTCCTAGCATATTTACGATGTTAGGGAAGACTAATCAGTTAGAATTGATTTGTTTCTTTTTCAAAATTAAAACATTCTCTTTGTAATGGTAACCAAAGACGAAAAAATTGAAGATAACATGGTATTTTGTTATTTCTTTGACTTATGTTTTTCTTCCCCACGACCTATAAATATTCGGGATAACTTTTTGTAATTGATAAACAATTAAGCACTGTCTACTTACATTTCAAAAAGACAACGAAGACGAGAAAACAAGGTAGAAGAAACGCAAAGGCGACGATGTATCGGATCCAATCTAATATAGATTTTTCGTTGTCAGACTGACCTTCTGGAACCATCGGAATCAGATAATTTATCAAATTGGAATTATTTTTATGTGAACCATATCTGAAACGGCATTTTCATTTGTTTCAACACCCATATGGTTTTCCTATTCAAATTTATAAACCACAAATTCATTATACATTATCACAAGAAAAAGAGAGGAACATGGCATAAGAATGCCATGTCATTATTATTATTTATTATTTGAGGTAAATCACCAATCAGTGACACAACTGTTTCATTTTAAAAAATATTTCAATATCAACTGGTAATTTAACGAATAATTCAAATTAGTAAATTGAATAAATAATTTTTAAATCTTGTATATAACCCGTTTGATTATTACATATGGTTATGAAGTTACTAAGAAAAAATCTTTTTTTAATTGGGTAGTCTATCTTTTTAACTAAAATTATAGTAATATCGATATGAATTAAATACTTATATATCGATATTGAGAGTCGATTACGGTGTAAGGCATCTTAATGTGTCTTTACACATTTGCCAAGCTTAGACAAATCAAATATGTAAAGAGGATAGTTTTGCTGGGTTGGATTGGCTTCTCTGTGATCCAATTCTTGCGGGAAGTGTTACATCCACACATTTGTGTATTTATATGTTTTTATTTCATATTTTTAATTGTTTCTTTATAAAATAAAACAAATTTAAACCGAAATTAACATACGACAAAAGTTGGAATAGCCGGAATAGCAGCATGTGGATAGGTTATTTTGCTAAGCTTCTGTAAACTTCTTTTACATGTTTGCCGTTTGGCTTGGCGTTTAACTTTCCTAGACTTCGCAAATGTGCAAATCCATCTTCAGCTAACCACACAGCTTTCCCTCCCCAACTTCTCTCCTACCTAAACGTTGGCTCCACACGATTCTGCGATGTATTTTCAAACATTGCATCAAAGGTTGGTGTCAAATTATTTCGTCAGATGTAGGATGAATGTTTCGGCTAAACTGCACTAGATGATGGCTGATGTTACATTCTGAAATGGGAAGTGGTGTGGAATTAAAATGGACTTGGCGGACAGGATCAGCGTCAGAGGGTGAATGTGACATGCTTACATTTTGATTCGTTGACCTTGATGCGCCAATTCTTGCACCACTGTTCAACTAGGGTAGAAGCCTTTGCAGGTTTAAGGATGCTATTTCAGGATTGGAATGGGATGATAGGATAGCGGTATCATCGGCAAAGGTTGCCAGAAAAGTATCGGGGTTTGTAGGAAGGCCAGCGGTAAATAAAATGTAGAGGACTGGTCCTAAGACGCTGCCTTGTGGAACACCGGCTTCGATTGGGTAATAGTTGGAAAATTCAGCGCCACAGCGAACTCTGAAGGAACGGTTAGAGAGGTAGGATCGAAGGATTAGGTATAAGGATTGGGGTAATTGGATTTTGAGCTTGAAAAGTAAACTATCGTGCCACACCCGGTCGAAAGCTTGTGCTATGTCCAGAAAGGCCCCAGTGCAATATAGCTTACTTTCAAAGGAAGTAAGTGCAAAGGATATATGTTCAACAACACGAAGACCTTGTTGAACAGTGGAATGTCCTAAGCGAAATCCAAATTGGTGTGAAGGGATTTTTTGGGATTCGAGTATTGGGAGGATACGTTTTAGAAGGATTTTTTCAAAAATTTTTGAAGCAAGCTTATTGGCCTATAAGATGAGGTATTATTGACAGGTTTACCTGGTTTATGGAAAAGGATAATTGTGGAGTGTTTCCACATTAGAGGAAAGTGGGTTGTGCGAACGATACAGTTGTACAAGTAGGTAAGGAGTATAACCGCTTTTGGGTGAAGTTGCTGAAAGATCTGAGAAGTGAGGAGATCGTATCCAGGGGATTTTCGGGGTTTGAGATTATTTATAAGGAATTTGACCTCAGAGGGGTTGACATCTTTAGGAGTTAAAGAGAGAGGAATTGGCGAAGATAGAAATTCCTTGACCTTAGCAATATGGGTGGGGTGGATTTCAGGATGGGGAATGATTATATTGAAAAGATGCTTGGCAAATTCCTCTGCTCTGTTCCCATCTGACGAATCCCTGGATCCATCCTCACGTCGTAGAGGGTGGGAAATAGACTGGTGTTTTAGGATTTTTTTTTGTTACTTTCCAGAGGGAGTTATTGGAAGCAGATAGTGAGGAAATGTAAGAGTTATAGGATTGTGATCTATGAGTGGACAAGTTCTTTTTAACTAATTTGGAATAGAAGTTGTATAGTTTCCGATCGTCAGGATGCCTCGTTCTGTGCCAGAGGGTCCTAGAACATCGTTTGGAATGGATAAGCTTTTTAAGGTATTGAGGTAAAGGATTTTTTTGGCAGTATTTTGAGAAAAGAGGAGGTGAGGATGCATTCCTGACTGCTTGCTGGATCAAGGTGGTGTAGGAATTTACAGCTTCATCAAGGCCTTGAGGGGTTTTTAGGGATACTCTGAGGTCTATTAAATCTGTTATTATTTGGCGGAAGAGGTATCAGTTTACTGGACTTCTGAGGAATAAAAGTGGTGGTAATTTGGGTATCGGCGATATGGAAAGAGTTAGGATCAGAGGGCTGTGGTCTGAGGAAAGGTTATCGAGTCGGGAAACTGAATAATTTAGAGGCCCTACACCTTTGTGGATAAAAAGTCTAGGAGATCGGGATGATGATTGGGATCGGTCGGCCAGTATGCAGGAGAATCAATGGAGAGGATGTTGCTACGATGGAAGTGCAGACAGAAATGTTTGCCCACGAGTATTTGTGGTTCTGGTTCCCCATTGCTGGTGATTTGCATTAAAGTCTGCATCTATAAGGATATGGTGTCCTAAGGAATTAAGGAAGGAATTGAATTGGAATTCGGAAATAGGCGTTTTAGGCGGGGAATATGCTGCAACAATTGTTATAGGAAAAAGTGATGTTGGAATTTTTACAGCAGTGGTTTGAAGGAAATTGTGGACTGGCAGGGAGAATAAGTGATGGATGGGAGAGGGACCGATAGATGATGACAGCAGTGCCAGCATGTGCTTTTCCATCGGGGTGGTCAGTTTCATGAGTTTGGTTGTCAGGTATTATGAATAGTCGTTTCAACTGTCGGTTAACCGGGTTTCTGTTATTAGGGCTAGGCCAATATTTTTGTCTCATGATAACGTTGATAGTTCGTTAATGTGATTTCGAACACCATTCGCATTCCAAAGGAGAATGGAAAAGGATTTTATTGAGGACATTTATGAATTCACTCAATTGAAATCTTTAGGAGTTTAGATTTTAGATTTTATTGAATTAATATGTATTGAAATTGGACAATATTATCGTTATAGAATTTAATCAGACCAGGTGCGAACAAAAGAAATAAGGGACGAGCAGGTAGAGAAGGGTAACTGACAGGCGATGACAGATGTCACCACATAAGTGATAAGGGATAAGTTAATTTAAAAACCCTACTGAGAAGTTAACATTGTAACAATGCCAAAAGCTAGAACACCTAATCAATTTTAAGAACTGGTCCCCTTAGGGTTGGCTGGCCTCGAGGAAAAAGTGGAAAAGGTATGATTAAATTAGACTAGTTTGATAATGGTTCGCAGATACCGGCTGTCAGTACAAGGGGTGGAGCCATCCGATGAAATCCCAGAATTTCCTCCCTCTATAAAACTAGTCGGCCAATGAACATCGTTTTCAATCCCCTCTTAGGCAAAATAAGAGAGAAAGGGGGAAAGAAGCAAAGAGGTGAAAAGGAGATACTGCTTAACTGATCGAGGCGGAGGCAGGACTTGGGGACTCAAGGGCGGAACAATGCGACTCTGAAGATGAGAAATGCGCTCTGGCTCCATGACTGAAGATATGTAGGGGAACCCGAGGGAGAGATGCTGAGGAACCATCAACACCAATTGGTACAGATAAGAGATTTATGTTAAAACAATTAATGGCTAAGTCTAGGCCGAATCATTCCATGGTTAACTTTTTATTGTAATAGTTTGTTATTTTAATTTTGAAGAATAAAGATAAGTGTTAGCAAGGAGGTAGTTCTTTGGTAACCATGCCCATATTTAATTTGAATATATTTCATTAAGATAGCAGTAACGTTGATTAACATTAGTATTAAACTTAAAAGTAGAAACATTATCTTGGTTAATTATTAAATAATGGTAACCACAAACCAGGCCTTTGGAAAGGTATCCAATTTAGAGGACAAGGCAAGAAATTCGAAAGTATTCATAAGCTTACTTAATTTTGGGATAATCATCCTCAATGATTGCCCAATGGCATCCCTATATATATAGACTAATGCATTAGAGCTAAATAGTAATCAAGCTCAACTCAAGTTAGATAAAACATAGCATAAATAAATGGCATCCCTTGTGGGGACTTATCATCCAGTTTAGTAATTAACCATTAAAAAATTAATTAATTTAATTAGTTACTGATTGTTTTAACATTAATTAACATGATATGATATTAATATGATTACAAAGATCAATGTGATTACAAATAGATGGAATGATTCAGATGGACTAGGTTACCTATTATTCTTAATTTCCCAATTTGATAAATATGATTGCATGTAGTTGGTTATCTATGTTGATTCTATTCTTTATTCTTAATTTTCGCATATATTGTGTATATGATCAATGTCCGCGTAACGATTTGATATTGGAGTCACGAAAATTCTTTCATTTTCTCTTTACTTCGGTACCTCATTGCAGTTAGACTGTCCCAGTACTTCCTTTTAATTTTATATACCGTGAATTCCATTCCCGAAAATTCACCACATCATTCACGATGAGGCCAGAAGACATAAAACTCATGATGGAGATGTTTAGAAGAACGGAAGAATATACAAGAAGAACAAATGAAAGTATTCGAAAAATGGAAGAGAGTATAAAGAAGACTATGGAAGAAAGCGCGAGGAGATTAGATGAAAATTTTCGAAATATGCAGAAAACTATGAAAAACCAAAGTGATAGACTAGTATATTGAATAGCAGAATATTGAAAAAAAAGAAAAGATAAATAAAATGTTCATGCCTATCTCGTTCTTTCGCGTTGAGGCCAAACTTCACTAGGTTCAAAGATGAACTGTACTTGGGTAACAGACTTTTCTAGCTAGGGAAACTTGGGCTGTATTTCTAACCATTCCAGACTAGTATTTGGTGAGCTCTGCTTAAAATTTGACATTAGTACTTGACACTATAAACTGTACGGTGCTGGTTCGAATGGCCTCACCCAATCCGTTGATGAAGAACGCTATATCAATAATATGTGTAAAGCTATATGAATAATAGTAGCTGCATTATTTATAAAGCATTGAGAATTGAAGACTGCTAACCATGATCAGCTGACTTCTTTCTATTCGTTTAAATAAGGCACACAACTTTTTTTAATGACTATAAACATAAATGATTCTCATCAATTTTAAGAAAAGTTCTCAGAACTCATAAGGTATCTGTAATTAACATAAAGTTATCTATAATTAACAATACTTTATCGATAGATTTCACACGCAGACAAGGTCTACAATATAACTGAATTGATATTGCCAAGGATAATCCTGTTTATATAGCTTCCGTTGAGAAAACAACCGATATGCCAATAAAGCCTTATAATTATAATTAATGTGGGTGTTTTTGAAATTTATCAAAACTTTCGTGACATTATGCAAAACATAATTTAACCATTCCGCAAGCCTTTTTTGTAGGACTGAATACGTGAGGTAATCAGGGATTATAGATAACTTTTGCATAAATAACGTTTCCAATACAATTTGTTTTGTTTACAGCGATTGCATTTAATAGATATTCTAATAATAAAACATAATAAAACAATTTTGAGGTGAATAGCTTTACCAACAATCCTCAAAGTTAAAATTTATTTTTTTCTAATTTTTGCAAAATATTTAATTTTTCATATTCATTATAATTCCAACGTGAACTATATTTTTTCCGGAAAAATTATAATCATACTGAATTTCTAAGGTTAAATAATTGTTTAGAACGAGCCTATAAACATTTTCAGTCTTTGGTACGTGGCTGTAGGTGCAAAGTGAGTCGAGTCCCAGTAGTCCTTGAAGATCCATTTTTCTGCTAGAGGTGACCTGATGGTGTGGAAGTACTTCATCAGTGTAGTCTCTGTCGGGGTCGCCACCTACCGCGATCCATCCTTCTATTGTATCAGCGGGTGCCACAAGCTACCATACATTTTTAAAATTTCCCCTTAAGAATTCTACTTTTGAAGGAGGTTTCACCCAGATTCATAGTGAATTATTTTGAAATGTTGAAAATTTTGATATTTTAAAATTAGGTTTCATATACTTTTGTGGTGTGAAACATAACTTATTCAAGGGATTATCTGTTGTGGTTTTGCTACCTACATTCATCACTAAATCGAATTAAAATTATTATTTGCAAAATTCTGTATTTTGTTCAAAAATAATGATAAACTCATCAGGATATTCACACAAATAAATGCTCAAACACATCCTCAAGTATGTATATCTTTATCTTTTAAATTCTTCAATCTTTGATTTTACAAAATTATAATTTAACATATTACTCAAATAATATCAATAACAAAAGGTACAGGGCTGTAATCAACAGCAGTCTAGAACAAACTTTTACTGCACAAGGTATAACAATAACCTTTTATTATTTTAATAAAAATGAACTTGTGAATTAGTGTTAGCGATTGAAAGAATGCCAACCCAATCAAAATGTAAAATTAAATTAAAAATGGTATATTTTACAATTTAGTTGTCTTATCTTATTCAGTGGGTAGCTTTCCCCTTCAAGAGTATAATCTAAGCTCCATCCTAAAGAGCATTTCTTACGCGGTCGGGCGATACAGATATGATGGACCTTTGCTCAAAAGTGTTTCTGTGAGATTGAATTTCTTTTTCTTTGGTTTTCATCCTCGAACTTCCTTCAGGAGAACCTTTAACATAATCGCGCAGGAATTGTCCTGGAAAGATGCGTTAAATATAAGATTTCGAAGTATATAATAATATTAAACTGTAAAATAAATCTGTATACTTACATTCCAGGTCTACAACAGTACATAAGTCCTACGCAGCACTCCATTTCCCATGGACAACACCTGTTTGTCCACCCCTGGCATCGAAATGTCCCTGGAGGATTCTGTCTTACTTTGAACGGTTTTAGTCCAGAAACTGAAATATGAAAGAAAATGGTTTCTAAATTAAATAAGCTAAAAAGAATGACCATAGAAATTGTGTGAGAAACGAAAAAAAAATAGATTTTCAAATTAATCACTAACTTTCATGCGATCATTTTTCAGTAGCTCGAATCGTTTTAAGGCCTAACACTTATCAAAGCGTTATGCATTAAGATTTGATATTAGTTAAGAAGAGAAGGAGTGCGAAATTAGGAAACATTGCACCAAAGACAAGAAATGAAACTTGTTGTCATTACAATTCAATTCCGTAATTGTATAAGTTCCAAGTTCCTTATTTCAAAAATACTGCTTACTGGAGATGAGAATTTTTAATTATGTATAGCATCTTAGATAAATAAGAATAAATACTAATTAGGCCGCTTTTAGCCAAGTTATACCAGTCTAAGTTAAACGTGGTTCAAAACATGGCATCAATAAAATTCGAAACTTGAAGCAAAACAAAATATGGACGTTATCTGTAGAGGACGACTATCTGCGATCTTCAATAGACCTATAGGTACCGCAAAATGCATGTGCCTTTGAGATCACAACTTGGTAAGGATTTACTTCATCTTGACTGACGGTTATAAAAAGAGACAGTCGCTAAAATGGTCGCTCAACCGCCAGGTTTATCTCCCGACCCAAGATCCTGGTGTACCCCAGAAGTCTCCCAACTCCAGAGCCGATCCATAGCCGATGAACAGAGTAAATGAATTATCTGTCTCAGAAGATCCAGAAATTATATTCTGTGCATTATTCATCATATCCCCTAGACTTCATGTTCAACAAGAACTTATCTGAAAATCCTGGACTACTTCTTAGTTGTAAAATGAAATCATTTGTCAAAAAATTGCGAAAATTTCTTTATATTATTCATATGTTCTAAGAATATTAATCCCAGTTCGAAACCTATGCAGACAGTATATTAGTAAAAATAATACAACTTTACAGTCGGGACGCATTATCTCTGGCTCCTGCCGAAGCTACCCGAAGGTCGCCATACTATCACTCTCTAGCGCCATTTGTGCTAACTAACTGTGTTGTATTCAATGGTAACATTCGTATTCATTGGAATTATTAAAACTATTACTCCCTTTTTATATACCATTTAAAATTAAAAATGATTTCTGGAGGTCAGAGGAAGTTGTTCCTAAAGCAGTAGTAATTGAAATTACGGTCAACTGAAAAGTATTCGGTGGGGATTTATTTATTTATTGTGCGGACTTCGACAGCAATAATAATTTTAAATACTATCTAATTAAAGCAGTAATAATTTTAATAATTCCTATGAATACAATGCACTTCGTAAGCACAAATTGCGCTAATAGAGTGATAGTCCGGCGACTTTGGCAACTTAGAAGTATATGTAGGTAACTTCGGCAACAACCTATGATAATGCGTCCGATTCAACATACGGCGAACCATATTCAAGAATTATAATGACAGAAAAAACCTGAATTATGCTCTTCAACGATGGCCAGAACCACAATCAGCAAAAGCAAACGAGGGAAATCCATTCTGCCGAGTACTCTAGAACAGTCATTGGCAAGCTTACATGGTATCTTTTTATACTTATCATCTTATCAGCATAAAGATAATACAGTAGTTTATATTTAATCCGTTAGAGAGAATTATTATTAATAAATCATTCCTAACCGGCGACCTATTTTTCGGTATATTATAGGATAACTTATTCCTACTTTGAAGAATATTTTAACAAAGGAAGAAATAATTTTTATTGAATAGATATCAATAGGATACATTTGTAGGACTTCGTAAGATACATTGGAAGTACAGATTCTTGTAAAATAGTTTAATTAATTAATGTGAATTAAATGAAAGGCAAAAAACCAAATTGTATTTAATAATTAACTGTATTTTCTGCTTGCAAGGGGTCTTTGTCTTGACATATATATATATATATATATATATATATATATATATATATATATATATATATATATATATATATATATATATATAAATTAACGTGTTTGAGACACTAAAAAAAAAAAAAAAAATAACAGGTTTTAAGAAAAGCAACAGAGAGAGATTTGTTCCAACTAATTTCATTTAGCAAGTAATCCTCTTTATATAAGATCTAGGAGTTGTTTACACTCATGAGAGGGATTAAGCTCTGTTATTACATAGCTTAACTTAAATATATATATTGCTATGTTTCTGGCAAACTGCTCTTCTAAGGCAGGTGGGGGTTCCAGAAACCACATTTACTAAATTTAATATATATATATATATATATATATATATATATATATATATATATATATATATATATATATATATATATATATATATGTGTGTGTGTGTGTGTGTGTAGTTTTCAATCGTAAGGAGTCGAATGTACAATAATTTATATGTAGCAATAAGAATATTTGAAGCAATGGTAGTGTCAGTGAGCAATGGGGGGGAGGCGAACTTTTTCCAATCTCAAGTTAATTAAGATTTACCTTAATTCAAAAATGTCCCTAGAACAATTGAGAGCACTAGCCACGCTGTCCATTTAAAAACTTTAATGGAATTTAAACTTTAGCTTTTATTGAATATTGAAAAGAAAACAAAATAAATAAGATGTTTATACCTATCTTGTTGATTACTGTTTTTGAGATTACGGTTTCTTTCGCGTTGAGGCCAAACTTCACTAGGTTCAAAGATGAACTGTACTTGGGTAACATACTTTTCTAGCTAGGGAAACTTGGGCTGTATTTCTAACCATTCCAGACTGGTATTTGGTGAGCTTTGCTTAAAATTTGACATTAATACTTGACACTAAGAACTGTTGGTTCGAATGGCCTCACCCAATCCGTTGATGAAGAACGCTATATCAATAATATGTGTAAAGCTATATGAATAATAGTAGCTGCATTATTTATAAAGCATTGAGAATTGAAGACTGCTAGAAATGATCAGCTGACTTCTGTCTTCAGAATATTTTAAGTTTATAGTTTGTCTTCCACAATTAGAATCATCTTCGTCGACATTAATGTTTCATCCATTCCTTGAACCTCTTACGAAAAACTTTTTTCTGTTCCTATTTACCAATCTCAACTACGTGTTTTATTAAGGCGCAGCACTTTTTTTAATGACTATAAAGATAAATGATCCTCATCAATATTAAGAAAAGTTATCAGAATTCAGTTTTCAATTAACAATATTATATCGATAGATTTCACACGCAGACAAATCAAGAATATAACTGAACTGATATTGCCAAGGATAATCCTGTTTATATAGCTTCCGAAAACAACCGAAATGTCAATAAAACCTTAGAATTTATGAGCGTGTTTTTTAAAATGTGATACGATCAAAAGTACCAGGCTGTTTCGTGACATTGTGCAAAACATAATTTAACCATTCCGCAAGCCTTTTTTTGTAGGACTAAATACGTGAGATAATCAGGGATTGTAGATAACTTTTGCATAAATAACGTTTCCAATACAATTTTTTTGTTTACAGCTGTTGTACTTATTAGATATTCTAGTACACATAATAAAACAATATTGAGGTGAATAGTTTTACTAACAAACCTCAAAGTTAAAATTTATTTTTACAAAATATTTTACTTCTCATATTTATTATAATTCCAACGTAAACTATATTGTTTCCGGAAAAATTATAATCATACTGCATTTCTAGCATTAAATAATTCTTTAGAACAAACCTATAAATATTTTCAGTCTTCGGTGCGTGGCTGTAGGTGCAAAGGGAGTCGATGTACTGGCCATGTTCTTGGAGCTTGGCACGGCAACTCCTTTCTCAGTAGTCTCAGGAGTCTCAGTAGTCCTAGAAGATCCATTTTCTGCTAGAGGTGATCTGATGGTGTGGAAGTAGTCCCTCAGGGTAGTCTCTGTCGGGGTCGCCACCTACCGCGATCCATCCTATTGTATTTTCGCTGGTAAATGCCTCCAGCCAGAGGTGCCCAGCCCCCTCGACGACGCAACACCCTCCACCCCATTCCCCTTAGTCGAGGATGCACCCCTCTCCCTCCTCCGAACTTTCAGCTAATCCCTTATTATTATTTATGAACATATTCCTTTATTTTCATTTTTATTGTATAATGCGATGTTTGAAAAAATAGAGGAAAGTTTTGTTGTAGTTATGTTGGTTGACACCAGTTTTTTGTGTCTCAAAACACGTATCTGAGCTTTGCTGACAGATATTTTGACTGGAACCTTCTTTTTGTTGCAAAACACTTTAATTTTTTTGTCCTATATCTCGGAAACTATTAGTTTTTTCGAGAAGATCACCTGAGAAGAAATTAAGGTAGACAAAATTTCTTCATTTTTTTGTCCATAAAAAATGTCTTTACGATCAACCGTTAAGCTGCTAGAACGCGTTGAAAAAGTATAAAAAAAGTCGCAAACAGCGATTTATGACTCTTTACTTCCGATATCCATAAAAACTATCCAAGTTACCCTACTTTTGACCATACATGCTATTAAAGTTAATGAAATACAAATTAAATACACGAAAAGCACATATTACCTATGCACATTGTGCTTGAAGCGAGTTTCGATGCCAGTTTTTAAAGTCAAAGTGAAAGGAAAAATTATGAAAAATATGAAAATATAAAATAAAATTGAGGGTGTGAATTGCAAAACTTTTTAACTCCATTTATTATTAGAATCGAGGTAGCAATGGTTATTATTACTCACTGAGTAAAGAGTCTGGACTGCAACACTACTTACGCATACCTACATCACAATCTGAAAAAATGGAAGTAAGGAATTTTACCGTTCACCTCCTGAATTATATTTATAGGTATGAAAATGTTTGAGTATTGGAAGCAAATTTGAGTGTGTTGCGGATTTTTAGAGCAGAATTCCACTAATTAAAACCCCACCGATTTCAAAAAAAGTCGGGCAAGAATATGTTTTGTATATTTCTGGAGCAGAATTCAGCTCGTTTTAATTTCAGGATGTCATGTTACGTTTTTCATTATCGTGATTTCAGCACATGTTCGCCAATGATGTAGGAGTTCATGTGAGACCTCTTTGGTTCCCTGAGGATATTGTTTCTGCCGGGTTAAAATTTTTAATTTGGTCTGTTTTAATTGAAGCTAAGGCTTTCGCAAGACCCTAAAATTCTGCTAATATCGATAAATTAAATTCGCTTGAACAATTTTAAAAATTAAGTTCAAGTTTTGAAGTAAAAACATCGATTTATATTGATCGAAAAGGACGAAATTGTCTTACAGCCACTTGTATCATGTAAGATCATGACATGCTTTAAAAAAGTTTGATTGTTAACAGCGTGCATTGGAGAGTATGATGAACATTATCGCTTTCTCGGCGACATTTTTTTTTTTTTTTTTACTGAAATTAGACGACTAAGAGATAAAGAAGATAAGTTTGTTGGGCCTCTGTTTGTTCAGATAAAACAAATATTACTGTGCATACTATATATTTTTATGCGTATGCTATGACGTTTAATATCATATATGGTCATAGTAGCGCCACTATGGATAGTTTTTATAGAAATTTTCAGCTGGTTAAAGGTTGACAGAAAAATATTTTATGGGCATAAACTATAAAACATTTTGTCTATCTGCTTTAATTTGGTAGAGAATGATCTTGTTTGAATAAAACAATAGTTTCCAAAATATAGACGGAAAACCAAGGTTCAAGTTCAGGGATCCAAAAAACTAGAATGTATAAAATTTTTCGTCTACAACAAACCTTTTCCCTAATCTGTCCTAGTTTATCTGGACCACCACTTATATAATTTTAGTTTTATCGTACTTTTTTTATATTTCTTCTTCAAACATCCATCCCCTCCCCTGGAAAACCCGAAAAAGGCCAATTTTTGTCCCTCCCCTCCAAGAAATTTTTACGACGCAGCTTGCGTCGTAACCCCTCTCTGTGGGCACCTCTGCCACAAGCTACCATACATTTTTAATATTTCTCCTTAAAAGTTCTACTTTTGAAGGAGGTTTCACCCATGTTCATAGTGCTTTATGTATTCGAAAATTATGAAATTTTAAAAATTAAGTTTCATGTACTTTTGTGGTGTAAAATATGACGTATGACAATAAAAAATGACAAGATATTACCTGTTGTGGATTTTCTACCACCATTCATCACTGAATCAAATTCAAATCATTATTTACAAAGTTCTGTATTTAGCTAAAAAATAAAGATTAACTCATCAGGATATTCACACAAATAAATGCTCAAACACATCCTCAAATATATATATCTTTATCTTTTAAAGTCTTCAATCTTAGATTTTACAAAATTATAATTTAACATATTACTCAAATAATATGAAGAACAAAAGGTACAGGGCTGTAATCAACAGCAGTTTAGAAGTATCGTTTACTGCACAAACATATACTAATAACCTTTATATAGAACAAACTTTTACTACACAAGGTATAACAATAACCTTTTCTTTTTTTAAGAAAAATGGACTTGTGAATTAGTGTTAGCGATTGAAAGAATGTCAACCCAATCAAAATGTAAAATTAAATTAAAAATTGTATATATTACAATTTAGTTGCCAGTAACTTATTCAGTGGGTAGCTTTCCCCTCCAAGAGAAAAATCACCTGAGCTCCATCCTAAAGAGCATTTCTTACGCGGTCTTTAAAAGCGTTTCTGTGAGATTGAATTTCTTTTCCTTTGGTTTTCATCTTCGGATTTCATTCACGTGAAGCTTTAACAATATTTCGCAGCAATTGTGCTGGAAAGATACGTTAGATATAAGATTTTGGAGTATATAATAATATTAAACTGTAAAATAAATCTATATACTTACATTCCAGGTCGACAACAATACATAGCTCCTAAGCAACAATCCATGTCAAATGGACAACACCTGTTTGTCCACCCATCGCAGCGAAATGTCCCTGGAGGATTCGGTCTTGGTTTGACCGGTCCATATCCAGAAACTGAAGCATGAAAGAAAATAGTTTCTAAATCAAATAAACTAAGTAGAATGACCATAGAAATTATGTAAGAAATAATGTAAAAAATATGTAAGAAACGAAAAAAATAGATTTTCAAGTTATTCACTGACTTTCGTGCGATCATTTTTCTGTAGCAAGTAATGTTTTAAGGCCTAACACTTACCAAAACGTTATGTATTAATATTTGATATTATTTAAGAAGAGAAGGTGGTGAAATTAGGAATTTTGCACCAAGACAAGAAATTAAACCTGTTGTCATTAAAATTCAATTCCGTGATTATATAAATTCGAAGTTCCTCTTTTCAAAAATACTGCTTACTGGAGATGAGAATTTTCAGTTATGTATAGCATCGTGGATAAATAAGAATCACTAACTATATATGAATTATTAACAGTATATTAATAAAAATAATACAACTTTAATATCGGGACGCATTATCACTGGCTCCTGCCGAAGTTACTCGAAGGTCGCCAGACTATCACTCTCTAGCGACATTTGCGCTAAGTGTATTACATTATATTATTATAGTATTAGTTATTCAATGATATCATTCATATTCACTGGAATTATTAAAACTATTACTGCCTTATTTATATATTAATTAAAATTAATAATGCTGTCGACTTCTGGAGGTCAGAGGAAGTTGTTCTTAAAGCAGTAATAATTTAAATTACGGCCGGGGTCCGACCTCAACTGAAAAGTATTCGGTGGAGATTTATTTATCTCTTCAGCGGACTTCGACAGCAATAATAATTTTAAATACTATCTAATTAAAGCAGTAATAATTTTAATAATTCCTATGAATACAAAGCAGTTAGTTAGCACAAATTGCGCTAAGAGAGTGAGAGTCCGGTGACTTTGGCAACTTACAAGTATAATGGTACAAGGTAACTTTGGCAAAAATCAATGATAATGCGTCTAGATTGTAAAGTTGCACCGTACAAATCATACATAAATCCGAATTAAATTTTTTTGTTTTCAATCAGGCTCTTGACATGTAGTACTTTTATGGCGAATCGTATTCAAGAATTATAATGACAGAAAAAACCTGAATTATGTTCTTCAAGGATGGCCAGAACCACAATCATGAAAAGCAAACGAGGGAAATCCATTCTGCCGAGTACTCTAGAACAGTCATTGGCAAGCTTACATGGTATCTTTTTATACTTATCTTATCAGCATGAAGATAATACAGTAGTTTATATTTAATCCGTTAGAAATAATTATTGTTAACATTTAATTCCTACCCGGCGACATACTTTTCTGGATGATGTAGGATAACAAATTCCAACCTTGAAGAATATTTTAACAAAGGAGGAAATAATTGCCTATTGAATAGAGATCAATAGGATAAATTGGTATGATTTCGTAAGATAGGTTGGAAGTACAGATTCGTTTCTGGTAAAATAGTTTAATATAAAGATCAATTAATGTGAATTAAATGATTGGCAAGAATCCAAAATGAATTTAATAATTAACTGTACTTTCTGCTTGCCAAGGGGTCTTGGTCTTGGCATATATATATATATATATATATATATATATATATATATATATATATATATATAAATTGTTAGGTGAAATTGATTTATTATTTCTCATTGTTTGAAACATCGTAAATATAATAACTAGTATACCCGAGCCAGAACTCTCGCATTAGATATCAATCCTCATAACTTAGAAGTATAAGCGATATTAGGGAAACATATTTATTCTTGTAAACAATATAATGTTACCCAAAAAGTTTGTTTAATACAAACATTGGTGAAGTTACAAAGTTTGTAATGACTATGTTGAAGTTACAGTTCATACTTAATAAATAATTAGCTTACCCCACTGGAAAACATCTCTTCAATTTAGCCGTTAGGCAATTAGATCCAGCTATAACATTTTCTATGTGTAGTATTCATATTTAACAGTGTCCTTTAGGGTTGGACATGGGAAACAAGGGTAAAACCTCAATTTTTGAGGGGGAGTTACTAAAATTTTTTTCTTGATCGATTCAAAAGGTCTATTATTGAAAATAATAAGCCAATATTTAATTTCCCACTCGTTAAAAGTTTTTGTAAACAGATTCAAATTGATATACAGTTGACATGACAACGGTACATACGCAAGATGGCATGAGGCCCGTGCGGACCTATATCGTGCATTATCTCGAAAACGGTATGTTTTAAGGCTTTAAAACGCTGGACCAATACGTTCCATAGGAATGTCCAGCGTTTTATGGAACGTATGTGATCTTCCGATATTCCTATGGAACGTATATGATCTTGATGTCCGCGTCATAATCTTTAAAACCCAACTTATTCCGTCTTGATCCGCCGACTTTTAGTCGCCAAAGCTTTGAAACCTTCCAGTTTTTTCATCACTTTTATTTAAGCCCTAGTAAGAATTTAAGAAATAAAATTGGTATTCGTCACATCTCTATGAAATTCCTTTCCTTTTGATACCTCACTTGTCAAAATCCATCGCTCCTGAGAGCCGGAAAATGGATCTATACTACCGTAATAATATATAGTATTGAAAGTGATAGTGATTATACTTCAAATATAACAGAAAAGTTCATTTGGGTAATGGAATAATTCCGAATAGGGAAGGAGTAAATTTAAATTTTGTATTTTATTAAGATTGTGAAGTTTTTTTGATGAATAGAAAATTGGTGGCAACACTGGCACAGGCAGTACCCTGGCTTGAAAGGACAGCATGGGTTCTGATAGCTACGTTTTGTGCGCCATTGTGGAAGTATCACCTTTTGCTTGTTTGTGTTTTTTTGTTAATAAAACCTCTGATCCACAACAATTTGGTAGCATAGCATGGTTTAGAGTTAATAAAAGGTTCAAGTAAAGTGTAATAAACAGGTATTTTAACAGATCCGTGTGCAATATAGTTTATTGGATTAATCGCCGTAAAACATTTAGAGAGCAATGAACGTGACGTAATTTGAAATTTAAAAACTTTCAGCAGAAAATTATGGGATATGGGCAATGTAAATTGAAGCATATCTGGAATTCATTGGGATCTTTGAAAATGCAATATAGAAAAAGGAATGCCGCCGGTGAAAGTAACACAGCTAACAATCTGACAGAGGAAAAATAAGGAGGCTTTGTCAGCCGTCTTTAAAGCGGTGAATAATAATGCGCTCCTTTTAACCAAAGGGGATAGAAGTGCAAAAATAGTGTGGGAAAAATTAAAGGACAAATTTTAAGGTGTCCCTGAGGAGAAGGTAATTAACCTGTCTTTGATTGAGGAAGGAGTCGAGAAAATAAAAAATCCATCAGTAGTAAAAAGCATTTGTCAAACATGAAGTTGTACTTTCCCAGGAAGGAGCTGAAGTAGAAGCAAACAAGATAAACGAAATAAACCAGGAAGAAGAACCAAAGCAAAAATAAGAAGTAAACCATTTGGATGTAGTAAGCAAGATAATAAAAATTGACCAGAAAGAAGTAGTAAAGAAGATGGATGAAATAAACCAGGAAGAAGAAATAAATCAGCAACAAGAAGTAAACAAGATAGTTAGTTGACATCCGCTTGATGGTATAGAAGGATCAATCCAAATAGGGATTGATAAATTATTTGCCACTTCTATAAATTTGTTTTATTGAAAACTAGTTTCGAATGTTGTACACTCATCTTCAGTTCTAAAACACACAAAAAATTCAAAAATAAGCAGTTCAAAATACAGTTTGGTATTATTATACATATTAAATTGGATGTAATATAAATCAGTATTATAAAACATTTATGAATTATGAATTTAATTAAGACAAGAAATCAAATACATGTTGGTACTCACCAAGGATTAAGTAGATTATATCAAACAGAAAAGGTTGCATTGGTTTATTCTCGAATGTTGTTTCTCGAAGCATGTTTATAGGTAAACGGTGTAAGGGTCAGGGTTTTTCCAGTAATGCCGGTGAGTAATTGATTTTTCTGTTATAGATAGAAATAAATTTAACATTGGACTATTGGAGATATTTCTTTGGTCATTTAAGCAAAAATCTGGGTTGGATTTGAAGGATTTTATTATTTCAAGTGATATATATCACCGACTAAAAGGCCTACCAAAAATACACAAACCGGAAATCCCCATAAGATCAGTCGTTACTTACATCAAGCCCGATCTACAAACTTGCCCATTACTAGAACAATTTATTCAAAATCAGAATCTCATTTTCCCTAAAACACACGGTAAAAAAAACTCTATAGCGTTGGTCAACAAAATTAAGAACATAGTAATTCCGGATAATGCGAAATTAATTTCATTCGATGTCACAAATTTTTTCACAAGTATCCCAACACTAGAATCAATAGAAATTTTAGAACAGTCAATCTTCCAATCGAATCTATCACCGCAAGAAAAACTAGATCTTTACAATTTGATGTCTATTTGCATAAACTAGTGTCGGTATGTAGATGACATTATATGCCTATGGTCTGGTACGACAAAACAAATAAATAGTTTTTTAATGGAAATAAACAAAATTCACCCCTCAATTAAATTCACATTAGAACTGGAAAAAAACAAAACCATAAACTTTTTAGATTTAGAAATCCCATTAAAAAACAAACATCATGGATTTGAAATTTACCGGAAACCCACCCACACGGATGTCCATATAAACAATGAAGCTAGGAGACCGATAGCACATAAACTCGCAGCCTTTAATAGCATGATTTACCGTCTTTTGAACATACCATTAAATAAAAAGAACTATAATAAAGAAATTGAAATAATATATTCCATAGCAAAAAATAACGGGTATAATAAAACCACTATCAAGTTAAAAACGCTGCAAATTATTACACAATGGTTTATTATTTCCACTTATTTATTCTGTCAAAGTAAAAAATATGAAGCAGTAGGTACCAAAGAAAAAGAAATTTGAAGCTTGTCACAAGATGTCCGCCGTGAAAGTGCCGAACTGTGTTAATTAAAAAAACTGCGTCAATGCAAGTAGGCTGTGATGTAAAATGATACAGAGGAAATATTTGATGTGCATTTCACTAGGAAAAAATAAAAACGAAGTTCATAAAGCTATATCTCAGCTAATAATGGTCCGATTTAGGTGACTTCTAGTTCGTATTGTAGGGATTTTCGTTAGCTTTCGATTAAATACAATAAAAGCACCAAACAAAAAAATTTTTCGGACGGATTTTTTTTTATTCGATATTTGGATTCTACGTATCTTGAAACGTAAAACCTCAAATTTTGAGGGGGGGTTACAAAAAAATTTTCTTTGTTCGATTCCAAATGTCTATTAGTGAAAATAATAAACCAAAAGCATTTACAGATAGAGATTTTTTATTTTTCGTTTTCGGCAATTATTATAGATTTTTTGTTTTTCAATTTTTTATTTTATTATTTTTTTGTTTTTGTTTTCTCGTTATGCTGATTCCAAAACACCTTACATTTTCTCTCTATCTTTATAAATGACCGAGTTATGGGCTTATTAGATATTTAATCGGTAATTATACAGATTTTTTGTTTTTCAATTTTTTTTTTTTTTTTTTTTTTTTCCTGTCTCGTTATGCTGATTCCAAAACACCTTACATTTTCTCTCTATCTTTATAAATGACCGAGTTAAGGACTTATGAGATCTCTAATCGGCCGCCATTTTGAAACAAACAGACGGATTATAATGTCGAGTTCCGAGGATCATCCCGGGGTGACCTGTGATTTTGGAACCGAATCTCAAGGAAATCGGTCCAGTAGTCTCGGAGAAAAGCCGCGGACGGCGTACGGCGTACGGCGTTCGGCGGACGGACGGATTTTTTTTTAATCGATATTTGGATTCTACGTATCTCGAAACGTAAAACCTCAAATTTTGAGGGGGGGTTACAAAAAAATTTTCTTTGGTCGATTCCAAAGGTCTATTATTGAAAATAATAAACCAAAAGCATTTACAGATAGAGATTTTTTTATTTTTCGTTTTCGGCAATTATTATAGATTTTTTGTTTTTCAATTTTTTATTTTATTATTTTTTTTTTGTTTTCTCGTTATGCTGATTCCAAAACACCTTACATTTTCTCTCTATCTTTATAAATGACCGAGTTATGGGCTTATTAGATATTTAATCGGTAATTATACAGATTTTTTGTTTTTCAATTTTTTTTTTTTTTTTTTTTTTCATGTCTCGTTATGCTGATTCCAAAACACCTTACATTTTCTCTCTATCTTTATAAATGACCGAGTAAAGGACTTATGAGATCTCTAATCGGCCGCCATTTTGAAACAAACAGACGGACTATAATGTCGAGTTCTGAGGATCATCCCGGGGTGACCTGTGATTTTGGAACCGAATCTCAAGGAAATCGGTCCAGTAGTCTCGGAGAAAAGCCGCGGACGGCGTACGGCGTACGGCGTTCGGCGGACGGACGGATTTTTTTTTATTCGATATTTGGATTCTACGTATCTTGAAACGTAAAACCTCAAATTTTGAGGGGGGGTTACAAAAAAATTTTCTTTGGTCGATTCCAAAGGTCTATTAGTGAAAATAATAAACCAAAAGCATTTACAGATAGAGATTTTTTTATTTTTCGTTTTCGGCAATTATTATAGATTTTTTGTTTTTCAATTTTTTATTTTATTATTTTTTTTTTGTTTTCTCGTTATGCTGATTCCAAAACACCTTACATTTTCTCTCTATCTTTATAAATGACCGAGTTAAGGACTTATGAGATCTCTAATCGGCCGCCATTTTGAAACAAACAGACGGATTATAATGTCGAGTTCCGAGGATCATCCCGGGGTGACCTGTGATTTTGGAACCGAATCTCAAGGAAATCGGTCCAGTAGTCTCGGAGAAAAGCCGCGGACGGCGTACGGCGTACGGCGTTCGGCGGACGGACGGATTTTTTTTTAATCGATATTTGGATTCTACGTATCTCGAAACGTAAAACCTCAAATTTTGAGGGGGGGTTACAAAAAAATTTTCTTTGGTCGATTCCAAAGGTCTATTATTGAAAATAATAAACCAAAAGCATTTACAGATAGAGATTTTTTTATTTTTCGTTTTCGGCAATTATTATAGATTTTTTGTTTTTCAATTTTTTATTTTATTATTTTTTTTTTGTTTTCTCGTTATGCTGATTCCAAAACACCTTACATTTTCTCTCTATCTTTATAAATGACCGAGTTATGGGCTTATTAGATATTTAATCGGTAATTATACAGATTTTTTGTTTTTCAATTTTTTTTTTTTTTTTTTTTTTCATGTCTCGTTATGCTGATTCCAAAACACCTTACATTTTCTCTCTATCTTTATAAATGACCGAGTAAAGGACTTATGAGATCTCTAATCGGCCGCCATTTTGAAACAAACAGACGGACTATAATGTCGAGTTCTGAGGATCATCCCGGGGTGACCTGTGATTTTGGAACCGAATCTCAAGGAAATCGGTCCAGTAGTCTCGGAGAAAAGCCGCGGACGGCGTACGGCGTACGGCGTTCGGCGGACGGACGGATTTTTTTTTATTCGATATTTGGATTCTACGTATCTTGAAACGTAAAACCTCAAATTTTGAGGGGGGGTTACAAAAAAATTTTCTTTGGTCGATTCCAAAGGTCTATTAGTGAAAATAATAAACCAAAAGCATTTACAGATAGAGATTTTTTTATTTTTCGTTTTCGGCAATTATTATAGATTTTTTGTTTTTCAATTTTTTATTTTATTATTTTTTTTTTGTTTTCTCGTTATGCTGATTCCAAAACACCTTACATTTTCTCTCTATCTTTATAAATGACCGAGTTAAGGACTTATGAGATCTCTAATCGGCCGCCATTTTGAAACAAACAGACGGATTATAATGTCGAGTTCCGAGGATCATCCCGGGGTGACCTGTGATTTTGGTACCGAATCTCAAGGAAATCGGTCCAGTAGTATCGGAGAAAAGCCGCGGACGGCGTACGGCGTACGGCGTTTGGCGGACGGACCGATTTTTTTTTATTCGATATTTGGATTCTACGTATCTTGAAACGTAAAACCTCAAATTTTGAGGGGGGGTTACAAAAAAATTTTCTTTGGTCGATTCCAAAGGTCTATTATTGAAAATAATAAACCAAAAGAATTTACAGATAGAGATTTTTTTATTTTTCGTTTTCGGCAATTATTATTGATTTTTTGTCTTTCAATTTTTTATTTTATTATTTTTTTTTTGTTTTCTCGTTATGCTGATTCCAAAACACCTTACATTTTCTCTCTATCTTTATAAATGACCGAGTTATGGGCTTATTAGATATTTAATCGGTAATTATACAGATTTTTTGTTTTTCAATTTTTTTTTTTTTTTTTTTTTTTCATGTCTCGTTATGCTGATTCCAAAACACCTTACATTTCCTCTCTATCTTTATAAATGACCGAGTTAAGGACTTATGAGATCTCTAATCGGCCGCCATTTTGAAACAAACAGACGGATTATAATGTCGAGTTCCGAGGATCATCCCGGGGTGACCTGTGATTTTGGAACCGAATCTCAAGGAAATCGGTCCAGTAGTCTCGGAGAAAAGCCGCGGACGGCGTACGGCGTACGGCGTTCGGAGGACGGACGGATTTTTTTTTATTCGATATTTGGATTCTACGTATCTTGAAACGTAAAACCTCAAATTTTGAGGGGGGGTTACAAAAAAATTTTCTTTGTTCGATTCCAAATGTCTATTAGTGAAAATAATAAACCAAAAGCATTTACAGATAGAGATTTTTTTATTTTTCGTTTTCGGCAATTATTATAGATTTTTTGTTTTTCAATTTTTTATTTTATTATTTTTTTTTTTGTTTTCTCGTTATGCTGATTCCAAAACACCTTACATTTTCTCTCTATCTTTATAAATGACCGAGTTATGGGCTTATTAGATATTTAATCGGTAATTATACAGATTTTTTGTTTTTCAATTTTTTTTTTTTTTTTTTTTTTTCATGTCTCGTTATGCTGATTCCAAAACACCTTACATTTTCTCTCTATCTTTATAAATGACCGAGTAAAGGAATTATGAGATCTCTAATCGGCCGCCATTTTGAAACAAACAGACGGACTATAATGTCGAGTTCCGAGGATCATCCCGAGGTGACCTGTGATTTTGGAACCGAATCTCAAGGAAATCGGTCCAGTAGTCTCGGAGAAAAGCCGCGGACGGCGTACGGCGTACGGCGTTCGGAGGACGGACGGATTTTTTTTTTATTCGATATTTGGATTCTACGTATCTCGAAACGTAAAACCTCAAATTTTGAGGGGGGGTTACAAAAAAATTTTCTTTGGTCGATTCCAAAGGTCTATTATTGAAAATAATAAACCAAAAGCATTTACAGATAGAGATTTTTTTATTTTTCGTTTTCGGCAATTATTATAGATTTTTTGTTTTTCAATTTTTTATTTTATTATTTTTTTTTTGTTTTCTCGTTATGCTGATTCCAAAACACCTTACATTTTCTCTCTATCTTTATAAATGACCGAGTTATGGGCTTATTAGATATTTAATCGGTAATTATACAGATTTTTTGTTTTTCAATTTTTTTTTTTTTTTTTTTTTTCATGTCTCGTTATGCTGATTCCAAAACACCTTACATTTTCTCTCTATCTTTATAAATGACCGAGTAAAGGACTTATGAGATCTCTAATCGGCCGCCATTTTGAAACAAACAGACGGACTATAATGTCGAGTTCTGAGGATCATCCCGGGGTGACCTGTGATTTTGGAACCGAATCTCAAGGAAATCGGTCCAGTAGTCTCGGAGAAAAGCCGCGGACGGCGTACGGCGTACGGCGTTCGGCGGACGGACGGATTTTTTTTTATTCGATATTTGGATTCTACGTATCTTGAAACGTAAAACCTCAAATTTTGAGGGGGGGTTACAAAAAAATTTTCTTTGGTCGATTCCAAAGGTCTATTATTGAAAATAATAAACCAAAAGCATTTACAGATAGAGATTTTTTTATTTTTCGTTTTCGGCAATTATTATTGATTTTTTGTCTTTAAATTTTTTATTTTATTATTTTTTTTTTGTTGTCTCGTTATGCTGATTCCAGAACACCTTACATTTTCTCTCTATCTTTATAAATGACCGAGTTATGGGCTTATTAGATATTTAATCGGTAATTATACAGATTTTTTGGTTTTCAATTTTTTTTTTTTTTTTTTTTATGTCTCGTTATGCTGATTCCAAAACACCTTACATTTTCTCTCTATCTTTATAAATGACCGAGTTAAGGACTTATGAGATCTCTAATCGGCCGCCATTTTGAAACAAACAGACGGATTATAATGTCGAGTTCCGAGGATCATCCCGGAGTGACCTGTGATTTTGGTACCGAATCTCAAGGAAATCGGTCCAGTAGTCTCGGAGAAAAGCCGCGGACGGCGTACGGCGTACGGCGTTCGGCGGAGGGACGGATTTTTTTTTATTCGATATTTGGATTCTACGTATCTTGAAACGTAAAACCTCAAATTTTGAGAGGGGGGTTACAAAAAAATTTTCTTTGGTCGATTCGAAATGTCTATTAGTGAAAATAATAAACCAAAAGCATTTACAGATAGAGATTTTTTTATTTTTCGTTTTCGGCAATTATTATAGATTTTTTGTTTTTCAATTTTTTATTTTATTATTTTTTATTTGTTTTCTCGTTATGCTGATTCCAAAACACCTTATATTTTCTCTCTATCTTTATAAATGACCGAGTTATGGGCTTATTAGATATTAAATCGGTAATTATACAGATTTTTTGTTTTTCAATTTTTTTTTTTTTTTTTTTTTTTTTTTCCATGTCTCGTTATGCTGATTCCAAAACACCTTACATTTTCTCTCTATCTTTATAAATGACCGAGTTAAGGACTTATGAGATCTCTAATCGGCCGCCATTTTGAAACAAACAGAAGGATTATAATGTCGAGTTCCGAGGATCATCCCGGGGTGACCTGTGATTTTGGTACCGAATCTCAAGGAAATCGGTCCAGTAGTCTCGGAGAAAAGCCGCGGACAGCGTACGGCGTACGGTGTTCGGCGGACGGACGGATTTTTTTTTTATTCGATATTTGGATTCTACGTATCTTGAAACGTAAAACCTCAAATTTTGAGGGGGGGGGTTACAAAAAAATTTTCTTTGGTCGATTCCAAATGTCTATTAGTGAAGATAATAAACCAAAAGCATTTACAGATAGAGATTTTTTTATTTTTCGTTTTCGGCAATTATTATAGATTTTTTGTTTTTCAATTTTTTATTTTATTACTTTTTTTTTGTTTTCTCGTTATGGTGATTCCAAAACACCTTACATTTTCTCTCTATCTTTATAAATGACCGAGTTATGGACTTATGAGATCTCTAATCGGCCGCCATTTTGAAACAAACAGACGGATTATAATGTCGAGTTCCGAGGATCATTCCGGGGTGACCTGTGATTTTGGTACCGAATCTCAAGGAAATCGGTCCAGTAGTCTCGGAGAAAAGCCGCGTACGGCGTACGGCGTTCGGCGGACGGACGGATTTTTTTTTATTCGATATTTGGATTCTACGTATCTTGAAACGTAAAACCTCAAATTTTGTGGGGGGGGGTTACAAAAAAATTTTCTTTGGTCGATTCCAAAGGTCTATTTGTGAAAATAATAAACCAAAAGCATTTACAGATAGAGATTTTTTTATTTTTCGTTTTCGTAAATTATTATAGATTTCTTGTTTTTCAATTTTTTTTTTTATTACTTTTTTTTTGGTTTTCTCGTTATGCTGATTCAAAACACCTTACATTTTCTCTCTATCTTTATAAATGACCGAGTTATGGGCTTATTAGATATTTAATCGGTAATTATACAGATTTTTTGTTTTTCAATTTTTATTTATTTATTTTTTTTTTTTCATGTCTCGTTATGCTGATTCCAAAACACCTTACATTTTCTCTCTATCTTTATAAATGACCGAGTTAAGGACTTATGAGATCTCTAATCGGCCGCCATTTTGAAACAAACAGACGGATTATAATGTCGAGTTCCGAGGATCATCCCGGGGTGACCTGTGATTTTGGTACTGAATCTCAAGGAAATCGGTCCAGTAGTCTCGGAGAAAACCCGCATACGGCGTACGGCGTACGGCGTTCGGCGGACGGACGGATTTTTTTTATTCGATATTTGGATTCTACGTATCTTGAAACGTAAAACCTCAAATTTTGAGGGGGGGGGGGTTACAAAAAAATTTTCTTTGGTCGATTCCAAATGTCTATTAGTGAAAATAATAAACCAAAAGCATTTACAGATAGAGATTTTTTTATTTTTCGTTTTCGGCAATTATTATAGATATTTTGTTTTTCAATTTTTTATTTTATTATTTTTTTTTTGTTTTCTCGTTATGCTGATTCCAAAACACCTTACATTTTCTCTCTATCTTTATAAATGACCGAGTTATGGGCTTATTAGATATTTAATCGGTAATTATACAGATTTTTTGTTTTTCAATTTTTTATTTATTTTTTTTTTTTTTTCATGTCTCGTTATGCTGATTCCAAAACACCTTACATGTTAGTAGATGAGAAATGGGGGAGCTGGCGCATTTTTTTGAGCAGCCAATCAGAAGGCAGCATTTGATCACGTGACCTATGGCGGGAAATTTGAATTTGAATTTTTGCCTCGACCTAACCTTAACTGCCACGTGGTCTTGCCTCGACCCTACCTTAACCACCACGTGGTCTCACCCCGATCTAACCTTAACTATTAGGCCACGCCCCTTTTTGGTCACGTGACCCTTATGCTCCGCCCCTTTTTAGTCACGTGATCCAGTCACGTGACTCGCAGCGCATCCTGGTCTACGCTCCGCCCACATGTTTTAGTCACGTGATCCAGTCACGTGACCCATGGAACCTCCTGGCCTATGCTCCGCCCACAATATTTACCCCCTCCACCCATTGAAGGGCCAGGTACCCACCTTATAGAGCATGAGTGTACCCGACCGCCATTTTGTTTTTTATACATCGCCATTTTGTTTTTCTACTGTTTGAGAGACTTGAGGTTTTGTTGAAGGGTCAGGTACCCATCTTATAGAGCATGAGTGTACCCGGCCGCCATTTTGTTTTTTATACATCGCCATTTTGTTTTTCTACTGTTTGAGAGACTTGAGGTTTTGTTGAAGGGTCAGGTACCCATCTTATAGAGCATGAGTGTACCCGACCGCCATTTTGTTTTTCTACTGTTTGAGGGACTTGAGGTTTTGTTGAAGGGTTAGGCACCAACCTTATAGAGCATGAGTGTACCCGACCGCCATTTTGTTTTTTATACATCGCCATTTTGTTTTTCTACTGTTTGAGAGACTTGAGGTTTTATTGAAGGGTCAGGTACCCATGTTATAGAGCATGAGTGTACCCGACCGCCATTTTGTTTTTTATACATCGCCATTTTGTTTTTCTACTGTTTGAGAGACTTGAGGTTTTGTTGAAGGGTCAGGTACCCATCTTATAGAGCATGAGTGTACCCGGCCGCCATTTTGTTTTTTATACATCGCCATTTTGTTTTTCTACTGTTTGAGAGACTTGAGGTTTTGTTGAAGGGTCATGTACCCATCTTATAGAGCATGAGTGTACCCGGCCGCCATTTTGTTTTTATACATCGCCATTTTGTTTTTCTACTGTTTGAGAGACTTGAGGTTTTGTTGAAGGGTCAAGTACCCATCTTATAGAGCATGAGTGTACCCGGCCACCATTTTGTTTTTTATACATCGCCATTTTGTTTTTCTACTGTTTGAGAGACTTGAGGTTTTGTTGAAGGGTCAGGTACCCATCTTATAGAGCATGAGTGTACCCGGCCGCCATTTTGTTTTTTATACATCGCCATTTTGTTTTTCTACTGTTTGAGAGACTTGAGGTTTTGTTGAAGGGTCAAGTACCCATCTTATAGAGCATGAGTGTGCCCGACCGCCATTTTGTTTTTCTACAGTTTGAGAGACTTGAGGTTTTGTTGAAGGGTCAGATACCCACTTTATAGTACGTAACCTCCCCTACGGTTATATAATCATAACCTATACGGCGAAGGGTCCGGTGCCCACTTTATAGTATGTAACCTCCCCAACGGTTATATAATCATAACCTATACGATAAAGGGTCCGGTACCCACTTTATACTCTGTAACCTCCTCTATGGTTATATAATCATAACCTATACAATGAAGGGTCCGGTACCCACTTTATACTCTGTAACCTTCTCAAAGGTTACATAACCTTTACATTGTTTTCGTGTTTGTGCAACCTTCTCAATGTTTACATAGCCTTTACAATATGTAACTGCATCAACATGTAAACAGGTTGCTTCTTGTATAGACAAGTTGGATTATGTCCAGGTGAAATACCAATATGGACCTTGAACTGTTTATCTCTAACATATAAATAAATAGCATAGTTCCTTAATCCTATAACTGCTTTTGGACTTTGAATTGTTTATCTCTAAAACATAAATAAATGGTAGGGCTTCCTAATATTTGAATAGCTTTTGGACTTTGAGCTGGTAATACTCTATCTTTACTTATCTCGCTGAAACATAAACAAAACAACTTTTCAATGTACTACGTATTTTTAATAGCTGATAGTATAAGTAATGGTCTTAAAAGGATTAACTCGTCAATGTTCTACGTATTTTTATTCTCCGATAGTTAAATAATGGTCTTAAAAGGATTAACTTTTAATCCATTAAGTTCCTATCGAACTTTTAATCTCTAAAATATATTAACAAATCGAAACGACTATCACGCTGGCCAAAGAGGTTAAACATTTTCACAGCTTTGAAATATTTTCAAAGTACACGAGTCGGTATTAATAACTTCGAAATAAATTTTTATTAATGAATATTAATTAATACTTAATCAACACAAGTTCATAATTAGTACTAATACTACAGGTACTCTGTTCGACTTGCCTGAGTATCGCCTGACTTGGGTCAGAGCAGGTCGACTCATGCTCGCTTCATAAACATGTAAACAGGTTGCATCTTGTATAGACAAGTTGGATTATGTCCAGGTGAAATACAAATATGGACCTTGAACTGTTTATCTCTAAAACATAAATAAATGGTAGGGCTTCCTAATATTTTGAATAGATTTTGGACTTTGAACTGGTAATCCTTAAAACACAGATAAATAGTAGGGCCCCATATTCCTATAACAGCTTTTGGACTTTGAGCTCTTAATACTCTATCTTTTACTTTCTCTCGCTGAAACATAAACAAAACAACTTTTCAGGTAGGAGGCACTATGATCGCTGGTGGGGCAACATGACAGCCAATCAGATTCGAGTATTCTCGTCCAGGAACCAGTGGCACTCGTGGCCTCTGCCATTTCGACTCGAACCCCAGAGATAGAACAAAGTTTTGCTGCTAAAATTGTGATAATATTCTAATTTTTCGAGTGCAACCCAGGCTATGAGATATAATTAACGACAACGAAGTGAAAGAAGATACTGACTGACACGTCCGTTGAACAATTGAAGGAAGAATCAAGCGAAGAATCTTCAGAAGAAGAAATTCCGATCTTCTGTTCCAGCAAGTTTTGTAAGATGAAAGGAGAATACAAAGTGGTTTGTTTGAGCTGCGGAAAATTGTATCTCACTGGATTTATCGACTTGTCCGATTGCGACCATAGAACATTTTGGTGTTATGATTGCCGTCGTCCACCTATGAAAAATTATATTTCTTATCTAGATATCTCTGCAATAGCATTCAAGATTGATGAATTATTTAACAGGAATCTTAACATGGAGGAAGAAATTTCAGGAAATAGTGTAGATACGATACCTAATGACCATGACTCGACACCTGATGACCATGAATCAAGACCTGATGGCCAGGATTCAAGATCTCTCGGCCCTGATGATGTAATGAATTATGACCCTTTTATTAATGACCCTGATCTAGTAAATTACGACCCTGTTTTGGCGGCTAATAGCTACAATCCGAGTCTCGGCCCACGTCCAACAACTGAAGAAGAAATAAGAGCTTGGAGGGAACGTGTAAGAGAAGCAGAGCTAGAGATTCAAAGACAAGAAATGAGGATGCAAAAGGCTAGGATCATCGATAGAGATTTTTTTGGGGGCCTTTCAAGAGATCGTTGATCAGGACATGCGAGGACTCTACTATTCGACACCCTGCGATGCCGAGATTTGTTCATACCGGGGACGATACCGTGTGAGCTGTACGAAATGCTTACGTGTCTTCCACACAGCATGCGTCTTCTTGCCAGACCACGATTACGAAACAACAGTATGCTTCTACTGCCCTCTGTCGGATTCTGAAAGTGACATAGATGATGACGATAACTCAGAAGAATTTGTTACAGATTAACATTTATAAATTTAATTCATATTAAATAAAAATTATCAGTAATTTTGTTTCTTATATTTAAAGAATTTATGTAACTAAAAACATATTTTCTTATTATCTTATAAATTATTTCTTTAATAAATAAATTCTACTTGAACTGTTGTATTCTATCCTCCTCCCCTTTGTTAATATCATATAATGCATTAAAATATATTTCGAAGAGCACAACTCCTAGTCTTCTCTTATATAGTTGCATTTCTTAGTGTTGGAATAAAAATAATATATTTGACTAAGCAATTCATTTTTACCAAATCATACTATTATCCGAGATTGTTCCGAAATTATAACCTCCATTATGGAATCAGAATTTTCATGTAAGACGTATTGGTGTAATATAATATTCAAACGGCTAGATTGTTTTTTTTTTTTGTTTTGTCGAAGGGTCAGGTATCCACCTTATAGTAGGTAACCTTCACAACGGTTACATAACCTTTACCATATTTAACTTTAATGATATCAGGATAGATAATGTCACACTTGAATAATTCTAAATATCTTAATTCATTTGCTGAAAGTAAACGATGGGCTTTGAACTGTTAATCTCTATAAAGTATACAAAGAGTAGAGCTTCTTAATCCAATAACAACAGTTGGACTTTGAACTGTTAATCCCTAAAACATAAATAAATTCTAGAGCTCCTTAATCCTATAACAACTTTTGGACTTTGTGCTGCTAATACCAAAATATAAAGAATGAAATAGGACTTGTCAGTCCTTCCGCTAAAAAGTAAACAAATTTAGATTTCGCAATAATGCGTTATCCCATAATCCTTCCTTCGAAAGTAAGCAATGGACTTTGAACTGCTAATCCTTAACAAGTTTAACTTTTATACACAAACAAAGATATAGGGTATAGGTAATAAAAGAAAATACAACTTTATAAAATAAAAAAATTTATTTCATCATAATATTAGATACAAGAAATAGAATTTTTAAATAAATGAAACATCATCTTTATAACCAATTCTTCCATTATACACTAAAGAAATTATTTCATCGCTATTGTTAAAAGCCTCGATGTCTTCAACCGACATCTTAAAACGTTTAGGAAGATACACTCTGATAGAATTATCATGATCCTTTAACGTAGCGACCAACGCTAATCCCATTTTCGTTTCAACATGTTCCAGTTCTCCGATGATGTATGGCCGTCCGATTTGAATATAATTCAATTTATGCACATAGCGAGCGCCATCGTTTAATCGGTTGAAGAGAGCTTTAAAATCTCTGATAGAACTAAAAATAAAACAGATTCACATAAGAAGAGAGCAGGTTTAGAAAAAAATAAGAAATGGCCAAAGCAATAAATATACTTACGAATTCATGATGATTGAAAATGAAGGATCTGCTATGATCGGATGCTAGAACAAAAATGAATCCTTAGGTAGTCGCTCGCTGCGGAGTATTGGTGGAGAGTAAATCTACGCTAGTTGCGCATGCGTTACCCCCTCCATCAACCATACTTTTCCCTGCCACCACTCCAACAATTTCAATTTATCATTTTCGACCTTGTCAATTCCCCCACCACTAATTTTTTTTTTTCGCTGAAATATAAACAAAACTACTTTTTAATCTTATACCAGTTCTCAATGTTTATATTTTATGCAATTTTCCCAATTTTTAACTTTATCTACCTTTTTTTTTTCTTTAAATTTTCCATAATCTCCCCGATGTTTATAAATTTCTGTCCGCTAGAGCGCAGCACCTTACTCCACTTGAAGATTTCCCTGCCTACTTTACATAAACTTCTCAATACTTAACGCTTATCCATACTCACTTCATAATTCAAATTGTTTTGTTTTCTTTCATAAAATGATAACTTTTTATTAGATATTTCATTATCGTCTTCGGGTCAACATGTCTTGTTTTGTATAGGGGACTGTCAATATTGGAATGTTTGCCATCATCGGATGATAGATAATATTAACAGTAACTAATATAAGCAAAATGTCAATATTAGAATGTTTTGTCATCATCAGATGATAGATAATATTAAAAGTAACTAATATGAGCAAAATCGTGGCAGTTGGAGCACAATTCTGACCACACTTTTGATATATTGGTCCCCATTTGTATGATATTATGTTGTTTTTTTTTTGTTTTTTTTTTTGTTTTTGCGAAACGTTGACTGATCAAATATTTTCAGCTGTTTAAGAGATTCAAATCTTTATTGATTCTTGATTCTTCCAGAAATATACTGATAATTTAGAAATATTCATATTAACCCTTCTCCATACTCGCTTCATAATTCAAATTGTTTGATTTCTTTCACCAGAGGCTACAAGGGGTCACGTGACTAAAATATGCGGACGGAGCATAGACCAGGATGTTCCGCGATGGTTAAGGTTAAGTCGAGGTGAGACCACGTGGTGGATAAGATAGGGTCGAGGTGAGACCACGTGGTGGATAAGATAGGGTCGAGGTGAGACCACGTGGTGGATAAGGTGATATCAGGATAATCGAGGTGAAAATTCAAATCCGGATTTGAATTTTCACCTCGACCCTATCTTAACTGCCACGTGGTCTCACCTCGAAACTACCTTAACCACCACGTGGTCTCACCTCGAGCCTATCTTATCCACCACGTGGTCTCACCTCGACCCTATCTTATCCACCACGTGGTCTCACCTTGACCCTATCTTATCCACCACGTGGTCTCACCTCGACTTAACCTTAACCATCGCGGAACATCCTGGTCTATGCTCCGTCCGCATATTTTAGTCACGTGACCCCTTGTAGCCTCTGGTGAAAGAAATCAAACAATTTGAATTATGAAGCGAGTATGGAGAAGGGTTAATATGAATATTTCTAAATTATCAGTATATTTCTGGAAGAATCAAGAATCAATAAAGATTTGAATCTCTTAAACAGCTGAAAATATTTGATCAGTCAACGTTTCGCAAAAACAAAAAAAAAAACAAAAAAAAAACAACATAATATCATACAAATGGGGACCAATATAGCAAAAGTGTGGTCAGAATTGTGCTCCAACTGCCACGATTTTGCTCATATTAGTTACTTTTAATATTATCTATCATCTGATGATGACAAAACATTCTAATATTGACATTTTGCTTATATTAGTTACTGTTAATATTATCTATCATCCGATGATGGCAAACATTCCAATATTGACAGTCCCCTATACAAAACAAGACATGTTGACCCGAAGACGATAATGAAATATCTAATAAAAAGTTATCATTTTATGAAAGAAAACAAAACAATTTGAATTATGAAGTGAGTATGGATAAGCGTTAAGTATTGAGAAGTTTATGTAAAGTAGGCAGGGAAATCTTCAAGTGGAGTAAGGTGCTGCGCTCTAGCGGACAGAAATTTATAAACATCGGGGAGATTATGGAAAATTTAAAGAAAAAAAAAAGGTAGATAAAGTTAAAAATTGGGAAAATTGCATAAAATATAAACATTGAGAACTGGTATAAGATTAAAAAGTAGTTTTGTTTATATTTCAGCGAAAAAAAAAAATTAGTGGTGGGGGAATTGACAAGGTCGAAAATGATAAATTGAAATTGTTGGAGTGGTGGCAGGGAAAAGTATGGTTGATGGAGGGGGTAACGCATGCGCAACTAGCGTAGATTTACTCTCCACCAATACTCCGCAGCGAGCGACTACCTAAGGATTCATTTTTGTTCTAGCATCCGATCATAGCAGATCCTTCATTTTCAATCATCATGAATTCGTAAGTATATTTATTGCTTTGGCCATTTCTTATTTTTTTCTAAACCTGCTCTCTTCTTATGTGAATCTGTTTTATTTTTAGTTCTATCAGAGATTTTAAAGCTCTCTTCAACCGATTAAACGATGGCGCTCGCTATGTGCATAAATTGAATTATATTCAAATCGGACGGCCATACATCATCGGAGAACTGGAACATGTTGAAACGAAAATGGGATTAGCGTTGGTCGCTACGTTAAAGGATCATGATAATTCTATCAGAGTGTATCTTCCTAAACGTTTTAAGATGTCGGTTGAAGACATCGAGGCTTTTAACAATAGCGATGAAATAATTTCTTTAGTGTATAATGGAAGAATTGGTTATAAAGATGATGTTTCATTTATTTAAAAATTCTATTTCTTGTATCTAATATTATGATGAAATAAATTTTTTTATTTTATAAAGTTGTATTTTCTTTTATTACCTATACCCTATATCTTTGTTTGTGTATAAAAGTTAAACTTGTTAAGGATTAGCAGTTCAAAGTCCATTGCTTACTTTCGAAGGAAGGATTATGGGATAACGCATTATTGCGAAATCTAAATTTGTTTACTTTTTAGCGGAAGGACTGACAAGTCCTATTTCATTCTTTATATTTTGGTATTAGCAGCACAAAGTCCAAAAGTTGTTATAGGATTAAGGAGCTCTAGAATTTATTTATGTTTTAGGGATTAACAGTTCAAAGTCCAACTGTTGTTATTGGATTAAGAAGCTCTACTCTTTGTATACTTTATAGAGATTAACAGTTCAAAGCCCATCGTTTACTTTCAGCAAATGAATTAAGATATTTAGAATTATTCAAGTGTGACATTATCTATCCTGATATCATTAAAGTTAAATATGGTAAAGGTTATGTAACCGTTGTGAAGGTTACCTACTATAAGGTGGATACCTGACCCTTCGACAAAACAAAAAAAAAAAACAATCTAGCCGTTTGAATATTATATTACACCAATACGTCTTACATGAAAATTCTGATTCCATAATGGAGGTTATAATTTCGGAACAATCTCGGATAATAGTATGATTTGGTAAAAATGAATTGCTTAGTCAAATATATTATTTTTATTCCAACACTAAGAAATGCAACTATATAAGAGAAGACTAGGAGTTGTGCTCTTCGAAATATATTTTAATGCATTATATGATATTAACAAAGGGGAGGAGGATAGAATACAACAGTTCAAGTAGAATTTATTTATTAAAGAAATAATTTATAATATAATAAGATAATAAGAAAATATGTTTTTAGTTACATAAATTCTTTAAATATAAGAAACAAAATTACTGATAATTTTTATTTAATATGAATTAAATTTATAAATGTTAATCTGTAACAAATTCTTCTGAGTTATCGTCATCATCTATGTCACTTTCAGAATCCGACAGAGGGCAGTAGAAGCATACTGTTGTTTCGTAATCGTGGTCTGGCAAGAAGACGCATGCTGTGTGGAAGACACGTAAGCATTTCGTACAGCTCACACGGTATCGTCCCCGGTATGAACAAATCTCGGCATCGCAGGGTGTCGAATAGTAGAGTCCTCGCATGTCCTGATCAACGATCTCTTGAAAGGCCCCCAAAAAAATCTCTATCGATGATCCTAGCCTTTTGCATCCTCATTTCTTGTCTTTGAATCTCTAGCTCTGCTTCTCTTACACGTTCCCTCCAAGCTCTTATTTCTTCTTCAGTTGTTGGACGTGGGCCGAGACTCGGATTGTAGCTATTAGCCGCCAAAACAGGGTCGTAATTTACTAGATCAGGGTCATTAATAAAAGGGTCATAATTCATTACATCATCAGGGCCGAGAGATCTTGAATCCTGGCCATCAGGTCTTGATTCATGGTCATCAGGTGTCGAGTCATGGTCATTAGGTATCGTATCTACACTATTTCCTGAAATTTCTTCCTCCATGTTAAGATTCCTGTTAAATAATTCATCAATCTTGAATGCTATTGCAGAGATATCTAGATAAGAAATATAATTTTTCATAGGTGGACGACGGCAATCATAACACCAAAATGTTATATGGTCGCAATCGGACAAGTCGATAAATCCAGTGAGATACAATTTTCCGCAGCTCAAACAAACCACTTTGTATTCTCCTTTCATCTTACAAAACTTGCTGGAACAGAAGATCGGAATTTCTTCTTCTGAAGATTCTTCGCTTGATTCTTCCTTCAATTGTTCAACGGACGTGTCAGTCAGTATCTTCTTTCACTTCGTTGTCGTTAATTATATCTCATAGCCTGGGTTGCACTCGAAAAATTAGAATATTATCACAATTTTAGCAGCAAAACTTTGTTCTATCTCTGGGGTTCGAGTCGAAATGGCAGAGGCCACGAGTGCCACTGGTTCCTGGACGAGAATACTCGAATCTGATTGGCTGTCATGTTGCCCCACCAGCGATCATAGTGCCTCCTACCTGAAAAGTTGTTTTGTTTATGTTTCAGCGAGAGAAAGTAAAAGATAGAGTATTAAGAGCTCAAAGTCCAAAAGCTGTTATAGGAATATGGGGCCCTACTATTTATCTGTGTTTTAAGGATTACCAGTTCAAAGTCCAAAATCTATTCAAAATATTAGGAAGCCCTACCATTTATTTATGTTTTAGAGATAAACAGTTCAAGGTCCATATTTGTATTTCACCTGGACATAATCCAACTTGTCTATACAAGATGCAACCTGTTTACATGTTTATGAAGCGAGCATGAGTCGACCTGCTCTGACCCAAGTCAGGCGATACTCAGGCAAGTCGAACAGAGTACCTGTAGTATTAGTACTAATTATGAACTTGTGTTGATTAAGTATTAATTAATATTCATTAATAAAAATTTATTTCGAAGTTATTAATACCGACTCGTGTACTTTGAAAATATTTCAAAGCTGTGAAAATGTTTAACCTCTTTGGCCAGCGTGATAGTCGTTTCGATTTGTTAATATATTTTAGAGATTAAAAGTTCGATAGGAACTTAATGGATTAAAAGTTAATCCTTTTAAGACCATTATTTAACTATCGGAGAATAAAAATACGTAGAACATTGACGAGTTAATCCTTTTAAGACCATTACTTATACTATCAGCTATTAAAAATACGTAGTACATTGAAAAGTTGTTTTGTTTATGTTTCAGCGAGATAAGTAAAGATAGAGTATTACCAGCTCAAAGTCCAAAAGCTATTCAAATATTAGGAAGCCCTACCATTTATTTATGTTTTAGAGATAAACAATTCAAAGTCCAAAAGCAGTTATAGGATTAAGGAACTATGCTATTTATTTATATGTTAGAGATAAACAGTTCAAGGTCCATATTGGTATTTCACCTGGACATAATCCAACTTGTCTATACAAGAAGCAACCTGTTTACATGTTGATGCAGTTACATATTGTAAAGGCTATGTAAACATTGAGAAGGATGCACAAACACGAAAACAATGTAAAGGTTATGTAACCTTTGAGAAGGTTACAGAGTATAAAGTGGGTACCGGACCCTTCATTGTATAGGTTATGATTATATAACCATAGAGGAGGTTACAGAGTATAAAGTGGGTACCGGACCCTTCATCGTATAGGTTATGATTATATAACCGTTGGGGAGGTTACATACTATAAAGTGGGCACCGGACCCTTCGCCGTATAGGTTATGATTATATAACCATAGGGGAGGTTACGTACTATAAAGTGGGTATCTGACCCTTCAACAAAACCTCAAGTCTCTCAAACTGTAGAAAAACAAAATGGCGGTCGGGCACACTCATGCTCTATAAGGTGGGTACCTAACCCTTCAACAAAACCTCAAGTCTCTCAAACAGTAGAAAAACAAAATGGCGGTGTAATAAAAACAAAATGGCGGCCGGGTACACTCATGCTCTATAAGGTGGGTACCTAACCATTCAACAAAACCTCAAGTCTCTCAAACAGTAGAAAAACAAAATGGCGTTGTAATAAAAACAAAATGGCGGCCGGGTACACTCATGCTCTATAAGGTGGGTACCTAACCATTCAACAAAACCTCAAGTCTCTCAAACAGTAGAAAAACAAAATGGCGGTGTAAGAAAAACAAAATGGAGGTCGGGTACACTCATGCTCTATAAGGTGGGTACCTAACACTTCAACAAAACCTCAAGTCTCTCAAACTGTAGAAAAACAAAATGGCGGTGTAATAAAAACAAAATGGAGGTCGGGCACACTCATGCTCTATAACGTGGATACCTGACCCTTCAACAAAACCTCAAGTCTCTCAAATAGGAGAAAAACAAAATGGCGGCCGGGTACACTCATGCTCTATAAGATGGATACCTAACCCTTTAACAAAACCTCAAGTCTCTCAAACAGTAGAAAAACAAAATGGCGGCATAAGAAAAACAAAATGGCGGTCGGGTACACTCATGCTCTATAAGATGGGTACCTGTTCCTTCAACAAAACCTCAAGTCTCTCAAACAGTAGAAAAACAAAATGGCGATGTATAAAAAACAAAATGGCGGTCGGGTACACTCATGCTCTATAAGGTAGGTACCTAACCATTCAACAAAACCTCAAGTCTCTCAAACAGTAGAAAAACAAAATGGCGATGCATAAAAAACAAAATGGCGGTCGGGTGCACTCATGCTCTATAAGGTGGGTACCTAACCATTCAACAAAACCTCAAGTCTCTCAAACAGTAGAAAAACAAAATGACGGTGTAATAAAAACAAAATGGCGGCCGGGTACACTCATGCTCTATAAGGTGGGTACCTAACCATTCAACAAAACCTCAAGTCTCTCAAACAGTAGAAAAACAAAATGGCGGTGTAATAAAAACAAAATGGCGGCCGGGTGCACTCATGCTCTATAAGGTGGGTACCTAACCATTCAACAAAACCTCAAGTCTCTCAAACAGTAGAAAAACAAAATGGCGGTGTAATAAAAACAAAATGGCGGCCGGGTACACTCATGCTCTATAAGATGGGTACCTGACCCTTCAATGGGTGGAGGGGGTAAATATTGTGGGCGGAGCATAGGCCAGGAGGTTCCATGGGTCACGTGACTGGATCACGTGACTAAAACATGTGGGCGGAGCGTAGACCAGGATGCGCTGCGAGTCACGTGACTGGATCACGTGACTAAAAGGGGCGGGGCTTAACGGTCACGTGACCAAAAAGGGGCGTGGCCTAGCAGTTAAGGTTAGGTCGAGGGGGGACCACGTGGTGGTTAAGGTAGGGTCGAGGCAAGACCACGTGGCAGTTAAGGTTAGGTCGAGGCAAAAATTCAAATTCAAATTTCCCGCCATAGGTCACGTGATCAAATGCTGCCTTCTGATTGGCTGCTCAAAAAAATGCGCCAGCTCCCCCATTTCTCATCTACTCATGTTCTCTCTATTTTTATAAATGACCGAGTTAAGGACTTATGAGATCTCTAATCGGCCGCCATTTTGAAACAGACGGATTATAATGTCGAGTTCCGAGGATCATCCCGGGGTGACCTGTGATTTTGGTACCGAATCTCAAGGAAATCGGTCCAGTAGTCTCGGAGAAAAGCCGCGGACAGCGTACGGCGTACGGCGTTCGGCTGACGGACTGATTTTTTTTTATTCGATATTTGGATTCTACGTATCTTGAAACGTAAAACCTCAAATTTTGAGGGGGGGGGGTTACAAAAAAATTTTCTTTGGTCGATTCCAAATGTCTATTAGTGAAAATAATAAACCAAAAGCATTTACAGATAGAGATTTTTTTATTTTTCGTTTTCGGCAATTATTATAGATTTTTTGTTTTTCAATTTTTTATTTTATTATTTTTTTTTTGTTTTCTCGTTATGCTGATTCCAAAACACCTTACATTTTCTCTCTATCTTTATAAATGACCGAGTTATGGGCTTATTAGATATTTAATCGGTAATTATACAGATTTTTTGTTTTTCAATTTTTTTTTTTTTTTTTTTTTTCATTTCTCGTTATGCCGATTCCAAAACACCTTACATTTCTACTCTGTGTTTATAAATGGCCAAGTTATGGGTATATAAGATCTTTAATCCGCAATTATTACAGATTTTTTGTGATTTAATTTTTTTTTTTTTTTTTTTTTGTTTCTCGTTATGCTGACTCCAAAACACCTTACATTTTCTCTCTATCTTTATAAATGACCGAGTTATGGGCTTATTAGATATTTAATCGGTAATTATACAGATTTTTTGTTTTTCAATTTTTTATTTATTTTTTTTTTTTTTCATGTCTCGTTATGCTGATTCCAAAACACCTTACATGTTCTCTCTATCTTTATAAATGACCGAGTTAAGGACTTATGAGATCTCTAATCGGCCGTCATTTTGAATCAGACGGATTATAATGTCGAGTTCCGAGGATCATCCCGGGGTGACCTGTGATTTTGGTACCGAATCTCAAGGAAATCGGTCCAGTAGTCTCGGAGAAAAGCCGCGGACAGCGTACGGCGTACGGCGTTCGGCGGACGGACGGATTTTTTTTTATTCGATATTTGGATTCTACGTATCTTGAAACGTAAAACCTCAAATTTTGAGGGGGGGGGTTACAAAAAAATTTTCTTTGGTCGATTCCAAATGTCTATTAGTGAAAATAATAAACCAAAAGCATTTACAGATAGAGATTTTTTTATTTTTCGTTTTCGGCAATTATTATAGATTTTTTGTTTTTCAATTTTTTATTTTATTATTTTTTATTTGTTTTCTCGTTATGCTGATTCCAAAACACCTTACATTTTCTCTCTATCTTTATAAATGACCGAGTTATGGGCTTATTAGATATTTAATCGGTAATTATACAGATTTTTTGTTTTTCAATTTTTTTTTTTTTTTTTTTTCATTTCTCGTTATGCCGATTCCAAAACACCTTACATTTCTACTCTGTGTTTATAAATGGCCAAGTTATGGGTATATAAGATCTTTAATCCGCAATTATTACAGATTTTTTGTGATTTAATTTTTTTTTTTTTTTTTTTTTTCATTTCTCGTTATGCTGATTCCAAAACACCTTACATTTTCACTCTATCTTTATAAATGACCGAGTTATGGACTTATGAGATCTCTAATCGGCCGCCATTTTGAAACAAACAGACGGATTATAATGTCGAGTTCCGAGGATCATCCCGGGGTGACCTGTGATTTTGGTACCGAATCTCAAGGAAATTGGTCCAGTAGTCTCGGAGAAAAGCCGCGGACGGCGTACGGCGTACGGATTTTTATTTTTAGCGAGATTTTTTTATTTTTCGTTTTCGGCAATTATTATAGATTTTTTGTTTTTCAATTTTTTATTTTATTATTTTTTTTTTGTTTTCTCGTTATGCTGATTCCAAAACACCTTTCATTTTCTCTCTATCTTTATAAATGACCGAGTTATGGGCTTATTAGATATTTAATCGGTAATTATACAGATTTTTTGTTTTTCAATTTTTTTTTTTTTTCATTTCTCGTTATGCTGATTCCAAAACACCTTACATTTTCTCTCTATCTTTATAAATGACCGAGTTATGGACTTATGAGATCTCTAATCGGCCGCCATTTTGAAACAAACAGACGGATTATAATGTCGAGTTCCGAGAGTAGATGAGATTTGGGCGAGCTGGCGCACGATTCCTCCATCCCCTCCACCGCTAACCTTAAGTGTCACGTGGTCTTGCCTCGACCCTACCTTAACCACCACGTGGTCCCCCCTCGACCTAACCTTAACTACTAGGCCACGCCCCTTTTTAGTCACGTGACCCCTATGCCACGCCCCTTTATGGCCACGTGACCGTTAAGCCACGCCCCTTTATAGTCACGTGATCCAGTCACGTGACCCGCAGCGCATCCTGGTCTACGCTCCGCCCACATGTTTTAGTCACGTGATCCAGTCACGTGACCCATGGAACCTCCTGACCTATGCTCCGCCCACAAGATTCACCCCCTCCACCCATTGAAGGATCAGGTATCCACCTTATAGAGCATGAGTGTGCCCGACCTCCATTTTGTTTTTCTACTGTTTGAGAGACTTGAGGTTTTGTTGAAGGGTCAGGTACCCATCTTATAGAGCATGAGTGTACCCGACCACCATTTTGTTTTTTATACATCGCCATTTTGTTTTTCTTATGCCGCCATTTTGTTTTTCTACTGTTTGAGGGACTTGAGGTTTTGTTGAAGGGTTAGGCACCAACCTTATAGAGCATGAGTGTACCCGACCGCCATTTTGTTTTTTATACATCGCCATTTTGTTTTTCTTATGCCGCCATTTTGTTTTTCTACTGTTTGAGAGACTTGAGATTTTGTTGTAGGGTCAGGTATCCACTTTATAGTATGTAACCTCCCCTACGGTTATATAATCATAACCTATACGATGAAGGGTCAGGTATCCACTTTAGAGTCTGTAACCTCCCCTACGGTTATATAATCATAACCTATACGACGAAGGGTTTGGTACCCTCTTCATACTCTGTAACCTTCCCAAAGGTTACATAACCTTTATCTTGTTTTCGCGTTTGTGCAACTTTCTCAATGTTTACGTAATCTTTACAATATTTAACTTTACCAACATTTAAACAGGTTAGATCATGTATAGACAAGTTGGATGATGTCTAGGTGAAATACAAATATGGACTTTGAACTGTTTATCTCTAAAACAAAAATAAATAGTAGGGCTTCTTAATCCTATAACAACTGTTGGAGTTTGAACTCTTAATCCCCAACCTTTCTTATCTCGCTGAAACATAATCAAAACAACTTTTCAATGTACCACGTATTTTTAATATCTGATAGTATAAATAATGGTCCTTAGAGGATTAAATTTTAATCCCTAAAATATATTGACAAATCGAAACGACACGCTGACCAAAGAGATTATACCTTTTCATAGCTTTGAAATATTTTCGTTACTTTATTGATTTTAGTCAATTTTTTATGATTTTAGAAATAAAAAAAAAAATATATATTTTATTAGCAAATATTTGTATATAATACTGTTTTGAGATGATGTATTATCTGTAGTTGATATTATTTGAGAATGCTGATGTAAGATGTGCTATATTTGGTCCCCATTGTAACCTTCCCAACGGTTATATAATCATAACCTATACGATGAAGGGTCAGGTACCCACTCTATAGTCTGTAACCTTCCCAACGGTTATATAATCATAACCTATACGAGGAAGGGTCAGGTACCACTCTATAGTCTGTAACCTTCCCAACAGTTATATAATCATAACCTATACGAGGAAGGGTCAGGTACACACTTTATAGTCTGTAACCTTCCCAACGGTTATATAATCATAACCTATACGATGAAGGGTCAGGTACCCACTTTATAGGCTGTAATCTCTCCTACGGTTATATAATCATAACCTATACGATGAAGGGTCAGGCACCCTCTTTATACTCTGTAACCTTCTTAAAGGTTACATAACCTTTACATCGTTTTCGTGTTTTTGCAACCTTCTCAATGTTTACATAACCTTTACAATATGTAGCTGTATCAACATGTAAACAGGTTGCATCTTGTATAGACAAGTTGGATGATGCCTAGGTGAAATACAAATATGGACCTTGAACTGTTTATCTCTAACATATAAATAAATAGCATAGTTCCTTAATCCTATAACTGCTTTTGGACTTTGAATTGTTTATCTTTAAAACATAAATAAATGGTAGGGCTTCCTAATATTTGAATAGATTTTGGACTTTGAGCTGGTAATACTCTCTATCTTTACTTATCTCGCTGAAACATAAACAAAACAACTTTTCAATGTACTACGTATTTTTAATAGTTGATAGTATAAATAATAGTCTTATAAGGATTAACTCGTCAATGTTCTACGTATTTTTATTCTCTCATAGTTAAATAATGGTCTTAAAAGGATTAACTTTTAATCCATTAAGTTCCTATCGAACTTTTAATCTCTAAAATATATTAACAAATCGAAACGATGGTATCACGTTGGCCAAAGAGGTTGCACCTTTTCATAGTTTTGAAATATTTTCAAAGTACACGAGTCGGTATTGATAACTTCGAACACGATGCAGTAAGTTTTTATTAATAAATATTAATTAATCCCTAATTAACACTAATTCTTAATTAGCACTAATCCTATTTTATATGTTATTGAAACCCGGTTCGACTTGCTCGAACCTGCCTGAATAGAATTGGAGCAGGTCGACTCATGCTCGCTTCATAGCGGGTGGTGGGGGTACTATGATCTATGGTGGGAGAACCTGACAGCCAATCAGATTCGAGTATTCTCCTTCTATAAATAGGGCCGTTTTGCGGAGCTCTTCCTCATTATCTCATCGTGCTAGTTGCAACATTTCTGGAAACGTGTGAGTTGATTTTTTTTTTTAAACCTGTTATTCTCTTTGGTTGGAGTGTTGTTTTATCTCATTGTGCCATATCAGTTTATAAATTCGTTTTTAATTTTCTCATTGTTTAATTTTTTTAACTGCTTAATTTTTTTTTTTAAAAGTTAAGACTAACTCTTTTGTTTTCAATTTTAATTTTTTGCTTAATTTTTTTTTTCAATTCGTCTTTAAATTTCACATAGTTTAATTTTTTTTCTTCTATATTAGTTTTCAATTCGTTTTTTTTTTTAATTTTTTTCTTCTATATCAGTTTTTCTATTATTTTTAATTGTATAATAATTTTAAAAAAATATTAAGATTAATTCTTTTGTTTTCAATTAATTTCGATTTTTTCTTTATTTAATATTTTTATAGTTAGAGTTTTAGTTATTTCATTTTAAATTAACTTTTTATTTCTTATCATGTCGACATTAAATAAGTGTCAATACTGCGACAGAGATTTTAGTAGGAAGATTGATAGAGTCCATCATGAAAATTCATGTTTGGCTACCCTGCCACGACGTACATGTGTTTCCTGCGGTAAGATTTTTAATTCTGTAACGCATGTACGAATCGCAAATTCCTACGAATTCCTACGAATCGCAGGAAACACATGTACGTCGTGGCAGGGTAGCCAAACATGAATTTTCATGATGGACTCTATCAATCTTCCTACTAAAATCTCTGTCGCAGTATTGACACTTATTTAATGTCGACATGATAAGAAATAAAAAGTTAATTTAAAATGAAATAACTAAAACTCTAACTATAAAAATATTAAATAAAGAAAAAATCGAAATTAATTGAAAACAAAAGAATTAATCTTAATATTTTTTTAAAATTATTATACAATTAAAAATAATAGAAAAACTGATATAGAAGAAAAAAATTAAAAAAAAAAACGAATTGAAAACTAATATAGAAGAAAAAAAATTAAACTATGTGAAATTTAAAGACGAATTGAAAAAAAAAATTAAGCAAAAAATTAAAATTGAAAACAAAAGAGTTAGTCTTAACTTTTAAAAAAAAAAATTAAGCAGTTAAAAAAATTAAACAATGAGAAAATTAAAAACGAATTTATAAACTGATATGGCACAATGAGATAAAACAACACTCCAACCAAAGAGAATAACAGGTTTAAAAAAAAAAATCAACTCACACGTTTCCAGAAATGTTGCAACTAGCACGATGAGATAATGAGGAAGAGCTCCGCAAAACGGCCCTATTTATAGAAGGAGAATACTCGAATCTGATTGGCTGTCAGGTTCTCCCACCATAGATCATAGTACCCCCACCACCCGCTATGAAGCGAGCATGAGTCGACCTGCTCCAATTCTATTCAGGCAGGTTCGAGCAAGTCGAACCGGGTTTCAATAACATATAAAATAGGATTAGTGCTAATTAAGAATTAGTGTTAATTAGGGATTAATTAATATTTATTAATAAAAACTTACTGCATCGTGTTCGAAGTTATCAATACCGACTCGTGTACTTTGAAAATATTTCAAAACTATGAAAAGGTGCAACCTCTTTGGCCAACGTGATACCATCGTTTCGATTTGTTAATATATTTTAGAGATTAAAAGTTCGATAGGAACTTAATGGATTAAAAGTTAATCCTTTTAAGACCATTATTTAACTATGAGAGAATAAAAATACGTAGAACATTGACGAGTTAATCCTTATAAGACTATTATTTATACTATCAACTATTAAAAATACGTAGTACATTGAAAAGTTGTTTTGTTTATGTTTCAGCGAGATAAGTAAAGATAGAGAGTATTACCAGCTCAAAGTCCAAAATCTATTCAAATATTAGGAAGCCCTACCATTTATTTATGTTTTAAAGATAAACAATTCAAAGTCCAAAAGCAGTTATAGGATTAAGGAACTATGCTATTTATTTATATGTTAGAGATAAACAGTTCAAGGTCCATATTTGTATTTCACCTAGGCATCATCCAACTTGTCTATACAAGATGCAACCTGTTTACATGTTGATACAGCTACATATTGTAAAGGTTATGTAAACATTGAGAAGGTTGCAAAAACACGAAAACGATGTAAAGGTTATGTAACCTTTAAGAAGGTTACAGAGTATAAAGAGGGTGCCTGACCCTTCATCGTATAGGTTATGATTATATAACCGTAGGAGAGATTACAGCCTATAAAGTGGGTACCTGACCCTTCATCGTATAGGTTATGATTATATAACCGTTGGGAAGGTTACAGACTATAAAGTGTGTACCTGACCCTTCCTCGTATAGGTTATGATTATATAACCGTTGGGAAGGTTACAGACTATAGAGTGGTACCTGACCCTTCCTCGTATAGGTTATGATTATATAACCGTTGGGAAGGTTACAGACTATAGAGTGGGTACCTGACCCTTCATCGTATAGGTTATGATTATATAACCGTTGGGAAGGTTACAATGGGGACCAAATATAGCACATCTTACATCAGCATTCTCAAATAATATCAACTACAGATAATACATCATCTCAAAACAGTATTATATACAAATATTTGCTAATAAAATATATATTTTTTTTTTTATTTCTAAAATCATAAAAAATTGACTAAAATCAATAAAGTAACGAAAATATTTCAAAGCTATGAAAAGGTATAATCTCTTTGGTCAGCGTGTCGTTTCGATTTGTCAATATATTTTAGGGATTAAAATTTAATCCTCTAAGGACCATTATTTATACTATCAGATATTAAAAATACGTGGTACATTGAAAAGTTGTTTTGATTATGTTTCAGCGAGATAAGAAAGGTTGGGGATTAAGAGTTCAAACTCCAACAGTTGTTATAGGATTAAGAAGCCCTACTATTTATTTTTGTTTTAGAGATAAACAGTTCAAAGTCCATATTTGTATTTCACCTAGACATCATCCAACTTGTCTATACATGATCTAACCTGTTTAAATGTTGGTAAAGTTAAATATTGTAAAGATTACGTAAACATTGAGAAAGTTGCACAAACGCGAAAACAAGATAAAGGTTATGTAACCTTTGGGAAGGTTACAGAGTATGAAGAGGGTACCTAACCCTTCGTCGTATAGGTTATGATTATATAACCGTAGGGGAGGTTACAGACTCTAAAGTGGATACCTGACCCTTCATCGTATAGGTTATGATTATATAACCGTAGGGGAGGTTACATACTATAAAGTGGATACCTGACCCTACAACAAAATCTCAAGTCTCTCAAACAGTAGAAAAACAAAATGGCGGCATAAGAAAAACAAAATGGCGATGTATAAAAAACAAAATGGCGGTCGGGTACACTCATGCTCTATAAGGTTGGTGCCTAACCCTTCAACAAAACCTCAAGTCCCTCAAACAGTAGAAAAACAAAATGGCGGCATAAGAAAAACAAAATGGCGATGTATAAAAAACAAAATGGTGGTCGGGTACACTCATGCTCTATAAGATGGGTACCTGACCCTTCAACAAAACCTCAAGTCTCTCAAACAGTAGAAAAACAAAATGGAGGTCGGGCACACTCATGCTCTATAAGGTGGATACCTGATCCTTCAATGGGTGGAGGGGGTGAATCTTGTGGGCGGAGCATAGGTCAGGAGGTTCCATGGGTCACGTGACTGGATCACGTGACTAAAACATGTGGGCGGAGCGTAGACCAGGATGCGCTGCGGGTCACGTGACTGGATCACGTGACTATAAAGGGGCGTGGCTTAACGGTCACGTGGCCATAAAGGGGCGTGGCATAGGGGTCACGTGACTAAAAAGGGGCGTGGCCTAGTAGTTAAGGTTAGGTCGAGGGGGGACCACGTGGTGGTTAAGGTAGGGTCGAGGCAAGACCACGTGACACTTAAGGTTAGCGGTGGAGGGGATGGAGGAATCGTGCGCCAGCTCGCCCAAATCTCATCTACTTCCGAGGATCATCCCGGGGTGACCTGTGATTTTGCTACCGAATCTCAAGGAAATCGTTCCAGTAGTCTCGGAGAAAAGCCGCGGACGGCGTACGGCGTACGGCGTTTGGCGGACGGGCGGATTTTTTTTTATTCGATATTTGGATTCTACGTATCTTGAAACGTAAAACTTTAAATTTTGAGGGGGGGTTACAAAAAAATTTTCTTTGGTCGATTCCAAAGGTCTATTATTGAAAATAATAAACCAAAAGCATTTACAGATAGAGATTTTTTTATTTTTCGTTTTCGGCAATTATTATAGATTTTTTGTTTTTCAATTTTTTATTTTATCATTTTTTTTTTGTTTTCTCGTTATGCTGATTCCAAAACACCTTAAATTTTCTCTCTATCTTTATAAATGACCGAGTTATGGGCTTATGAGATCTCTAATCGGCCGCCATTTTGAAACAAACAGACGGATTATAATGTCGAGTTCCGAGGATCATCCGGGGTGACCTGTGATTTTGGTACCGAATCTCAAGGAAATCGGTCCAGTAGTCTCGGAGAAAAGCCGCGGACGGCGTACGGCGTACGGCGTTCGGCGGACGTACGGATTTTTTTTTATTCGATATTTGGATTCTACGTATCTTGAAACGTATAACCTCAAATTTTGAGGGGAGGGTTACAAAAAAATTTTCTTTGGTCGATTCCAAAGGTCTATTATTGAAAATAATAAACCAAAAGCATTTACAGATAGAGATTTTTTTATTTTTCGTTTTCGGCAATTATTATAGATTTTTTGTTTTTCAATTTTTTATTTTATTATTTTTTTTTTGTTTTCTCATTATGCTGATTCCAAAACACCTTACATTTTCTCTCTATCTTTATAAATGACCGAGTTATGGGCTTATGAGATCTCTAATCGGCCGCCATTTTGAAACAAACAGACGGATTATAATGTCGAGTTCCGAGGATCATCCCGGGGTGACCTGTGATTTTGGTACCGAATCTCAAGGAAATCGGTCCAGTAGTCTCGGAGAAAAGCCGCGGACGGCGTACGGCGTACGGCGTTGGGCGGACGGACGGATTTTTTTTTATTCGATATTTGGATTCTACGTATCTTGAAACGTAAAACCTCAAATTTTGAGGGGGGGTTACAAAAAAATTTTCTTTGGTCGATTCCAAAGGTCTATTATTGAAAATAATAAACCAAAAGCATTTACAGATAGAGATTTTTTTATTTTTCGTTTTCGGCAATTATTATAGATTTTTTGTTTTTCAATTTTTTATTTTATTATTTTTTTTTTGTTTTCTCATTATGCTGACTCCAAAACACCTTACATTTTCTCTCTATCTTTATAAATGACCGAGTTATGGACTTATTAGATATTTAATCGGTATTTATACAGATTTTTTGTTTTTCAATTTTTTTTTTTTTTTTTTTTTTTTCATGTCTCGTTATGCTGATTCCAAAACACCTTACATTTTCTCTCTATCTTTATAAATGACCGAGTTATGGACTTATGAGATATCTAATCGGCCGCCATTTTGAAACAAACAGACGGATTATAATGTCGAGTTCCGAGGATCATCCCGGGGTGACCTGTGATTTTGGTACCGAATCTCAAGGAAATCGGTCCAGTAGTCTCGGAGAAAAGCCGCGGACGGCGTACGGCGTACGGCGTTTGGCGGACGGACGGATTTTTTTTTATTCGATATTTGGATTCTACGTATCTTGAAACGTAAAACCTCAAATTTTGAGGGGGGGTTACAAAAAAATTTTCTTTGGTCGATTCCAAAGGTCTATTATTGAAAATAATAAACCAAAAGCATTTACAGATAGAGATTTTTTTATTTTTCGTTTTCGGCAATTATTATAGATTTTTTGTTTTTCAATTTTTTATTTTATTATTTTTTTTTTGTTTTCTCATTATGCTGACTCCAAAACACCTTACATTTTCTCTCTATCTTTATAAATGACCGAGTTATGGGCTTATTAGATATTTAATCGGTATTTATACAGATTTTTTGTTTTTCAATTTTTTTTTTTTTTTTTTTTTTTCATGTCTCGTTATGCTGATTCCAAAACACCTTACATTTTCTCTCTATCTTTATAAATGACCGAGTTATGGACTTATGAGATATCTAATCGGCCGCCATTTTGAAACAAACAGACGGATTATAATGTCGAGTTCCGAGGATCATCCCGGGGTGACCTGTGATTTTGGTACCGAATCTCAAGGAAATCGGTCCAGTAGTCTCGGAGAAAAGCCGCGGACGGCGTACGGCGTACGGCGTTTGGCGGACGGACGGATTTTTTTTTATTCGATATTTGGATTCTACGTATCTTGAAACGTAAAACCTCAAATTTTGAGGGGGGGTTACAAAAAAATTTTCTTTGGTCGATTCCGAAGGTCTATTATTGAAAATAATAAACCAAAAGCATTTACAGATAGAGATTTTTTTATTTTTCGTTTTCGGCAATTATTATAGATTTTTTGTTTTTCAATTTTTTATTTTATTATTTTTTTTTTGTTTTCTCATTATGCTGACTCCAAAACACCTTACATTTTCTCTCTATCTTTATAAATGACCGAGTTATGGGCTTATTAGATATTTAATCGGTATTTATACAGATTTTTTGTTTTTCAATTTTTTTTTTTTTTTTTTTTTTTTCATGTCTCGTTATGCTGATTCCAAAACACCTTACATTTTCTCTCTATCTTTATAAATGACCGAGTTATGGACTTATGAGATATCTAATCGGCCGCCATTTTGAAACAAACAGACGGATTATAATGTCGAGTTCCGAGGATCATCCCGGGGTGACCTGTGATTTTGGAACCGAATCTCAAGGAAATCGGTCCAGTAGTCTCGGAGAAAAGCCGCGGACGGCGTACGGCGTATGGCGTTCGGCGGACGGACGGATTTTTTTTTATTCGATATTTGGATTCTACGTATCTTGAAACGTAAAACCTCAAATTTTGAGGGGGGGTTACAAAAAAATTTTCTTTGGTCGAACCCAAAGGTCTATTATTGAAAATAATAAACCAAAAGCATTTACAGATAGAGATTTTTTTATTTTTCGTTTTCGGCAATTATTACAGATTTTTTGTTTTTCAATTTTTTATTTTATTATTTTTTTTTTGTTTTCTCATTATGCTGATTCCAAAACACCTTACATTTTCTCTCTATCTTTATAAATGACCGAGTTATGGGCTTATTAGATATTTAATCGGTAATTATACAGATTTTTTTTTTTTTTTTTTTTTTTCATGTCTCGTTATGCTGATTCTAAAACACCTTACATTTTCTCGCTATCTTTATAAATGACCGAGTTATGGACTTATGAGATCTTTAATCGGCCGCCATTTTGAAACAAACAGACGGATTATAATGTCGAGTTCCGAGGATCATCCCGGGGTGACCTGTGATTTTGGTACCGAATCTCAAGGAAATCGGTCCAGTAGTCTCGGAGAAAAGCCGCGGACGGCGTACGGCGAACGGCGTTCGGCGGACGGACGGATTTTTTTTTATTCGATATTTGGATTCTACGTATCTTGAAAGGTAAAACCTCAAATTTTGAGGGGGGGTTACAAAAAAATTTTCTTTGGTCGATTCCAAAGGTCTATTATTGAAAATAATAAACCAAAAGCATTTACAGATAGAGATTTTTTTTTTTTTTTTTTATTTCTTTTTTCTTTTTTTGTTATATTAATGCCTTGTTATGCCGATTCCAAAACACCTTACATTTCTCCTCTGTGTTTATAAATGGCCAAGTTATGGGTATATAAGATCTTTAATCGGATATTATTATAGATATTTTGGTTTCAATTTTTTTTTTTTTTTTTTTTTTCATGTCTCGTTATGCTGATTTTAAAACACCTTACATTTTCTCTCTATCTTTATAAATGACCGAGCTATGGACTTATGAGATCTCTAATCGGCCGCCATTTTGAAACAAACAGACGGATTATAATGTCGAGTTCCGAGGATCATCCCGGGGTGACCTGTGATTTTGGTACCGAATCTCAAGGAAATCGGTCCAGGAGTCTCGGAGAAAAGCCGCGGACGGCGTACGGCGTACGGCGTTCGGCGGACGGACGGATTTTTTTTTTATTCGATATTTGGATTCTACGTATCTTGAAACGTAAAACCTCAAATTTTGAGGGGGGGTTACAAAAAAATTTTCTTTGGTTGATTCCAAAGGTCTATTATTGAAAATAATAAACCAAAAGCATTTACAGATAGAGATTTTTTTATTTTTCGTTTTCGGCAATTATTATAGATTTTTTGTTTTTCAATTTTTTATTTTATTATTTTTTTTTTGTTTTCTCATTATGCTGATTCCAAAACACCTTACATTTTCTCTCTATCTTATTAAATGACCGAGTTATGGGCTTATTAGATATTTAATCGGTAATTATACAGTTTTTTGGTTTTCAATTTTTTTTTTTTTTTTTTTTTTTTTCATGTCTCGTTATGCTGATTCCAAAACACCTTACATTTTCTCTCTATCTTTATAAATGACCGAGTTATGGACTTATGAGATCTCTAATCGGCCGCCATTTTGAAACAAACAGACGGATTATAATGTCGAGTTCCGAGAATCATCCCAAGGTGACCTGTGACTTTGGTGCCGAATCTCAATAAAATCGGTCCAGTAGTCTCGGAGATTACCGATTAAATATCGAATAAGCTCATAACTCGGTCATTTATAAAGATAGAGAGAAAATGTAAGGTGTTTTGGAATCAGCATAACGAGAAACCAAAAAAAAAAAAATAAAAAAATAAAATAATTGAAAAACAAAAAATCTATAATAATTGCCGAAAACGAAAAATAAAAAATCTCTGTCCGTAAATGCTTTTGGTTTATTATTTTCAATAATAGACCTTTGGAATCGAACGAAGAAAATTTTTTTGTAACCCCCCCTCAAAATTTGAGGTTTTACGTTTCAAGGTACGTAGAATCCAAATATCGAATAAAAAAAAATCCGTCCGTCCGCCGGATACGGCGTACGCCGTACGCCTTCCGCGGCTTTTCTCCGAGACTACTGCACCGATTTTATTGAGATTCGGTACCAAAGTCACAGGTCACCCCTGGTTGATCCTCGGAACTCGACATTATAATCCGTCTGTTTGTTTCAAAATGGCGGCCGATTAGAGATCTAATAAGTCCATAACTCGGTCATTTATAAAGATAGAGAGAAAATGTAAGGTGTTTTGGAATCAGCATAACGAGAAACAAAAAAAAAAAAAAAAAAAAAAAAAAAAAATTGAAAAACAAAAAATCTGTAATAATTGCGGATTAAAGATCTTATATACCCATAACTTGGCCATTTATAAACACAGAGTAGAAATGTAAGGTGTTTTGGAATCAGCATAACGAGAAACAAAAAAAAAAAAAAATTGAAAAACAAAAAATCTGTAATAATTGCGGATTAAAGATCTTATATACCCATAACTTGGCCATTTATAAACACAGAGTAGAAATGTAAGGTGTTTTGGAATCAGCATAACGAGAAACAAAAAAAAAAAAAAATTGAAAAACAAAAAATCTATAATAATTGCCGATTAAAGATCTTATATACCCATAACTTGGCCATTTATAAACACAGAGGAGAAATGTAAGGTGTTTTGGAATCAGCATAACAAGGCATTAAAATAACAAAAAAGAAAAAAGAAAAAAAACGAAAAATAAAAAAATCTCTATCTGTAAATGCTTTTGGTTTATTATTTTCAATAATAGACCTTTGGAATCGACCAAAGAAATTTTTTTTGTAACCCCCCCTCAAAATTTGAGGTTTTACGTTTCAAGATACGAAGAATCCAAATATCGAATAAAAAAAAATCCGTCCGTCCGCCGTCCGCCGTACGCCGTACGCCGTCCGCGGCTTTTCTCCGAGACTACTGGACCGATTTTATTGAGATTCGGTACCAAAGTCACAGGTCACCCCGGGATGATCCTCGGAACTCGACATTATAATCCGTCTGTTTGTTTCAAAATGGCGGCCGATTAGAGATCTAATAAGTCCATAACTCGGTCATTTATAAAGATAGAGAGAAAATGTAAGGTGTTTTGGAATCAGCATAACGAGAAACCAAAAAAAAAAATAATAAAAAATAAAAATTGAAAAACAAAAAATCTATAATAATTGCCGATTAAAGATCTTATATACCCATAACTTGGCCATTTATAAACACAGAGGAGAAATGTAAGGTGTTTTGGAATCGGCATAACAAGGCATTAATATAACACAAAAGAAAAAAGAAAAAAAGCGAAAAATAAAAAAATCTCTATCTGTAAATGCTTTTGGTTTATTATTTTCAATAATAGACCTTTGGAATCGACCAAAGAAAAATTTTTTGTAACCCCCCCTCAAAATTTGAGGTTTTACGTTTCAAGATACGTTAAATCCAAATATCGAATAAAAAAAAAATCCGTCCGTCCGCCGTCCGCCATACGCCGTACGCCGTCCGCGGCTTTTCTCCGAGACTACTGGACCGATTTTATTGAGATTCGGTATCAAAGTCACAGGTCACCCCGGGATGATCCTCGGAACTCGACATTATAATCCGTCTGTTTGTTTCAAAATGGCGGCCGATTAGAGATCTAATAAGTCCATAACTCGGTCATTTATAAAGATAGAGAGAAAATGTAAGGTGTTTTGGAATCAGCATAACGAGAAACAAAAAAAAAAAAAAAAAAAAAATTAAATCACAAAAAATCTGTAATAATTGCGGATTAAAGATCTTATATACCCATAACTTGGCCATTTATAAACACAGAGTAGAAACGTAAGGTGTTTTGGAATCGGCATAACAAGGCATTAAAATAACAAAAAAGAAAAAAGAAAAAAAAACGAAAAATAAAAAAATCTCTATCTGAAAATGCTTTTGGTTTATTATTTTCAATAATAGACCTTTGGAATCGACCAAAGAAAATTTTTTTGTAACCCCCCTCAAAATTTGAGGTTTTACGTTTCAAGGTAGGTAGAATCCAAATATCGAATAAAAAAAAATCCGTCCGTCCGCCGTCCGCCGTACGCCGTACAACGTACGCCTTCCGCGGCTTTTCTCCGAGACTACTGGACCGATTTTATTGAGATTCGGTACCAAAGTCACAGGTCACCCCGGGATGATCCTCGGAACTGGACATTATAATCCGTCTGTTTGTTTCAAAATGAAGGCCGATTAGAGATCTAATAAGTCCATAACTCAGTCATTTATAAAGATAGAGAGAAAATGTAAGGTGTTTTGGAATCGGCATAACAAGGCATTAAAATAACAAAAAAGAAAAAAGAAAAAAAAAAGGAAAATAAAAAAATCTCTATCTGTAAATGCATTTGGTTTATTATTTTCAATAATAGACCTTTGGAATCGACCAAAGAAAATTTTTTTGTAACCCCCCCTCAAAATTTGAGGTTTTACGTTTCAAGGTACGTAGAATCCAAATATCGAATAAAAAAAAATCCGTCCATCCGCCGTCCGCCGTACGCCGTACGCCGTACGCCTTCCGCGGCTATTCTCCGAGACTACTGGACCGATTTTATTGAGATTCGGTATCAAAGTCACAGGTCACCCCGGGATGATCCTCGGAACTGGACATTATAATCCGTCTGTTTGTTTCAAAATGGCGGCCGATTAGAGATCTAATAAGTCCATAACTCGGTCATTTATAAAGATAGAGAGAAAATGTAAGGTGTTTTGGAATCAGCATAACGAGAAACAAAAAAAAAAAAAAAAAAAAAATTAAATCACAAAAAATCTGTAATAATTGCGGATTAAAGATCTTATATACCCATAACTTGGCCATTTATAAACACAGAGTAGAAATGTAAGGTGTTTTGGAATCGGCATAACAAGGCCTTAAAATAACAAAAAAGAAAAAATAAAAAAAAACGAAAAATAAAAAAATCTCTATCTGTAAATGCTTTTGGTTTATTATTTTCAATAATAGACCTTTGGAATCGACCAAAGAAAATTTTTTTGTAACCCCCCTCAAAATTTGAGGTTTTACGTTTCAAGGTAGGTAGAATCCAAATATCGAATAAAAAAAAATCCGTCCGTCCGCCGTCCGCCGTACGCCGTACAACGTACGCCTTCCGCGGCTTTTCTCCGAGACTACTGGACCGATTTTATTGAGATTCGGTACCAAAGTCACAGGTCACCCCGGGATGATCCTCGGAACTGGACATTATAATCCGTCTGTTTGTTTCAAAATGAAGGCCGATTAGAGATCTAATAAGTCCATAACTCAGTCATTTATAAAGATAGAGAGAAAATGTAAGGTGTTTTGGAATCGGCATAACAAGGCATTAAAATAACAAAAAAGAAAAATGAAAAAAAAAAGAAAAATAAAAAAATCTCTATCTGTAAATGCATTTGGTTTATTATTTTCACCAATAGACCTTTGGAATCGACCAAAGAAAATTTTTTTGTAACCCCCCCTCAAAATTTGAGGTTTTACGTTTCAAGGTACGTAGAATCCAAATATCGAATAAAAAAAAATCCGTCCATCCGCCGTCCGCCGTACGCCGTACGCCGTACGCCTTCCGCGGCTATTCTCCGAGACTACTGGACCGATTTTATTGAGATTCGGTACCAAAGTCACAGGTCACCCCGGGATGAACCTCGGAACTGGACATTATAATCCGTCTGTTTGTTTCAAAATGGCGGCCGATTAGAGATCTAATAAGTCCATAACTCGGTCATTTATAAAGATAGAGAGAAAATGTAAGGTGTTTTGGAATCAGCATAACGAGAAACCAAAAAAAAAAAAATAAAAAAATAATTGAAAAACAAAAAATCTATAATAATTGCCGATTAAAGATCTTATATACCCATAACTTGGCCATTTATAAACACAGAGGAGAAATGTAAGGTGTTTTGGAATCAGCATAACAAGGCATTAAAATAACAAAAAAGAAAAAAGAAAAAAAAGCGAAAAATAAAAAAATCTCTATCTGTAAATGCTTTTGGTTTATTATTTTCAATAATAGACCTTTGGAATCGACCAAAGAAAATTTTTTTGTAACCCCCCCTCAAAATTTGAGGTTTTACGTTTCAAGATACGTAGAATCCAGATATCGAATAAAAAAAAATCCGTCCGTCCGCCGTCCGCCGTACGCCGTACGCCGTTGGCGGCTTTTCTCCGAGACTACTGGACCGATTTTATTGAGATTCGGTACCAAAGACACAGGTCACCCCAGGATGATCCTCGGAACTCGACATTATAATCCGTCTGTTTGTTTCAAAATGGCGGCCGATTAGAGATCTAATAAGTCCATAACTCGGTCATTTATAAAGATAGAGAGAAAATGTAAGGTGTTTTGGAATCAGCATAACGAGAAAACAAAAAAAAAAAAAAAAAAAAAATTGAAAAAAAAAAAATCTATAATAATTGCCGATTAAAGATCTTATATACCCATAACTTGGCCATTTATAAACACAGAGGATAAATGTAAGGTGTTTTGGAATCAGCATAACAAGGCATTAAAATAACAAAAAAGAAAAAAGAAAAAAAAGCGAAAAATAAAAAAATCTCAATCTGTAAATGCTTTTGGTTTATTATTTTCAATAATAGACCTTTGGAATCGACCAAAGAAAATTTTTTTGTAACCCCCCCTCAAAATTTGAGGTTTTACGTTTCAAGATACGTAGAATCCAAATATCGAATAAAAAAAAATCCGTCCGTCCGCCGTACGCCGTACGCCGTCCGCGGCTTTTCTCCGAGACTACTAGACCGATTTTATTGAGATTCGGTACCAAAGTCACAGGTCACACCGGGATGATCTTCGGAACTGGACATTATAATCCGTCTGTTTGTTTCAAAATGGCGGCCGATTAGAGATCTAATAAGTCCATAACTCGGTCATTTATAAAGATAGAGAGAAAATGTAAGGTGTTTTGGAATCAGCATAACGAGAATCCAAAAAAAAAAAAAAAAAAAAAAAAAAAAAAATTGAAAAACAAAAAATCTATAATAATTGCCGATTAAAGATCTTGTATACCCATAACTTGGCCATTTATAAACACAGAGGAGAAATGTAAGGTGTTTTGGAATCAGCATAACAAGGCATTAAAACAACAAAAAAGAAAAAAGAAAAAAAACGAAAAATAAAAAAATCTCTATCTGTAAATGCTTTTGGTTTATTATTTTCAATAATAGACCTTTGGAATCGACCAAAGAAAATTTTTTTGTAACCCCCCCTCAAAATTTGAGGTTATACATTTCAAGATACGTAGAATCCAAATATCGAATAAAAAACAAATCCGTCCGTCCGCCGTCCGCCGTACGCCGTACGCCTTCCGCGGCTTTTCTCCGAGACTACTGGACCGATTTTATTGAGATTCGGTACCAAAGTCACAGGTCACTCCGGGATGATCCTCGGAACTCGACATTATAATCCGTCTGTTTGTTTCAAAATGGCGGCCGATTAGAGATCTAATAAGTCCATAACTCGGTCATTTATAAAGATAGAGAGAAAATGTAAGGTGTTTTGGAATCACCATAACGAGAAACAAAAAAAAAAAAAAAAAAAAAAAAAAATTGAAAAACAAAAAATCTATAATAATTGCCGATTAAAGATCTTGTATACCCATAACTTGGCCATTTATAAACACAGAGGAGAAATGTATGGTGTTTTGGAATCAGCATAACAAGGCATTAAAATAACAAAAACGAAAAAAGAAAAAAAACGAAAAATAAAAAAATCTCTATCTGTAAATGCTTTTGGTTTATTATTTTCAGTAATAGACCTTTGGAATCGACCAAAGAAAATTTTTTTGTAACCCCCCCTCAAAATTTGAGGTTTTACGTTTCAAGATACGTAGAATCCAAATATCGAATAAAAAAAAATACGTCCGTCCGCCGTCCGCCGTACGCCGTCCGCGGCTTTTCTCCGAGACTACTAGACCGATTTTATTGAGATTCGGTACCAAAGTCACAGGTCACACCGGGATGATCCTCGGAACTGGACATTATAATCCGTCTGTTTGTTTCAAAATGGCGGCCGATTAGAGATCTAATAAGTCCATAACTCGGTCATTTATAAAGATAGAGAGAAAATGTAAGGTGTTTTGAAATCAGCATAACGAGAATCCAAAAAAAAAAAAAAAAAAAAAAAAAAAACAAATTGAAAAACAAAAAATCTATAATAATTGCCGATTAAAGATCTTAAATACCCATAACTTGGCCATTTATAAACACAGAGGAGAAATGTAAGGTGTTTTGGAATCAGCATAACAAGGCATTAAAACAACAAAAAAGAAAAAAGAAAAAAAAACGAAAAATAAAAAAATCTCTATCTGTAAATGCTTTTGGTTTATTATTTTCAATAATAGACCTTTGGAATCGACCAAAGAAAATTTTTTTGTAACCCCCCCTCAAAATTTGAGGTTATACATTTCAAGATACGTAGAATCCAAATATCGAATAAAAAAAAAATCCGTCCGTCCGCCGTCCGCCGTACGCCGTACGCCGACCGCGGCTTTTCTCCGAGACTACTGGACCGATTTTATTGAGATTCGGTACCAAAGTCACAGGTCACCCCGGGATGATCCTCGGAACTCGACATTATAATCCGTCTGTTTGTTTCAAAATGGCGGCCGATTAGAGATCTAATAAGTCCATAACTCGGTCATTTATAAAGATAGAGAGAAAATGTAAGGTGTTTTGGAATCACCATAACAAGAAACAAAAAAAAAAAAAAAAAAAAAAAAATTTAAAAACAAAAAATCTATAATAATTGCCGATTAAAGATCTTGTATACCCATAACTTGGCCATTTATAAACACAGAGGAGAAATGTATGGTGTTTTGGAATCAGCATAACAAGGCATTAAAATAACAAAAACGAAAAAAGAAAAAAAACGAAAAATAAAAAAATCTCTATCTGTAAATGCTTTTGGTTTATTATTTTCAATAATTGACCTTTGGAATCGACCAAAGAAAATTTTTTTGTAACCCCCCCTCAAAATTTGAGGTTTTACGTTTCAAGATACGTAGAATCCAAATATCGAATAAAAAAAAATACGTCCGTACGCCGTACGCCGTACGCCGTCCGCGGCTTTTCTCCGAGACTACTAGACCGATTTTATTGAGATTCGGTACCAAAGTCACAGGTCACACCGGGATGATCCTCGGAACTGGACATTATAATCCGTCTGTTTGTTTCAAAATGGCGGCCGATTAGAGATCTAATAAGTCCATAACTCGGTCATTTATAAAGATAGAGAGAAAATGTAAGGTGTTTTGGAATCAGCATAACGAGAATCCAAAAAAAAAAAAAAAAAAAAAAAAAAATTGAAAAACAAAAAATCTATAATAATTGCCGATTAAAGATCTTGTATACCCATAACTTGGCCATTTATAAACACAGAGGAGAAATGTAAGGTGTTTTGGAATCAGCATAACAAGGCATTAAAATAACAAAACAGAAAAAAGAAAAAAAACGAAAAAGAAAAAAATCTCTATCTGTAAATGCTTTTGGTTTATTATTTTCAATAATAGACCTTTGGAATCGACCAAAGAAAATTTTTTTGTAACCCCCCCTCAAAATTTGAGGTTATACATTTCAAGATACGTAGAATCCAAATATCGAATAAAAAAAAATCCGTCCGTCCGCCGTCCGCCGTACGCCGTACGCCGTACGCCTTCCGCGGCTTTTCTCCGAGACTACTGGACCGATTTTATTGAGATTCGGTACCAAAGTCACAGGTCACCCCGGGATGATCCTCGAAACTCGAAATTATAATCCGTCTGTTTGTTTCAAAATGGCGGCCGATTAGAGATCTAATAAGTCCATAACTCGGTCATTTATAAAGATAGAGAGAAAATGTAAGGTGTTTTAGAATAAGCATAACGAGAAACCAAAAAAAAAAAAAAAAAAAAAAATTGAAAAACAAAAACTCTATAATAATTGCCGATTAAAGATCTTATATACCCATAACTTGGCCATTTATAAACACAGAGGAGAAATGTAAGGTGTTTTGGAATCAGCATAACAAGGCATTAAAATAACAAAACAGAAAAAAGAAAAAAAACAAAAAATAAAAAAATCTCTATCTGTAAATGCTTTTGGTTTATTATTTTCAATAATAGACCTTTGGAATCGACCAAAGAAAATTTTTTTGTAACCCCCCTCAAAATTTGAGGTTTTACGTTTCAAGATACGTAGAATCCAAATATCGAATAAAAAAAAATCCGTCCGTCCGCCGTCCGCCGTACGCCGTACGCCGTACGCCTTCCGCGGCTTTTCTCCGAGACTACTGCACCGATTTTATTGAGATTCGGTACCAAAGTCACAGGTCACCCCGGGATGATCCTCGGAACTCGACATTATAATCCGTCTGTTTGTTTCAAAATGGCGGCCGATTAGAGATCTAATAAGTCCATAACTCGGTCATTTATAAAGATAGAGAGAAAATGTAAGGTGTTTTGGAATCAGCATAACGAGAAACCAAAAAAAAAAAAAAAAAAAAAAAAAAAATTGAAAAACAGAAAATCTATAATAATTGCCGATTAAAGATCTTATATACCCATAACTTGGCCATTTATAAACACAGAGGAGAAATGTAAGGTGTTTTGGAATCAGCATAACAAGGCATTAAAATAACAAAAAAGAAAAAAGAAAAAAAAGCGAAAAATAAAAAAATCTCAATCTGTAAATGCTTTTGGTTTATTATTTTCAATAATAGACCTTTGGAATCGACCAAAGAAAATTTTTTTGTAACCCCCCCTCAAAATTTGAGGTTTTACGTTTCAAGATACGTAGAATCCAGATATCGAATAAAAAAAAATCCGTCCGTCCGCCGTCCGCCGTACGCCGTACGCCTTCCGCGGCTTTTCTCCGAGACTACTGCACCGATTTTATTGAGATTCGGTACCAAAGTCACAGGTCACCCCGGGATGATCCTCGGAACTCGAACTTATAATCCGTCTGTTTGTTTCAAAATGGCGGCCGATTAGAGATCTAATAAGTCAATAACTCGGTCATTTATAAAGATAGAGAGAAAATGTAAGGTGTTTTGGAATCAGCATAACGAGAAACCAAAAAAAAAAAAAAAAAAAAAAAAAAAAAAATTTAAAAACAAAAAATCTATAATAATTGCCGATTAAAGATCTTGTATCCCCATAACTTGGCCATTTATAAACACAGAGGAGAAATGTATGGTGTTTTAGAATCAGCATAACAAGGCATTAAAATAACAAAAAAGAAAAAAGAAAAAAAACGAAAAATAAAAAAATCTCTATCTGTAAATGCTTTTGGTTTATTATTTTCAATAATAGACCTTTGGAATCGACCAAAGAAAATTTTTTTGTAACCCCCCCTCAAAATTTGAGGTTTTACGTTTCAAGATACGTAGAATCCAAATATCGAATAAAAAAAAATCCGTCCGTCCGCCGCCTGCCGTACGCCGTACGCGGTCCGCGGCTTTTCTCCGAGACTACTGGACCGATTTTATTGAGATTCGGTTCCAAAGTCACAGGTCACCCCTGGATGATCCTCGGAACTCGACATTATAATCCGTCTGTTTGTTTCAAAATGGCGGCCGATTAGAGATCTAATAAGTCCATAACTCGGTCATTTATAAAGATAGAGAGAAAATGTAAGGTGTTTTGGAATCAGCATAACGAGAAACAAAAAAAAAAAAAAAAAAAAAAATTAAATCAGAAAAAATCTGTAATAATTGCGGATTAAAGATCTTATGTACCCATAACTTGGCCATTTATAAACACAGAGGAGAAATGTAAGGTGTTTTGGAATCAGCATAACAAGGCATTAAATAACAAAACAGAAAAAAGAAAAAAAACGAAAAAGAAAAAAATCTCTATCTGTAAATGCTTTTGGTTTATTATTTTCAATAATAGACCTTTGGAATCGACCAAAGAAAATTTTTTTGTAACACCCCCCTCAAAATTTGAGGTTCTACGTTTCAAGATACGTAGAATCCAAATATCGAATAAAAAAAAATTCGTCCGTACGCCGTACGCCGTACGCCTTCCGCGGCTTTTCTCCGAAACTACTGGACCGATTTTTTTGAGATTCAATACCAAAGTCACAGGTCACCCCGGGATGATCCTCAGAACTCGACATTATAATCCGTCTGTTTGTTTGAAAATGGCGGCCGATTAGAGATCTAATAAGTCCATAACTCGGTCATTTATAAAGATAGAGAGAAAATGTAAGGTGTTTTGGAATCAGCATAACGAGAATCCAAAAAAAAAAAAAAAAAAAAAAAAAAAATTGAAAAACAAAAAATCTATAATAATTGCCGATTAAAGATCTTGTATACCCATAACTTGGCCATTTATAAACACAGAGGAGAAATGTAAGGTGTTTTGGAATCAGCATAACAAGGCATTAAAATAACAAAAAAGAAAAAAGAAAAAAAAGCGAAAAATAAAAAAATCTCAATCTGTAAATGCTTTTGGTTTATTATTTTCAATAATAGACCTTTGGAATCGACCAAAGAAAATTTTTTTGTAACCCCCCCTCAAAATTTGAGGTTTTACGTTTCAAGATACGTAGAATCCAGATATCGAATAAAAAAAAATCCGTCCGTCCGCCGTCCGCCGTACGCCGTACGCCTTCCGCGGCTTTTCTCCGAGACTACTGCACCGATTTTATTGAGATTCGGTACCAAAGTCACAGGTCACCCCGGGATGATCCTCGGAACTCGAACTTATAATCCGTCTGTTTGTTTCAAAATGGCGGCCGATTAGAGATCTAATAAGTCAATAACTCGGTCATTTATAAAGATAGAGAGAAAATGTAAGGTGTTTTGGAATCAGCATAACGAGAAACCAAAAAAAAAAAAAAAAAAAAAAAAAAAAAAATTTAAAAACAAAAAATCTATAATAATTGCCGATTAAAGATCTTGTATCCCCATAACTTGGCCATTTATAAACACAGAGGAGAAATGTATGGTGTTTTAGAATCAGCATAACAAGGCATTAAAATAACAAAAAAGAAAAAAGAAAAAAAACGAAAAATAAAAAAATCTCTATCTGTAAATGCTTTTGGTTTATTATTTTCAATAATAGACCTTTGGAATCGACCAAAGAAAATTTTTTTGTAACCCCCCCTCAAAATTTGAGGTTTTACGTTTCAAGATACGTAGAATCCAAATATCGAATAAAAAAAAATCCGTCCGTCCGCCGCCTGCCGTACGCCGTACGCGGTCCGCGGCTTTTCTCCGAGACTACTGGACCGATTTTATTGAGATTCGGTTCCAAAGTCACAGGTCACCCCTGGATGATCCTCGGAACTCGACATTATAATCCGTCTGTTTGTTTCAAAATGGCGGCCGATTAGAGATCTAATAAGTCCATAACTCGGTCATTTATAAAGATAGAGAGAAAATGTAAGGTGTTTTGGAATCAGCATAACGAGAAACAAAAAAAAAAAAAAAAAAAAAAATTAAATCAGAAAAAATCTGTAATAATTGCGGATTAAAGATCTTATGTACCCATAACTTGGCCATTTATAAACACAGAGGAGAAATGTAAGGTGTTTTGGAATCAGCATGACAAGGCATTAAATAACAAAACAGAAAAAAGAAAAAAAACGAAAAAGAAAAAAATCTCTATCTGTAAATGCTTTTGGTTTATTATTTTCAATAATAGACCTTTGGAATCGACCAAAGAAAATTTTTTTGTAACACCCCCCTCAAAATTTGAGGTTCTACGTTTCAAGATACGTAGAATCCAAATATCGAATAAAAAAAAATTCGTCCGTACGCCGTACGCCTTCCGCGGCTTTTCTCCGAAACTACTGGACCGATTTTTTTGAGATTCAATACCAAAGTCACAGGTCACCCCGGGATGATCCTCAGAACTCGACATTATAATCCGTCTGTTTGTTTGAAAATGGCGGCCGATTAGAGATCTAATAAGTCCATAACTCGGTCATTTATAAAGATAGAGAGAAAATGTAAGGTGTTTTGGAATCAGCATAACGAGAAACCAAAAAAAAAAAAAAAAAAAAAAATTGAAAAACAAAAAATCTATAATAATTGCCGATTAAAGATCTTATATACCCATAACTTGGCCATTTATAAACACAGAGGAGAAATGTAAGGTGTTTTGGAATCAGCATAACAAGGCATTAAAATAAAACAAAAGATAAAAGAAAAAAAACGAAAAATAAAAAAATCTCTATCTGTAAATGCTTTTGGTTTATTATTTTCAATAATAGACCTTTGGAATCGACCAAAGAAAATTTTTTTGTAACCCCCACTCAAAATTTGAGGTTTTACGTTTCAAGATACTTAGAATCCAAATATCGAATAAAAAAAAATCCGTCCGTCCGCCGTCCGCCGTACGCCGTACGCCGTCCGCGGCTTTTCTCCGAGACTACTGGACTGATTTTATTGATATTCGGTACGAAAGTTACAGGTCACCCCGGGATGATCCTCGGAACTCGACATTATAATCCGTCTGTTTGTTTCAAAATGGCGGCCGATTAGAGATCTAATAAGTCCATAACTCGGTCATTTATAAAGATAGAGAGAAAATGTAAGGTGTTTTGGAATCAGCATAACGAGAAAACAAAAAAAAAAAAAAAAAAAAAAATTGAAAAACAAAAAATCTATAATAATTGCCGATTAAAGATCTTAAATACCCATAACTTGGCCATTTATAAACACAGAGGAGAAATGTAAGGTGTTTTGGAATCAGCATAACAAGGCATTAAAATAACATAAAAGAAAAAAGAAAAAAAAGCGAAAAATAAAAAAATCTCAATCTGTAAATGCTTTTGGTTTATTATTTTCAATAATAGACCTTTGGAATCGACCAAAGAAAATTTTTTTGTAACCCCCCCTCAAAATTTGAGGTTTTACGTTTCAAGATACGTAGAATCCAGATATCGAATAAAAAAAAATCCGTCCGTCCGCCGTCCGCCGTACGCCGTACGCCTTCCGCGGCTTTTTTCCGAGACTACTGTACCGATTTTATTGAGATTCGGTACCAAAGTCACAGGTCACCCCGGGATGATCCTCGGAACTCGAACTTATAATCCGTCTGTTTGTTTCAAAATGGCGGCCGATTAGAGATCTAATAAGTCCATAACTCGGTCATTTATAAAGATAGAGAGAAAATGTAAGGTGTTTTGGAATCAGCATAACGAGAAACCAAAAAAAAAAAAAAAAAAAAAAAAAAAAAAAATTGAAAAACAAAAAATCTATAATAATTGCCGATTAAAGATCTTGTATCCCCATAACTTGGCCATTTATAAACACAGAGGAGAAATGTATGGTGTTTTAGAATCAGCATAACAAGGCATTAAAATAACAAAAAAGAAAAAAAACGAAAAATAAAAAAATCTCTATCTGTAAATGCTTTTGGTTTATTATTTTCAATAATAGACCTTTGGAATCGACCAAAGAAAATTTTTTTGTAACCCCCCCTCAAAATTTGAGGTTTTACGTTTCAAGATACGTAGAATCCAAATATCGAATAAAAAAAAATCCGTCCGTCCGCCGTCCGCCGTACGCCGTACGCCGTCCGCGGCTTTTCTCCGAGACTACTAGACCGATTTTATTGAGATTCGGTACCAAAGTCACAGGTCACCCCAGGATGATCCTCGGAACTCGACATTATAGTCCGTCTGTTTGTTTCAAAATGGCGGCCGAGTAGAGATCTAATAAGTCCATAACTCGGTCATTTATAAAGATAGAGAGAAAATGTAAGGTGTTTTGGAATCAGCATAACGAGAAAACAAAAAAAAAAAAAAAAAAAATTGAAAAACAAAAAATCTATAATAATTGCGGATTAAAGATCTTATATACCCATAACTTGGCCATTTATAAACACAGAGGAGAAATGTAAGGTGTTTTGGAATCAGCATGACAAGGCATTAAAATAACAAAAAAGAATAAAGAAAAAAAAGCGAAAAATAAAAAAATCTCAATCTGTAAATGCTTTTGGTTTATTATTTTCAATAATAGACCTTTGGAATCGACCAAAGAAAATTTTTTTGTAACCCCCCCTCAAAATTTGAGGTTTTACGTTTCAAGATACGTAGAATTCAAATATCGAATAAAAAAAAAATCCGTCCGTCCGCCGTCCGCCGTACGCCGTACGCCGTCCGCGGCTTTTCTCCGAGACTACTGGACCTATTTTATTGAGATTCGGTACCAAAGTCACAGGTCACCCCTGTGTATCTGTAAAGGCTTTTGGTTTATTATTTTCAATAATAGACCTTTGGAATCGACCAAAGAAAATTTTTTTGTAACCCCCCCTCAAAATTTGAGGTTTTACGTTTCAAGGTACGTAGAATCCAAATATCGAATAAAAAAAAATCCTTCCGTCCGCCGAACGCTGTACGCCGTCCGCGGCTTTTCTTCGAGACTACTGGACCGATTTTATTGAGATTCGGTACCAAAGTCACAGGTCACCCCGGGATGATCCTCGGAACTCGAACTTATAATCCGTCTGTTTGTTTCAAAATGGCGGCCGATTAGAGATCTAATAAGTCCATAACTCGGTCATTTATAAAGATAGAGAGAAAATGTAAGGTGTTTTGGAATCAGCATAACGAGAAACCAAAAAAAAAAAAAAAAAAAAAAAAAAAAAAAAAAAAAAAAAAAAAAAAAAAAAAAAAAAAAAAAAAAAAAAAAAAAAAAAAATGAAAAACAAAAAATCTATAATAATTGCCGATTAAAGATCTTGTATCCCCATAACTAGGCCATTTATAAACACAGAGGAGAAATGTATGGTGTTTTAGAATCAGCATAACAAGGCATTAAAATAACAAAAAAGAAAAAAGAAAAAAAACGAAAAATAAAAAAATCTCTATCTGTAAATGCTTTTGGTTTATTATTTTCAATAATAGACCTTTGGAATCGACCAAAGAAAATTTTTTTGTAACCCCCCCTCAAAATTTGAGGTTTTACGTTTCAAGATACGTAGAATCCAAATATCGAATAAAAAAAAATCCGTCCGTCCGCCGTCCGCCGTACGCCGTACGCCGTCCGCGGCTTTTCTCCGAGACTACTGGACCGATTTTATTGAGATTCGACTCCAAAGTCACAGGTCACCCCTGGATGATCCTCGGAACTCGACATTATAATCCGTCTGTTTGTTTCAAAATGGCGGCCGATTAGAGATCTAATAAGTCCATAACTCGGTCATTTATAAAGATAGAGAGAAAATGTAAGGTGTTTTGGAATCAGCATAAGGAGAAACAAAAAAAAAAAAAAAAAAAAAATTATATTATTTTCAATAATAGACCTTTGGAATCGACCAAAGAAATTTTTTTTGTAACCCCCCTCAAAATTTGAGGTTTTACGTTTCAAGGTAGGTAGAATCCAAATATCGAATAAAAAAAAATCCGTCCGTCCGCCGTCCGCCGTACGCCGTACGCCGTCCGCGGCTTTTCTCCGAGACTACTGGACCGATTTTATTGAGATTCGGTACCAAAGTCACAGGTCACCCCGGGATGATCCTCGGAACTGGACATTATAATCCGTCTGTTTGTTTCAAAATGAAGGTCGATTAGAGATCTAATAAGTCCATAACTCGGTCATTTATAAAGTTAGAGAGAAAATGTAAGGTGTTTTGGAATCAGCATAACAAGGCATTAAAATAACAAAAAAGAAAAAAGAAAAAAAACGAAAAATAAAAAAATCTCTATCTGTAAATGCTTTTGGTTTATTATTTTCAATAATAGACCTTTGGAATCGACCAAAGAAATTATTTTTGTAACCCCCCTCAAAATTTGAGGTTTTACGTTTCAAGATACGTAGCATCCAAATATCGAATAAAAAAAAATCCGTCCGTCCGCCGTCCGCCGTACGCCGTACGCCTTCCGCGGATTTTCTCCGAGACTACTGGACCGATTTTATTGAGATTCGGTACCAAAGTCACAGGTCACCCCGGGATGATCCTCGGAACTGGACATTATAATCCGTCTGTTTGTTTCAAAATGAAGGTCGATTAGAGATCTAATAAGTCCATAACTCGGTCATTTATAAAGTTAGAGAGAAAATGTAAGGTGTTTTGGAATCAGCATAACAAGGCATTAAAATAACAAAAAAGAAAAAAGAAAAAAAACGAAAAATAAAAAAATCTCTATCTGTAAATGCTTTTGGTTTATTATTTTCAATAATAGACCTTTGGAATCGACCAAAGAAATTATTTTTGTAACCCCCCTCAAAATTTGAGGTTTTACGTTTCAAGATACGTAGCATCCAAATATCGAATAAAAAAAAATCCGTCCGTCCGCCGTCCGCCGTACGCCGTACGCCGTCCGCGGCTTTTCTCCGAGACTACTGGACCGATTATATTGAGATTCGGTACCAAAGTCACAGGTCACCCCGGGATGATCCTCGGAACTCGACATTATAATCTGTCTGTTTGTTTCAAAATGGCGGCCGATTAGAGATCTAATAAGTCCATAACTCGGTCATTTATAAAGATAGAGAGAAAATGTAAGGTTTTTTAGAATCAGCATAACGAGAAAAAAAAAAAAAAAAAAAAAAAAAAAATTGAAAAACAAAAAATCTATAATAATTGCCGATTAAAGATCTTATATACCCATAACTTGGACATTTATAAACACAGAGGATAAATGTAAGGTGTTTTGGAATCAGCATAACAAGGCATTAAAATAACAAAAAAGAAAAAAGAAAAAAAACGAAAAATAAAAAAATCTCTATCTGTAAATGCTTTTGGTTTATTATTTTCAATAATAGACCTTTGGAATCGACCAAAGAAATTATTTTTGTAACCCCCCTCAAAATTTGAGGTTTTACGTTTCAAGATACGTAGCATCCAAATATCGAATAAAAAAAAATCCGTCCGTCCGCCGTCCGCCGTACGCCGTACGCCTTCCGCGGATTTTCTCCGAGACTACTGGACCGATTTTATTGAGATTCGGTACCAAAGTCACAGGTCACCCCGGGATGATCCTCGGAACTGGACATTATAATCCGTCTGTTTGTTTCAAAATGAAGGTCGATTAGAGATCTAATAAGTCCATAACTCGGTCATTTATAAAGTTAGAGAGAAAATGTAAGGTGTTTTGGAATCAGCATAACAAGGCATTAAAATAACAAAAAAGAAAAAAGAAAAAAAAACGAAAAATAAAAAAATCTCTATCTGTAAATGCTTTTGGTTTATTATTTTCAATAATAGACCTTTGGAATCGACCAAAGAAATTATTTTTGTAACCCCCCTCAAAATTTGAGGTTTTACGTTTCAAGATACGTAGCATCCAAATATCGAATAAAAAAAAATCCGTCCGTCCGCCGTCCGCCGTACGCCGTACGCCGTCCGCGGCTTTTCTCCGAGACTACTGGACCGATTTTATTGAGATTCGGTACCAAAGTCACAGGTCACCCCGGGATGATCCTCGGAACTCGACATTATAATCTGTCTGTTTGTTTCAAAATGGCGGCCGATTAGAGATCTAATAAGTCCATAACTCGGTCATTTATAAAGATAGAGAGAAAATGTAAGGTTTTTTAGAATCAGCATAACGAGAAAAAAAAAAAAAAAAAAAAAAAAAAATTGAAAAACAAAAAATCTATAATAATTGCCGATTAAAGATCTTATATACCCATAACTTGGACATTTATAAACACAGAGGATAAATGTAAGGTGTTTTGGAATCAGCATAACAAGGCATTAAAATAACAAAAAAGATAAAAGAAAAAAAAGCGAAAAATAAAAAAATCTCAATCTGTAAATGCTTTTGGTTTATTATTTCCAATAATAGACCTTTGGAATCGACCAAAGAAAATTTTTTTGTAACCCCCCCTCAAAATTTGAGGTTTTACGTTTCAAGATACGTAGAGTCCAGATATCGAATAAAAAAAAATCCGTCCGTCCGCCGTCCGCCGTACGCCGTACGCCTTCCGCGGCTTTTCTCCGAGACTACTGTACCGATTTTATTGAGATTCGGTACCAAAGTCACAGGTCACCCCGGGATGATCCTCGGAACTCGAACTTATAATCCGTCTGTTTGTTTCAAAATGGCGGCCGATTAGAGATCTAATAAGTCCATAACTCGGTTATTTATAAAGATAGAGAGAAAATGTAAGGTGTTTTGGAATCAGCATAACGAGAAAACAAAAAAAAAAAAAAAAAAATTGAAAAACAAAAAATCTATAATAATTGCCGATTAAAGATCTTATATACCCATAATTTGGCCATTTATAAACACAGAGGAGAAATGTAAGGTGTTTTGGAATCAGCATGACAAGGCATTAAAATAACAAAAAAGAAAAAAGAAAAAAAAGCGAAAAATAAAAAAATCTCTATCTGTAAATGCTTTTGGTTTATTATTTTCAATAATAGACCTTTGGAATCGACCAAAGAAAATTTTTTTGTAACCCCCCCTCAAAATTTGAGGTTTTACGTTTCAAGGTACGTAGAATCCAAATATCGAATAAAAAAAAATCCGTCCGTCCGCCGAACGCCGTATGCCGTCCGCGGCTTTTCTCCGAGACTACTGGACCGATTTTATTGAGATTCGGTACCAAAGTCACAGGTCACCCCGGGCTGATCCTCGGAACTCGACATTATAATCCGTCTGTTTGTTTCAAAATGGCGGCCGATTAGAGATCTAATAAGTCCATAACTCGGTCATTTATAAAGATAGAGAGAAAATGTAAGGTGTTTTGGAATCAGCATAACGAGAAACCAAAAAAAAAAAAAAAAAAAAAAAAAATTAAATAACAAAAAATCTGTAATAATTGCGGATTTAAGATCTTGTATCCCCATAACTTGGCCATTTATAAACACAGAGGAGAAATGTATGGTGTTTTAGAATCAGCATAACAAGGCATTAAAATAACAAAAAAGAAAAAAGAAAAAAAACGAAAAATAAAAAAATCTCTATCTGTAAATGCTTTTGGTTTATTATTTTCAATAATAGACCTTTGGAATCGACCAAAGAAAATTTTTTTGTAACCCCCCCTCAAAATTTGAGGTTTTACGTTTCAAGATACGTAGAATCCAAATATCGAATAAAAAAAAATCCGTCCGTCCGCCGTACGCCGTACGCCGTCCGCGGCTTTTCTCCGAGACTACTAGACCGATTTTATTGAGATTCGGTACCAAAGTCACAGGTCACACCGGGATGATCTTCGGAACTGGACATTATAATCCGTCTGTTTGTTTCAAAATGGCGGCCGATTAGAGATCTAATAAGTCCATAACTCGGTCATTTATAAAGATAGAGAGAAAATGTAAGGTGTTTTGGAATCAGCATAACAAGAATCCAAAAAAAAAAAAAAAAAAAAAAAAAAAAAAAAAAAAAAAAAATTGAAAAACAAAAAATCTATAATAATTGCCGATTAAAGATCTTGTATACCCATAACTTGGCCATTTATAAACACAGAGGAGAAATGTAAGGTGTTTTGGAATCAGCATAACAAGGCATTAAAACAACAAAAAAGAAAAAAGAAAAAAAACGAAAAATAAAAAAATCTCTATCTGTAAATGCTTTTGGTTTATTATTTTCAATAATAGACCTTTGGAATCGACCAAAGAAAATTTTTTTGTAACCCCCCCTCAAAATTTGAGGTTATACATTTCAAGATACGTAGAATCCAAATATCGAATAAAAAAAAAATCCGTCCGTCCGCCGTCCGCCGTACGCCGTACGCCTTCCGCGGCTTTTCTCCGAGACTACTGGACCGATTTTATTGAGATTCGGTACCAAAGTCACAGGTCACCCCGGGATGATCCTCGGAACTCGACATTATAATCCGTCTGTTTGTTTCAAAATGGCGGCCGATTAGAGATCTAATAAGTCCATAACTCGGTCATTTATAAAGATAGAGAGAAAATGTAAGGTGTTTTGGAATCAGCATAACGAGAAAACAAAAAAAAAAAAAAAAAAAAATTGAAAAACAAAAAATCTATAATAATTGCCGATTAAAGATCTTAAATACCCATAACTTGGCCATTTATAAACACAGAGGAGAAATGTAAGGTGTTTTGGAATCAGCATAACAAGGCATTAAAATAACAAAAAAGAAAAAAGAAAAAAAAGCGAAAAATTAAAAAAATCTCAATCTGTAAATGCTTTTGGTTTATTATTTTCAATAATAGACCTTTGGAATCGACCAAAGAAAATTTTTTTGTAAAACCCCCTCAAAATTTGAGGTTTTACGTTTCAAGATACGTAGAATCCAAATATCGAATAAAAAAAAATCCGTCCGTCCGCCGTCCGCCGTACGCCGTACGCCGACCGCGGCTTTTCTCCGAGACTACTGGACCGATTTTATTGAGATTCGGTACCAAAGTCACAGGTCACCCCGGGATGATCCTCGGAACTCGACATTATAATCCGTCTGTTTGTTTCAAAATGGCGGCCGATTAGAGATCTAATAAGTCCATAACTCGGTCATTTATAAAGATAGAGAGAAAATGTAAGGTGTTTTGGAATCAGCATAACAAGGCATTAAAATAACAAAAAAGAAAAAAGAAAAAAAACGAAAAATAAAAAAATCTCTATCTGTAAATGCTTTTGGTTTATTATTTTCAATAATAGACCTTTGGAATCGCCCAAAGAAAATTTTTTTGTAACCCCCCTCAAAATTTGAGGTTTTACGTTTCAAGATCCGTAGCATCCAAATATCGAATAAAAAAAAATCCGTCCGTCCGCCGTCCGCCATACGCCGTACGCCGTCCGCTGTCCCCCGTACGCCGTACGCCGTCCGCGGCTTTTCTCCGAGACTACTGGACCGATTTTATTGAGATTCGGTACCAAAGTCACAGGTCACCCCTGTGTATCTGTAAATGCTTTTGGTTTATTATTTTCAATAATAGACCTTTGGAATCGACCAAAAAAAATTTTTTTGTAACCCCCCCTCAAAATTTGAGGTTTTACGTTTCAAGATACGTAGAATCCGAATATCGAATAAAAAAAAATCGGTCCGTCCGCCGTACGCCGTATGCCGTCCGCGGCTTTTCTCCGAGACTACTAGACCGATTTTATTGAGATTCGGTACCAAAGTCACAGGTCACACCGGGATGATCCTCGGAACTGGACATTATAATCCGTCTGTTTGTTTCAAAATGGCGGCCGATTAGAGATCTAATAAGTCCATAACTCGGTCATTTATAAAGATAGAGAGAAAATGTAAGGTGTTTTGGAATCAGCATAACGAGAATCCAAAAAAAAAAAAAAAAAAAAAAAAAAACAAATTGAAAAACAAAAAATCTATAATAATTGCCGATTAAAGATCTTGTATACCCATAACTTGGCCATTTATAAACACAGAGGAGAAATGTATGGTGTTTTGGAATCAGCATAACAAGGCATTAAAATAACAAAAAAGAAAAAAGAAAAAAAACGAAAAATAAAAAAATCTCTATCTGTAAATGCTTTTGGTTTATTATTTTCAATAATAGACCTTTGGAATCGACCAAAGAAAATTTTTTTGTAACCCCCCCTCAAAATTTGAGGTTTTACGTTTCAAGATACGTAGAATCCAAATATCGAATAAAAAAAAAACCGTCCGTCCGCCGTCCGCCGTACGCCGTACGCCGTCCGCGGCTTTTCTCCGAGACTACTAGACCGATTTTATTGAGATTCGGTACCAAAGTCACAGGTCACACCGGGATGATCCTCGGAACTGGACATTATAATCCGTCTGTTTGTTTCAAAATGGCGGCCGATTAGAGATCTAATAAGTCCATAACTCGGTCATTTATAAAGATAGAGAGAAAATGTAAGGTGTTTTGGAATCAGCATAACGAGAATCCAAAAAAAAAAAAAAAAAAAAAAAAAAAATTGAAAAACAAAAAATCTATAATAATTGCCGATTAAAGATCTTGTATACCCATAACTTGGCCATTTATAAACACAGAGGAGAAATGTAAGGTGTTTTGGAATCAGCATAACAAGGCATTAAAATAACAAAACAGAAAAAAGAAAAAAAACGAAAAAGAAAAAAATCTCTATCTGTAAATGCTTTTGGTTTATTATTTTCAATAATAGACCTTTGGAATCGACCAAAGAAAATTTTTTTGTAACCCCCCCTCAAAATTTGAGGTTATACATTTCAAGATACGTAGAATCCAAATATCGAATAAAAAAAAAATCCGTCCGTCCGCCGTCCGCCGTACGCCGTCCGCGGCTTTTCTCCGAGACTACTGGACCGATTTTATTGAGATTCGGTACCAAAATCACAGGTCACCCCGGGATGATCCTCGGAACTCGAAATTATAATCCGTATGTTTGTTTCAAAATGGCGGCCAATTAGAGATCTAATAAGTCCATAACTCGGTCATTTATAAAGATAGAGAGAAAATGAAAGGTGTTTTGGAATCAGCATAACGAGAAACAAAAAAAAAAAAAAAAAAAAAAAAAAATTGAAAAACAAAATCTCTATAATAATTGCCGATTAAAGATCTTATATACCCATAACTTGGCCATTTATAAACACAGAGGAGAAATGTAAGGTGTTTTGGAATCAGCATAATAAGGCATTAAAATAACAAAACAGAAAAAAAAAAAAAAACGAAAAAGAAAAAAATCTCTATCTGTAAATGCTTTTGGTTTATTATTTTCAATAATAGACCTTTGGAATCGACCAAAGAAAATTTTTTTGTAACCCCCCCTCAAAATTTGAGGTTCTACGTTTCAAGATACGTAGAATCCAAATATCGAATAAAAAAAAATCCGTCCGTACGCCGTACGCCGTACGCCTTCCGCGGCTTTTCTCCGAAACTACTGGACCGATTTTTTTGAGATTCAATACCAAAGTCACAGGTCACCCCGGGATGATCCTCAGAACTCGACATTATAATCCGTCTGTTTGTTTCAAAATGGCGGCCGATTAGAGATCTAATAAGTCCATAACTCGGTCATTTATAAAGATAGAGAGAAAATGTAAGGTGTTTTGGAATCAGCATAACGAGAAACCAAAAAAAAAAAAAAAAAAAAAAAAAATTGAAAAACGCAAAATCTATAATAATTGCCGATTAAAGATCTTATATACCCATAACTTGGCCATTTATAAACACAGAGGAGAAATGTAAGGTGTTTTGGAATCAGCATAACAAGGCATTAAAATAACAAAACAGAAAAAAGAAAAAAAACGAAAAAGAAAAAAATCTCTATCTGTAAATGCTTTTGGTTTATTATTTTCAATAATAGACCTTTGGAATCGACCAAAGAAAATTTTTTTGTAACCCCCCCTCAAAATTTGAGGTTTTACGTTTCAAGATACGTAGAATCCAAATATCGAATAAAAAAAAATCCGTCCGTACGCCGTACGCCGTACGCCTTCCGCGGCTTTTCTCCGAAACTACTGGACCGATTTTTTTGAGATTCAATACCAAAGTCACAGGTCACCCCGGGATGATCCTCGGAACTCGAACTTATAATCCGTCTGTTTGTTTCAAAATGGCGGCCGATTAGAGATCTAATAAGTCCATAACTCGGTCATTTATAAAGATAGAGAGAAAATGTAAGGTGTTTTGAAATCAGCATAACGAGAAACCAAAAAAAAAAAAAAAAAAAAAAAAATTTAAAAACAAAAAATCTATAATAATTGCCGATTAAAGATCTTGTATCCCCATAACTTGGCCATTTATAAACACAGAGGAGAAATGTATGGTGTTTTAGAATCAGCATAACAAGGCATTAAAATAACAAAAAAGAAAAAAGAAAAAAAAACGAAAAATAAAAAAATCTCTATCTGTAAATGCTTTTGGTTTATTATTTTCAATAATAGACCTTTGGAATCGACCAAAGAAAATTTTTTTGTAACCCCCCCTCAAAATTTGAGGTTTTACGTTTCAAGATACGTAGAATCCAAATATCGAATAAAAAAAAAATCCGTCCGTCCGCCGTCCGCCGTACGCCGTCCGCGGCTTTTCTCCGAGACTACTGGACCGATTTTATTGAGATTCGGTACCAAAATCACAGGTCACCCCGGGATGATCCTCGGAACTCGAAATTATAATCCGTCTGTTTGTTTCAAAATGGCGGCCAATTAGAGATCTAATAAGTCCATAACTCGGTCATTTATAAAGATAGAGAGAAAATGAAAGGTGTTTTGGAATCAGCATAACGAGAAACCAAAAAAAAAAAAAAAAAAAAAAAAAATTGAAAAACAAAATCTCTATAATAATTGCCGATTAAAGATCTTATATACCCATAACTTGGCCATTTATAAACACAGAGGAGAAATGTAAGGTGTTTTGGAATCAGCATAATAAGGCATTAAAATAACAAAACAGAAAAAAAAAAAAAAACGAAAAAGAAAAAAATCTCTATCTGTAAATGCTTTTGGTTTATTATTTTCAATAATAGACCTTTGGAATCGACCAAAGAAAATTTTTTTGTAACCCCCCCTCAAAATTTGAGGTTCTACGTTTCAAGATACGTAGAATCCAAATATCGAATAAAAAAAAATCCGTCCGTACGCCGTACGCCGTACGCCTTCCGCGGCTTTTCTCCGAAACTACTGGACCGATTTTTTTGAGATTCAATACCAAAGTCACAGGTCACCCCGGGATGATCCTCAGAACTCGACATTATAATCCGTCTGTTTGTTTCAAAATGGCGGCCGATTAGAGATCTAATAAGTCCATAACTCGGTCATTTATAAAGATAGAGAGAAAATGTAAGGTGTTTTGGAATCAGCATAACGAGAAACCAAAAAAAAAAAAAAAAAAAAAAAAAATTGAAAAACGCAAAATCTATAATAATTACCGATTAAAGATCTTATATACCCATAACTTGGCCATTTATAAACACAGAGGAGAAATGTAAGGTGTTTTGGAATCTGCATAACAAGGCATTAAAATAAAACAAAAGATAAAAGAAAAAAAACGAAAAATAAAAAAATCTCTATCTGTAAATGCTTTTGGTTTATTATTTTCAATAATAGACCTTTGGAATCGACCAAAGAAAATTTTTTTGTAACCCCCACTCAAAATTTGAGGTTTTACGTTTCAAGATACGTAGAATCCAAATATCGAATAAAAAAAAATCCGTCCGTCCGCCGTCCGCCGTACGCCGTACGCCGTACGCCTTCCGCGGCTTTTCTCCGAGACTACTGGACCGATTTTATTGAGATTCGGTACCAAAGTCACAGGTCACCCCGCGATGATCCTCGAAACTCGAAATTATAATCCGTCTGTTTGTTTCAAAATGGCGGCCGATTAGAGATCTAATAAGTCCATAACTCGGTCATTTATAAAGATAGAGAGAAAATGTAAGGTGTTTTAGAATAAGCATAACGAGAAACCAAAAAAAAAAAAAAAAAAAAAAATTGAAAAACAAAAACTCTATAATAATTGCCGATTAAAGATCTTATATACCCATAACTTGGCCATTTATAAACACAGAGGAGAAATGTAAGGTGTTTTGGAATCAGCATAACAAGGCATTAAAATAACAAAACAGAAAAAAGAAAAAAAACAAAAAATAAAAAAATCTCTATCTGTAAATGCTTTTGGTTTATTATTTTCAATAATAGACCTTTGGAATCGACCAAAGAAAATTTTTTTGTAACCCCCCTCAAAATTTGAGGTTTTACGTTTCAAGGTACGTAGAATCCAAATATCGAATAAAAAAAAATCCGTCCGTCCGCCGTCCGCCGTACGCCGTACGCCGTACGCCTTCCGCAGCTTTTCTCCGAGACTACTGCACCGATTTTATTGAGATTCGGTACCAAAGTCACAGGTCACCCCGGGATGATCCTCGGAACTCGACATTATAATCCGTCTGTTTGTTTCAAAATGGCGGCCGATTAGAGATCTAATAAGTCCATAACTCGGTCATTTATAAAGATAGAGAGAAAATGTAAGGTGTTTTGGAATCAGCATAACGAGAAACCAAAAAAAAAAAAAAAAAAAAAAAAAAAAATTGAAAAACAGAAAATCTATAATAATTGCCGATTAAAGATCTTATATACCCATAACTTGGCCATTTATAAACACAGAGGAGAAATGTAAGGTGTTTTGGAATCAGCATAACAAGGCATTAAAATAAAACAAAAGATAAAAGAAAAAAAACGAAAAATAAAAAAATCTCTATCTGTAAATGCTTTTGGTTTATTATTTTCAATAATAGACCTTTGGAATCGACCAAAGAAAATTTTTTTGTAACCCCCACTCAAAATTTGAGGTTTTACGTTTCAAGATACGTAGAATCCAAATATCGAATTAAAAAAAATCCGTCCGTCCGCCGTCCGCCGTACGCCGTACGCCGTCCGCGGCTTTTCTCCGAGACTACTGGACTGATTTTATTGATATTCGGTACGAAAGTTACAGGTCACCCCGGGATTATCCTCGGAACTCGACATTATAATCCGTCTGTTTGTTTCAAAATGGCGGCCGATTAGAGATCTAATAAGTCCATAACTCGGTCAGTTATAAAGATAGAGAGAAAATGTAAGGTGTTTTGGAATCAGCATAACGAGAAAACAAAAAAAAAAAAAAAAAAAAATTGAAAAACAAAAAATCTATAATAATTGCCGATTAAAGATCTTAAATACCCATAACTTGGCCATTTATAAACACAGAGGAGAAATGTAAGGTGTTTTGGAATCAGCATAACAAGGCATTAAAATAACAAAAAAGAAAAAAGAAAAAAAAGCGAAAAATAAAAAAATCTCAATCTGTAAATGCTTTTGGTTTATTATTTTCAATAATAGACCTTTGGAATCGACCAAAGAAAATTTTTTTGTAAAACCCCCTCAAAATTTGAGGTTTTACGTTTCAAGATACGTAGAATCCAGATATCGAATAAAAAAAAATCCGTCCGTCCGCCGTCCGCCGTACGCCGTACGCCTTCCGCGGCTTTTCTCCGAGACTACTGTACCGATTTTATTGAGATTCGGTACCAAAGTCACAGGTCACCCCGGGATGATCCTCGGAACTCGAACTTATAATCCGTCTGTTTGTTTCAAAATGGCGGCCGATTAGAGATCTAATAAGTCCATAACTCGGTCATTTATAAAGATAGAGAGAAAATGTAAGGTGTTTTGAAATCAGCATAACGAGAAACCAAAAAAAAAAAAAAAAAAAATTTAAAAACAAAAAATCTATAATAATTGCCGATTAAAGATCTTGTATCCCCATAACTTGGCCATTTATAAACACAGAGGAGAAATGTATGGTGTTTAAGAATCAGCATAACAAGGCATTAAAATAACAAAAAAGAAAAAAGAAAAAAAAGGAAAAATAAAAAAATCTCTATCTGTAAATGCTTTTGGTTTATTATTTTCAATAATAGACCTTTGGAATCGACCAAAGAAAATTTTTTTGTAACCCCCCCTCAAAATTTGAGGTTTTACGTTTCAAGATACGTAGAATCCAAATATCGAATAAAAAAAAATCCGTCCGTCCGCCGTCCGCCGTACGCCGTACGCCGTCCGCGGCTTTTCTCCGAGACTACTGGACCGATTTTATTGAGATTCGGTTCCAAAGTCACAGGTCACCCCTGGATGATCCTCGGAACTCGACATTATAATCCGTCTGTTTGTTTCAAAATGGCGGCCGATTAGAGATCTAATAAGTCCATAACTCGGTCATTTATAAAGATAGAGAGAAAATGTAAGGTGTTTTGGAATCAGCATAACGAGAAACAAAAAAAAAAAAAAAAAAAAATTAAATCAGAAAAAATCTGTAATAATTGCGGATTAAAGATCTTATGTACCCATAACTTGGCCATTTATAAACACAGAGGAGAAATGTAAGGTGTTTTGGAATCAGCATAACAAGGCATTAAAATAACAAAAAAGAAAAAAGAAAAAAAACGAAAAAGAAAAAAATCTCTATCTGTAAATGCTTTTGGTTTATTATTTTCAATAATAGACCTTTGGAATCGACCAAAGAAAATTTTTTTGTAACCCCCCCTCAAAATTTGAGGTTTTACGTTTCAAGATACGTAGAATCCAAATATCGAATAAAAAAAAATCCGTCCGTACGCCGTACGCCGTACGCCTTCCGCGGCTTTTCTCCGAAACTACTGGACCGATTTTTTTGAGATTCAATACCAAAGTCACAGGTCACCCCGGGATGATCCTCGGAACTCGAACTTATAATCCGTCTGTTTGTTTCAAAATGGCGGCCGATTAGAGATCTAATAAGTCCATAACTCGGTCATTTATAAAGATAGAGAGAAAATGTAAGGTGTTTTGAAATCAGCATAACGAGAAACCAAAAAAAAAAAAAAAAAAAAAAAAAAATTTAAAAACAAAAAATCTATAATAATTGCCGATTAAAGATCTTGTATCCCCATAACTTGGCCATTTATAAACACAGAGGAGAAATGTATGGTGTTTTAGAATCAGCATAACAAGGCATTAAAATAACAAAAAAGAAAAAAGATAAAAAACGAAAAATAAAAAAATCTCTATCTGTAAATGCTTTTGGTTTATTATTTTCAATAATAGACCTTTGGAATCGACCAAAGAAAATTTTTTTGTAACCCCCCCTCAAAATTTGAGGTTTTACGTTTCAAGATACGTAGAATCCAAATATCGAATAAAAAAAAATCCGTCCGTCCGCCGTCCGCCGTACGCCGTACGCCGTCCGCGGCTTTTCTCCGAGACTACTGGACCGATTTTATTGAGATTCGGTTCCAAAGTCACAGGTCACCCCTGGATGATCCTCGGAACTCGACATTATAATCCGTCTGTTTGTTTCAAAATGGCGGCCGATTAGAGATCTAATAAGTCCATAACTCGGTCATTTATAAAGATAGAGAGAAAATGTAAGGTGTTTTGGAATCAGCATAACGAGAAACAAAAAAAAAAAAAAAAAAAAAAATTAAATCAGAAAAAATCTGTAATAATTGCGGATTAAAGATCTTATGTACCCATAACTTGGCCATTTATAAACACAGAGGAGAAATGTAAGGTGTTTTGGAATCAGCATAACAAGGCATTAAAATAACAAAACAGAAAAAAGAAAAAAAACGAAAAAGAAAAAAATCTCTATCTGTAAATGCTTTTGGTTTATTATTTTCAATAATAGACCTTTGGAATCGACCAAAGAAAATTTTTTTGTAACCCCCCCTCAAAATTTGAGGTTCTACGTTTCAAGATACGTAGAATCCAAATATCGAATAAAAAAAAATCCGTCCGTACGCCGTACGCCGTACGCCTTCCGCGGCTTTTCTCCGAAACTACTGGACCGATTTTTTTGAGATTCAATACCAAAGTCACAGGTCACCCCGGGATGATCCTCAGAACTCGACATTATAATCCGTCTGTTTGTTTCAAAATGGCGGCCGATTAGAGATCTAATAAGTCCATAACTCGGTCATTTATAAAGATAGAGAGAAAATGTAAGGTGTTTTGGAATCAGCATAACGAGAAACCAAAAAAAAAAAAAAAAAAAAAAAAAAAAATTGAAAAACAGAAAATCTATAATAATTGCCGATTAAAGATCTTATATACCCATAACTTGGCCATTTATAAACACAGAGGAGAAATGTAAGGTGTTTTGGAATCAGCATAACAAGGCATTAAAATAAAACAAAAGATAAAAGAAAAAAAACGAAAAATAAAAAAATCTCTATCTGTAAATGCTTTTGGTTTATTATTTTCAATAATAGACCTTTGGAATCGACCAAAGAAAATTTTTTTGTAACCCCCACTCAAAATTTGAGGTTTTACGTTTCAAGATACGTAGAATCCAAATATCGAATTAAAAAAAATCCGTCCGTCCGCCGTCCGCCGTACGCCGTACGCCGTCCGCGGCTTTTCTCCGAGACTACTGGACTGATTTTATTGATATTCGGTACGAAAGTTACAGGTCACCCCGGGATGATCCTCGGAACTCGACATTATAATCCGTCTGTTTGTTTCAAAATGGCGGCCGATTAGAGATCTAATAAGTCCATAACTCGGTCATTTATAAAGATAGAGAGAAAATGTAAGGTGTTTTGGAATCAGCATAACGAGAAAACAAAAAAAAAAAAAAAAAAAAATTGAAAAACAAAAAATCTATAATAATTGCCGATTAAAGATCTTAAATACCCATAACTTGGCCATTTATAAACACAGAGGAGAAATGTAAGGTGTTTTGGAATCAGCATAACAAGGCATTAAAATAACAAAAAAGAAAAAAGAAAAAAAAGCGGAAAATAAAAAAATCTCAATCTGTAAATGCTTTTGGTTTATTATTTTCAATAATAGACCTTTGGAATCGACCAAAGAAAATTTTTTTGTAACCCCCCCTCAAAATTTGAGGTTTTACGTTTCAAGATACGTAGAATCCAGATATCGAATAAAAAAAAATCCGTCCGTCCGCCGTCCGCCGTACGCCGTACGCCTTCCGCGGCTTTTCTCCGAGACTACTGTACCGATTTTATTGAGATTCGGTACCAAAGTCACAGGTCACCCCGGGATGATCCTCGGAACTCGAACTTATAATCCGTCTGTTTGTTTCAAAATGGCGGCCGATTAGAGATCTAATAAGTCCATAACTCGGTCATTTATAAAGATAGAGAGAAAATGTAAGGTGTTTTGAAATCAGCATAACGAGAAACCAAAAAAAAAAAAAAAAAAAAAAAAAAAAAAATTTAAAAACAAAAAATCTATAATAATTGCCGATTAAAGATCTTGTATCCCCATAACTTGGCCATTTATAAACACAGAGGAGAAATGTATGGTGTTTTAGAATCAGCATAACAAGGCATTAAAATAACAAAAAAGAAAAAAGAAAAAAGAAAAAAAACGAAAAATAAAAAAATCTCTATCTGTAAATGCTTTTGGTTTATTATTTTCAATAATAGACCTTTGGAATCGACCAAAGAAAATTTTTTTGTAACCCCCCCTCAAAATTTGAGGTTTTACGTTTCAAGATACGTAGAATCCAAATATCGAATAAAAAAAAATCCGTCCGTCCGCCGTCCGCCGTACGCCGTACGCCGTCCGCGGCTTTTCTCCGAGACTACTGGACCGATTTTATTGAGATTCGGTTCCAAAGTCACAGGTCACCCCTGGATGATCCTCGGAACTCGACATTATAATCCGTCTGTTTGTTTCAAAATGGCGGCCGATTAGAGATCTAATAAGTCCATAACTCGGTCATTTATAAAGATAGAGAGAAAATGTAAGGTGTTTTGGAATCAGCATAACGAGAAACAAAAAAAAAAAAAAAAAAAAAATTAAATCAGAAAAAATCTGTAATAATTGCGGATTAAAGATCTTATGTACCCATAACTTGGCCATTTATAAACACAGAGGAGAAATGTAAGGTGTTTTGGAATCAGCATAACAAGGCATTAAAATAACAAAACAGAAAAAAGAAAAAAAACGAAAAAGAAAAAAATGATTTTGGTTTATTATTTTCAATAATAGACCTTTGGAATCGACCAAAGAAAATTTTTTTGTAACCCCCCCTCAAAATTTGAGGTTCTACGTTTCAAGATACGTAGAATCCAAATATCGAATAAAAAAAAATCCGTCCGTACGCCGTACGCCGTACGCCTTCCGCGGCTTTTCTCCGAAACTACTGGACCGATTTTTTTGAGATTCAATACCAAAGTCACAGGTCACCCCGGGATGATCCTCAGAACTCGACATTATAATCCGTCTGTTTGTTTCAAAATGGCGGCCGATTAGAGATCTAATAAGTCCATAACTCGGTCATTTATAAAGATAGAGAGAAAATGTAAGGTGTTTTGGAATCAGCATAACGAGAAACCAAAAAAAAAAAAAAAAAAAAAAAAAATTGAAAAACGCAAAATCTATAATAATTGCCGATTAAAGATCTTATATACCCATAACTTGGCCATTTATAAACACAGAGGAGAAATGTAAGGTGTTTTGGAATCAGCATAACAAGGCATTAAAATAACAAAACAGAAAAAAGAAAAAAAACGAAAAAGAAAAAAATCTCTATCTGTAAATGCTTTTGGTTTATTATTTTCAATAATAGACCTTTGGAATCGACCAAAGAAAATTTTTTTGTAACCCCCCCTCAAAATTTGAGGTTTTACGTTTCAAGATACGTAGAATCCAAATATCGAATAAAAAAAAATCCGTCCGTCCGCCGTCCGCCGTACGCCGTACGCCGTCCGCGGCTTTTCTCCGAGACTACTGGACCGATTTTATTGAGATTCGGTTCCAAAGTCACAGGTCACCCCTGGATGATCCTCGGAACTCGACATTATAATCCGTCTGTTTGTTTCAAAATGGCGGCCGATTAGAGATCTAATAAGTCCATAACTCGGTCATTTATAAAGATAGAGAGAAAATGTAAGGTGTTTTGGAATCAGCATAACGAGAAACAAAAAAAAAAAAAAAAAAAAATTAAATCAGAAAAAATCTGTAATAATTGCGGATTAAAGATCTTATGTACCCATAACTTGGCCATTTATAAACACAGAGGAGAAATGTAAGGTGTTTTGGAATCAGCATAACAAGGCATTAAAATAACAAAACAGAAATAAGAAAAAAAACGAAAAAGAAAAAAATGATTTTGGTTTATTATTTTCAATAATAGACCTTTGGAATCGACCAAAGAAAATTTTTTTGTAACCCCCCCTCAAAATTTGAGGTTCTACGTTTCAAGATACGTAGAATCCAAATATCGAATAAAAAAAAATCCGTCCGTACGCCGTACGCCGTACGCCTTCCGCGGCTTTTCTCCGAAACTACTGGACCGATTTTTTTGAGATTCAATACCAAAGTCACAGGTCACCCCGGGATGATCCTCAGAACTCGACATTATAATCCGTCTGTTTGTTTCAAAATGGCGGCCGATTAGAGATCTAATAAGTCCATAACTCGGTCATTTATAAAGATAGAGAGAAAATGTAAGGTGTTTTGGAATCAGCATAACGAGAAACAAAAAAAAAAAAAAAAAAAAAAAATTAAATCAGAAAAAATCTATAATAATTGCCGATTAAAGATCTTATATACCCATAACTTGGCCATTTATAAACACAGAGGAGAAATGTAAGGTGTTTTGGAATCGGCATAACAAGGCATTAAAATAACAAAACAGAAAAAAGAAAAAAAACGAAAAAGAAAAAAATCTCTATCTGTAAATGATTTTGGTTTATTATTTTCAATAATAGACCTTTGGAATCGACCAAAGAAAATTTTTTTGTAACCCCCCCTCAAAATTTGAGGTTCTACGTTTCAAGATACGTAGAATCCAAATATCGAATAAAAAAAAATCCGTCCGTCCGCCGTCCGCCGTACGCCGTACGCCTTCCGCGGCTTTTCTCCGAGACTACTGGACCGATTTTATTGAGATGCGGTACCAAAGTCACAGGTCACCCCGGGATGATCCTCGAAACTCGAAATTATAATCCGTCTGTTTGTTTCAAAATGGCGGCCGATTAGAGATCTAATAAGTCCATAACTCGGTCATTTATAAAGATAGAGAGAAAATGTAAGGTGTTTTAGAAAAAGCATAACGAGAAACCAAAAAAAAAAAAAAAAAAAAAAATTGAAAAACAAAAAATCTGTAATAATTGCGGATTAAAAATCTTATGTACCCATAACTTGGCCATTTATAAACACAGAGGAGAAACGTAAGGTGTTTTGGAATCAGCATAACAAGGCATTAAAATAACAAAACAGAAAAAAGAAAAAAAACGAAAAAGAAAAAAATCTCTATCTGTAAATGCTTTTGGTTTATTATTTTCAATAATAGACCTTTGGAATCGACCAAAGAAAATTTTTTTGTAACCCCCCCTCAAAATTTGAGGTTCTACGTTTCAAGATACGTAGAATCCAAATATCGAATAAAAAAAAATCCGTCCGTACGCCGTACGCCGTACGCCTTCCGCGGCTTTTCTCCGAAACTACTGGACCGATTTTTTTGAGATTCAATACCAAAGTCACAGGTCACCCCGGGATGATCCTCAGAACTCGACATTATAATCCGTCTGTTTGTTTCAAAATGGCGGCCGATTAGAGATCTAATAAGTCCATAACTCGGTCATTTATAAAGATAGAGAGAAAATGTAAGGTGTTTTGGAATCAGCATAACGAGAAAACAAAAAAAAAAAAAAAAAAAAAAATTGAAAAACAAAAAATCTATAATAATTGCCGATTAAAGATCTTATATACCCATAACTTGGCCATTTATAAACACAGAGGAGAAATGTAAGGTGTTTTGGAATCAGCATAACAAGGCATTAAAATAAAACAAAAGATAAAAGAAAAAAAACGAAAAATAAAAAAATCTCTATCTGTAAATGCTTTTGGTTTATTATTTTCAATAATAGACCTTTGGAATCGACCAAAGAAAATTTTTTTGTAACCCCCACTCAAAATTTGAGGTTTTACGTTTCAAGATACGTAGAATCCAAATATCGAATAAAAAAAAATCCGTCCGTCCGCCGTCCGCCGTACGCCGTACGCCTTCCGCGGCTTTTCTCCGAGACTACTGTACCGATTTTATTGAGATTCGGTACCAAAGTCACAGGTCACCCCGGGATGATCCTCGAAACTCGAAATTATAATCCGTCTGTTTGTTTCAAAATGGCGGCCGATTAGAGATCTAATAAGTCCATAACTCGGTCATTTATAAAGATAGAGAGAAAATGTAAGGTGTTTTAGAATAAGCATAACGAGAAACCAAAAAAAAAAAAAAAAAAAAAATTGAAAAACAAAAAATCTATAATAATTGCCGATTAAAGATCTTATATACCCATAACATGGCCATTTATAAACACAGAGGAGAAATGTAAGGTGTTTTGGAATCAGCATAACAAGGCATTAAAATAACAAAACAGAAAAAAGAAAAAAAACAAAAAATAAAAAAATCTCTATCTGTAAATGCTTTTGGTTTATTATTTTCAATAATAGACCTTTGGAATCGACCAAAGAAAATTTTTTTGTAACCCCCCCTCAAAATTTGAGGTTTTACGTTTCAAGATACGTAGAATCCAAATATCGAATAAAAAAAAATCCGTCCGTCCGCCGAACGCTGTACGCCGTCCGCGGCTTTTCTCCGAGACTACTGGACCGATTTTATTGAGATTCGGTACCAAAGTCACAGGTCACCCCAGCATGATCCTCGGAACTCGACATTATAATCCGTCTGTTTGTTTCAAAATGGCGGCCGATTAGAGATCTAATAAGTCCATAACTCGGTCATTTATAAAGATAGAGAGAAAATGTAAGGTGTTTTGGAATCAGCATAACGAGAAAAAAAAAAAAAAAAAAAAAAAAAATTGAAAAACAAAAAATCTATAATAATTGCCGATTAAAGATCTTATATACCCATAACTTGGCCATTTATAAACACAGAGGAGAAATGTAAGGTGTTTTGGAATCAGCATAACAAGGCATTAAAATAACAAAAAAGAAAAAAGAAAAAAAAGCGAAAAATAAAAAAATCTCAATCTGTAAATGCTTTTGGTTTATTATTTTCAATAATAGACCTTTGGAATCGACCAAAGAAAATTTTTTTGTAACCCCCCCTCAAAATTTGAGGTTTTACGTTTCAAGATACGTAGAATCCAGATATCGAATAAAAAAAAATCCGTCCGTCCGCCGTCCGCCGTACGCCGTACGCCTTCCGCGGCTTTTCTCCGAGACTACTGTACCGATTTTATTGAGATTCGGTACCAAAGTCACAGGTCACCCCGGGATGATCCTCGGAACTCGAACTTATAATCCGTCTGTTTGTTTCAAAATGGCGGCCGATTAGAGATCTAATAAGTCCATAACTCGGTCATTTATAAAGATAGAGAGAAAATGTAAGGTGTTTTGGAATCAGCATAACGAGAAACCAAAAAAAAAAAAAAAAAAAAAAAAAAAAAAAAAAAAAAAAAAAAAAAAAAAAAAAAAATTAAAAACAAAAAATCTATAATAATTGCCGATTAAAGATCTTGTATCCCCATAACTTGGCCATTTATAAACACAGAGGAGAAATGTATGGTGTTTTAGAATCAGCATAACAAGGCATTAAAATAAGAAAAAAGAAAAAAAAACGAAAAATAAAAAAATCTCTATCTGTAAATGCTTTTGGTTTATTATTTTCAATAATAGACCTTTGGAATCGACCAAAGAAAATTTTTTTGTAACCCCCCCTCAAAATTTGAGGTTTTACGTTTCAAGATACGTAGAATCCAAATATCGAATAAAAAAAAATCCGTCCGTCCGCCGTCCGCCGTACGCCGTACGCCGTCCGCGGCTTTTCTCCGAGACTACTGGACCGATTTTATTGAGATTCGGTTCCAAAGTCACAGGTCACCCCTGGATGATCCTCGGAACTCGACATTATAATCCGTCTGTTTGTTTCAAAATGGCGGCCGATTAGAGATCTAATAAGTCCATAACTCGGTCATTTATAAAGATAGAGAGAAAATGTAAGGTGTTTTGGAATCAGCATAACGAGAAACAAAAAAAAAAAAAAATTAAATCAGAAAAAATCTGTAATAATTGCGGATTAAAGATCTTATGTACCCATAACTTGGCCATTTATAAACACAGAGTAGAAATGTAAGGTGTTTTGGAATCGGCATAACAAGGCATTAAAATAACAAACAAGAAAAAAGAAAAAAAAACGAAAAATAAAAAAATCTCTATCTGTAAATGCTTTTGGTTTATTATTTTCAATAATAGACCTTTGGAATCGACAAAGAAATTTTTTTTGTAACCCCCCTCAAAATTTGAGGTTTTACGTTTCAAGGTAGGTAGAATCCAAATATCGAATAAAAAAAAATCCGTCCGTCCGCCGTCCGCCGTACGCCGTACGCCGTACGCGGCTTTTCTCCGAGACTACTAGACCGATTTTATTGAGATTCGGTACCAAAGTCACAGGTCACCCCAGGATGATCCTCGGAACTCGACATTATAGTCCGTCTGTTTGTTTCAAAATGGCGGCCGAGTAGAGACCTAATAAGTCCATAACTCGGTCATTTATAAAGATAGAGAGAAAATGTAAGGTGTTTTGGAATCAGCATAACGAGAAAACAAAAAAAAAAAAAAAAAAATTGAAAAACAAAAAATCCATAATAATTGCCGATTAAAGATCTTATATACCCATAACTTGGCCATTTATAAACACAGAGGAGAAATGTAAGGTGTTTTGGAATCAGCATAACAAGGAATTAAAATAACAAATAAGAAAAAAGAAAAAAAAGCGAAAAATAAAAAAATCTCAATCTGTAAATGCTTTTGGTATATTATTTTCAATAATAGACCTTTGGAATCGACCAAAGAAAATTTTTTTGTAACCCCCCCTCAAAATTTGAGGTTTTACGTTTCAAGATACGTAGAATCCAGATATCGAATAAAAAAAAATCCGTCCGTCCGCCGTCCGCCGTACGCCGTACGCCTTCCGCGGCTTTTCTCCGAGACTACTGTACCGATTTTATTGAGATTCGGTACCAAAGTCACAGGTCACCCCGGGATGATCCTCGGAACTCGAACTTATAATCCGCCTGTTTGTTTCAAAATGGCGGCCGATTAGAGATCTAATAAGTCCATAACTCGGTCATTTATAAAGATAGAGAGAAAATGTAAGGTGTTTTGGAATCAGCATAACGAGAAACCAAAAAAAAAAAAAAAAAAAAAAAAAAAAAAAAAAAAAAAAAAAAAATTTAAAAACAAAAAATCTATAATAATTGCCGATTAAAGATCTTGTATCCCCATAACTTGGCCATTTATAAACACAGAGGAGAAATGTATGGTGTTTTAGAATCAGCATAACAAGGCATTAAAATAACAAAAAAGAAAAAAGAAAAAAAAACGAAAAATAAAAAAATCTCTATCTGTAAATGCTTTTGGTTTATTATTTTCAATAATAGACCTTTGGAATCGACCAAAGAAAATTTTTTTGTAACCCCCCCTCAAAATTTGAGGTTTTACGTTTCAAGATACGTAGAATCCAAATATCGAATAAAAAAAAATCCGTCCGTCCGCCGTCCGCCGTACGCCGTACGCCGTCCGCGGCTTTTCTCCGAGACTACTGGACCGATTTTATTGAGATTCGGTTCCAAAGTCACAGGTCACCCCTGGATGATCCTCGGAACTCGACATTATAATCCGTCTGTTTGTTTCAAAATGGCGGCCGATTAGAGATCTAATAAGTCCATAACTCGGTCATTTATAAAGATAGAGAGAAAATGTAAGGTGTTTTGGAATCAGCATAACGAGAAACAAAAAAAAAAAAAAATTAAATCAGAAAAAATCTGTAATAATTGCGGATTAAAGATCTTATGTACCCATAACTTGGCCATTTATAAACACAGAGTAGAAATGTAAGGTGTTTTGGAATCGGCATAACAAGGCATTAAAATAACAAACAAGAAAAAAGAAAAAAAAACGAAAAATAAAAAAATCTCTATCTGTAAATGCTTTTGGTTTATTATTTTCAATAATAGACCTTTGGAATCGACAAAGAAATTTTTTTTGTAACCCCCCTCAAAATTTGAGGTTTTACGTTTCAAGGTAGGTAGAATCCAAATATCGAATAAAAAAAAATCCGTCCGTCCGCCGTCCGCCGTACGCCTTCCGCGTTTTTTCTCCGAGACTACTGGACCGATTTTATTGAGATTTGTAACCAAAGTCACAGGTCACCCCGGGATGATCCTCGGAACTGGACATTATAATCCGTCTGTTTGTTTCAAAATGGCGGCCGATTAGAGATCTAATAAGTCCATAACTCGGTCATTTATAAAGATAGAGAGAAAATGTAAGGTGTTTTGGAATCAGCATAACGAGAAACCAAAAAAAAAAAAAAAAAAAAAAAAAAAAAATTGAAAAACAAAAAATCTATAATAATTGCCGATTAAAGATCTTATATACCCATAACTTGGCCATTTATAAACACAGAGGAGAAATGTAAGGTGTTTTGGAATCAGCATGACAAGGCATTAAAATAACAAAAAAGAATAAAGAAAAAAAAGCGAAAAATAAAAAAATCTCAATCTGTAAATGCTTTTGGTTTATAATTTTCAATAATAGACCTTTGGAATCGACCAAAGAAAATTTTTTTGTAACCCCCCCTCAAAATTTGAGGTTTTACGTTTCAAGATACGTAGAATCCAAATATCGAATAAAAAAAAATCCGTCCGTCCGCCGTCCGCCGTACGCCGTACGCCGTCCGCGGCTTTTCTCCGAGACTACTAGACCGATTTTATTGAGATTCGGTACCAAAGTCACAGGTCACCCCTGTGTATCTGTAAAGGCTTTTGGTTTATTATTTTCAATAATAGACCTTTGGAATCGACCAAAGAAAATTTTTTTGTAACCCCCCCTCAAAATTTGAGGTTTTACGTTTCAAGATACGTAGAATCCAAATATCGAATAAAAAAAAATCCGTCCGTCCGCCGTCCGCCGTACGCCGTACGCCGTCCGCGGCTTTTCTCCGAGACTACTGGACCGATTTTATTGAGATTCGACTCCAAAGTCACAGGTCACCCCTGGATGATCCTCGGAACTCGACATTATAATCCGTCTGTTTGTTTCAAAATGGCGGCCGATTAGAGATCTAATAAGTCCATAACTCGGTCATTTATAAAGATAGAGAGAAAATGTAAGGTGTTTTGGAATCAGCATAAGGAGAAACAAAAAAAAAAAAAAAAAAAAAATTAAATCACAAAAAATCTGTAATAATTGCGGATTAAAGATCTTATATACCCATAACTTGGCCATTTATAAACACAGAGTAGAAATGTAAGGTGTTTTGGAATCGGCATAACAAGGCATTAAAATAACAAAAAAGAAAAAAGAAAAAAAAACGAAAAATAAAAAAATCTCTATCTGTAAATGCTTTTGGTTTATTATTTTCAATAATAGACCTTTGGAATCGACCAAAGAAAATTTTTTTGTAACCCCCCCTCAAAATTTGAGGTTTTACGTTTCAAGATACGTAGAATCCAAATATCGAATAAAAAAAAATCCGTCCGTCCGCCGTCCGCCGTACGCCGTACGCCGTCCGCGGCTTTTCTCCGAGACTACTGGACCGATTTTATTGAGATTCGGTTCCAAAGTCACAGGTCACCCCTGGATGATCCTCGGAACTCGACATTATAATCCGTCTGTTTGTTTCAAAATGGCGGCCGATTAGAGATCTAATAAGTCCATAACTCGGTCATTTATAAAGATAGAGAGAAAATGTAAGGTGTTTTGGAATCAGCATAACGAGAAACAAAAAAAAAAAAAAATTAAATCAGAAAAAATCTGTAATAATTGCGGATTAAAGATCTTATGTACCCATAACTTGGCCATTTATAAACACAGAGTAGAAATGTAAGGTGTTTTGGAATCGGCATAACAAGGCATTAAAATAACAAACAAGAAAAAAGAAAAAAAAACGAAAAATAAAAAAATCTCTATCTGTAAATGCTTTTGGTTTATTATTTTCAATAATAGACCTTTGGAATCGACAAAGAAATTTTTTTTGTTACCCCCCTCAAAATTTGAGGTTTTACGTTTCAAGGTAGGTAGAATCCAAATATCGAATAAAAAAAAATCCGTCCGTCCGCCGTCCGCCGTACGCCTTCCGCGTTTTTTCTCCGAGACTACTGGACCGATTTTATTGAGATTTGTAACCAAAGTCACAGGTCACCCCGGGATGATCCTCGGAACTGGACATTATAATCCGTCTGTTTGTTTCAAAATGGCGGCCGATTAGAGATCTAATAAGTCCATAACTCGGTCATTTATAAAGATAGAGAGAAAATGTAAGGTGTTTTGGAATCAGCATAACGAGAAACCAAAAAAAAAAAAAAAAAAAAAAAAAAAAAAATTGAAAAACAAAAAATCTATAATAATTGCCGATTAAAGATCTTATATACCCATAACTTGGCCATTTATAAACACAGAGGAGAAATGTAAGGTGTTTTGGAATCAGCATGACAAGGCATTAAAATAACAAAAAAGAATAAAGAAAAAAAAGCGAAAAATAAAAAAATCTCAATCTGTAAATGCTTTTGGTTTATTATTTTCAATAATAGACCTTTGGAATCGACCAAAGAAAATTTTTTTGTAACCCCCCCTCAAAATTTGAGGTTTTACGTTTCAAGATACGTAGAATCCAAATATCGAATAAAAAAAAATCCGTCCGTCCGCCGTCCGCCGTACGCCGTACGCCGTCCGCGGCTTTTCTCCGAGACTACTAGACCGATTTTATTGAGATTCGGTACCAAAGTCACAGGTCACCCCTGTGTATCTGTAAAGGCTTTTGGTTTATTATTTTCAATAATAGACCTTTGGAATCGACCAAAGAAAATTTTTTTGTAACCCCCCCTCAAAATTTGAGGTTTTACGTTTCAAGGTACGTAGAATCCAAATATCGAATAAAAAAAAATCCGTCCGTCCGCCGAACGCTGTACGCCGTCCGCGGCTTTTCTCCGAGACTACTGGACCGATTTTATTGAGATTCGGTACCAAAGTCACAGGTCACCCTGGGATGATCCTCGGAACTCGAACTTATAATCCGTCTGTTTGTTTCAAAATGGCGGCCGATTAGAGATCTAATAAGTCCATAACTCGGTCATTTATAAAGATAGAGAGAAAATGTAAGGTGTTTTGGAATCAGCATAACGAGAAACCAAAAAAAAAAAAAAAAAAAAAAAAAAAAAAAAAAAAAAAAAAAAAAAAATTGAAAAACAAAAAATCTATAATAATTGCCGATTAAAGATCTTGTATCCCCATAACTTGGCCATTTATAAATACAGAGGAGAAATGTATGGTGTTTTAGAATCAGCATAACAAGGCATTAAAATAACAAAAAAGAAAAAAGAAAAAAAACGAAAAATAAATAAATCTCTATCTGTAAATGCTTTTGGTTTATTATTTTCAATAATAGACCTTTGGAATCGACCAAAGAAAATTTTTTTGTAACCCCCCCTCAAAATTTGAGGTTTTACGTTTCAAGATACGTAGAATCCAAATATCGAATAAAAAAAAATCCGTCCGTCCGCCGTCCGCCGTACGCCGTACGCCGTCCGCGGCTTTTCTCCGAGACTACTGGACCGATTTTATTGAGATTCGACTCCAAAGTCACAGGTCACCCCTGGATGATCCTCGGAACTCGACATTATAATCCGTCTGTTTGTTTCAAAATGGCGGCCGATTAGAGATCTAATAAGTCCATAACTCGGTCATTTATAAAGATAGAGAGAAAATGTAAGGTGTTTTGGAATCAGCATAAGGAGAAACAAAAAAAAAAAAAAAAAAAAAATTAAATCACAAAAAATCTGTAATAATTGCGGATTAAAGATCTTATATACCCATAACTTGGCCATTTATAAACACAGAGTAGAAATGTAAGGTGTTTTGGAATCGGCATAACAAGGCATTAAAATAACAAAAAAGAAAAAAGAAAAAAAAACGAAAAATAAAAAAATCTCTATCTGCAAATGCTTTTGGTTTATTATTTTCAATAATAGACCTTTGGAATCGACCAAAGAAATTTTTTTTGTAACCCCCCTCAAAATTTGAGGTTTTACGTTTCAAGGTAGGTAGAATCCAAATATCGAATAAAAAAAAATCCGTCCGTCCGCCGTCCGCCGTACGCCGTACGCCTTCCGCGGATTTTCTCCGAGACTACTGGACCGATTTTATTGAGATTCGGTACCAAAGTCACAGGTCACCCCGGGATGATCCTCGGAACTGGACATTATAATCCGTCTGTTTGTTTCAAAATGAAGGTCGATTAGAGATCTAATAAGTCCATAACTCGGTCATTTATAAAGATAGAGAGAAAATGTAAGGTGTTTTGGAATCAGCATAACGAGGAAAAAAAAAAAAAAAAAAAAAAAAAAATTGAAAAACAAAAAATCTATAATAATTGCCGATTAAAGATCTTATATACCCATAACTTGGCCATTTATAAACACAGAGGAGAAATGTAAGGTGTTTTGGAATCAGCATGACAAGGCATTAAAATAACAAAAAAGAATAAAGAAAAAAAAGCGAAAAATAAAAAAATCTCAATCTGTAAATGCTTTTGGTTTATTATTTTCAATAATAGACCTTTGGAATCGACCAAAGAAAATTTTTTTGTAACCCCCCCTCAAAATTTGAGGTTTTACGTTTCAAGATACGTAGAATCCAAATATCGAATAAAAAAAAATCCGTCCGTCCGCCGTCCGCCGTACGCCGTACGCCGTCCGCGGCTTTTCTCCGAGACTACTAGACCGATTTTATTGAGATTCGGTACCAAAGTCACAGGTCACCCCTGTGTATCTGTAAAGGCTTTTGGTTTATTATTTTCAATAATAGACCTTTGGAATCGACCAAAGAAAATTTTTTTGTAACCCCCCCTCAAAATTTGAGGTTTTACGTTTCAAGGTACGTAGAATCCAAATATCGAATAAAAAAAAATCCGTCCGTCCGCCGAACGCTGTACGCCGTCCGCGGCTTTTCTCCGAGACTACTGGACCGATTTTATTGAGATTCGGTACCAAAGTCACAGGTCACCCCGGGATGATCCTCGGAACTCGAACTTATAATCCGTCTGTTTGTTTCAAAATGGCGGCCGATTAGAGATCTAATAAGTCCATAACTCGGTCATTTATAAAGATAGAGAGAAAATGTAAGGTGTTTTGGAATCAGCATAACGAGAAACCAAAAAAAAAAAAAAAAAAAAAAAAAAAAAAAAAAAAAAAAAAAAAATTGAAAAACAAAAAATCTATAATAATTGCCGATTAAAGATCTTGTATCCCCATAACTTGGCCATTTATAAATACAGAGGAGAAATGTATGGTGTTTTAGAATCAGCATAACAAGGCATTAAAATAACAAAAAAGAAAAAAGAAAAAAAACGAAAAATAAAAAAATCTCTATCTGTAAATGCTTTTGGTTTATTATTTTCAATAATAGACCTTTGGAATCGACCAAAGAAAATTTTTTTGTAACCCCCCCTCAAAATTTGAGGTTTTACGTTTCAAGATACGTAGAATCCAAATATCGAATAAAAAAAAATCCGTCCGTCCGCCGTCCGCCGTACGCCGTACGCCGTCCGCGGCTTTTCTCCGAGACTACTGGACCGATTTTATTGAGATTCGACTCTAAAGTCACAGGTCACCCCTGGATGATCCTCGGAACTCGACATTATAATCCGTCTGTTTGTTTCAAAATGGCGGCCGATTAGAGATCTAATAAGTCCATAAGTCGGTCATTTATAAAGATAGAGAGAAAATGTAAGGTGTTTTGGAATCAGCATAAGGAGAAACAAAAAAAAAAAAAAAAAAAAAATTAAATCACAAAAAATCTGTAATAATTGCGGATTAAAGATCTTATATACCCATAACTTGGCCATTTATAAACACAGAGTAGAAATGTAAGGTGTTTTGGAATCGGCATAACAAGGCATTAAAATAACAAAAAAGAAAAAAGAAAAAAAAACGAAAAATAAAAAAATCTCTATCTGCAAATGCTTTTGGTTTATTATTTTCAATAATAGACCTTTGGAATCGACCAAAGAAATTTTTTTTGTAACCCCCCTCAAAATTTGAGGTTTTACGTTTCAAGGTAGGTAGAATCCAAATATCGAATAAAAAAAAATCCGTCCGTCCGCCGTCCGCCGTACGCCGTACGCCTTCCGCGGATTTTCTCCGAGACTACTGGACCGATTTTATTGAGATTCGGTACCAAAGTCACAGGTCACCCCGGGATGATCCTCGGAACTGGACATTATAATCCGTCTGTTTGTTTCAAAATGAAGGTCGATTAGAGATCTAATAAGTCCATAACTCGGTCATTTATAAAGATAGAGAGAAAATGTAAGGTGTTTTGGAATCAGCATAACGAGAAAAAAAAAAAAAAAAAAAAAAAAAAATTGAAAAACAAAAAATCTATAATAATTGCCGATTAAAGATCTTATATACCCATAACTTGGCCATTTATAAACACAGAGGAGAAATGTATGGTGTTTTAGAATCAGCATAACAAGGCATTAAAATAACAAAAAAGAAAAAAGAAAAAAAACGAAAAATAAAAAAATCTCTATCTGTAAATGCTTTTGGTTTATTATTTTCAATAATAGACCTTTGGAATCGACCAAAGAAATTATTTTTGTAACCCCCCTCAAAATTTGAGGTTTTACGTTTCAAGATACGTAGCATCCAAATATCGAATAAAAAAAAATCCGTCCGTCCGCCGTCCGCCGTACGCCGTACGCCGTCCGCGGCTTTTCTCCGAGACTACTGGACCGATTTTATTGAGATTCGGTACCAAAGTCACAGGTCACCCCGGGATGATCCTCGGAACTCGACATTATTATCTGTCTGTTTGTTTCAAAATGGCGGCCGATTAGAGATCTAATAAGTCCATAACTCGGTCATTTATAAAGATAGAGAGAAAATGTAAGGTGTTTTGGAATCAGCATAACGAGAAAAAAAAAAAAAAAAAAAAAAAAAAATTGAAAAACAAAAAATCTATAATAATTGCCGATTAAAGATCTTATATACCCATAACTTGGCCATTTATAAACACAGAGGAGAAATGTATGGTGTTTTAGAATCAGCATAACAAGGCATTAAAATAACAAAAAAGAAAAAAGAAAAAAAACGAAAAATAAAAAAATCTCTATCTGTAAATGCTTTTGGTTTATTATTTTCAATAATAGACCTTTGGAATCGACCAAAGAAAATTTTTTTGTAACCCCCCCTCAAAATTTGAGGTTTTACGTTTCAAGATACGTAGAATCCAAATATCGAATAAAAAAAAATCCGTCCGTCCGCCGTCCGCCGTACGCCGTACGCCGTCCGCGGCTTTTCTCCGAGACTACTAGACCGATTTTATTGAGATTCGGTACCAAAGTCACAGGTCACCCCGGGATGATCCTCGGAACTCGACATTATAATCCGTCTGTTTGTTTCAAAATGGCGGCCGATTAGAGATCTAATAAGTCCATAACTCGGTCATTTATAAAGATAGAGAGAAAATGTAAGGTGTTTTGGAATCAGCATAACGAGAAAAAAAAAAAAAAAAAAAAAAAAATTGAAAAACAAAAAATCTATAATAATTGCCGATTTAAGATCTTATATACCCATAACTTGGCCATTTATAAACACAGAGGAGAAATGTAAGGTGTTTTGGAATCAGCATAACAAGGCATTAAAATAACAAAAAAGAAAAAAGAAAAAAAAGCGAAAAATAAAAAAATCTCAATCTGTAAATGCTTTTGGTTTATTATTTTCAATAATAGACCTTTGGAATCGACCAAAGAAAATTTTTTTGTAACCCCCCCTCAAAATTTGAGGTTTTACGTTTCAAGATACGTAGAATCCAGATATCGAATAAAAAAAAATCCGTCCGTCCGCCGTCCGCCGTACGCCGTACGCCTTCCGCGGCTTTTCTCCGAGACTACTGTACCGATTTTATTGAGATTCGGTACCAAAGTCACAGGTCACCCCGGGATGATCCTCGGAACTCGAACTTATAATCCGTCTGTTTGTTTCAAAATGGCGGCCGATTAGAGATCTAATAAGTCCATAACTCGGTCATTTATAAAGATAGAGAGAAAATGTAAGGTGTTTTGGAATCAGCATAACGAGAAACCAAAAAAAAAAAAAAAAAAAAAAAAAAAAAATTGAAAAACAAAAAATCTATAATAATTGCCGATTAAAGATCTTGTAACCCCATAACTTGGCCATTTATAAACACAGAGGAGAAATGTATGGTGTTTTAGAATCAGCATAACAAGGCATTAAAATAACAAAAAAGAAAAAAGAAAAAAAACGAAAAATAAAAAAATCTCTATCTGTAAATGCTTTTGGTTTATTATTTTCAATAATAGACCTTTGGAATCGACCAAAGAAAATTTTTTTGTAACCACCCCTCAAAATTTGAGGTTTTACGTTTCAAGATACGTAGAATCCAAATATCGAATAAAAAAAAATCCGTCCGTCCGCCGTCCGCCGTACGCCGTACGCCGTCCGCGGCTTTTCTCCGAGACTACTGGACCGATTTTATTGAGATTCGGTTCCAAAGTCACAGGTCACCCCTGGATGATCCTCGGAACTCGACATTATGATCCGTCTGTTTGTTTCAAAATGGCGGCCGATTAGAGATCTAATAAGTCCATAACTCGGTCATTTATAAAGATAGAGAGAAAATGTAAGGTGTTTTGGAATCAGCATAAGGAGAAACAAAAAAAAAAAAAAAAAAAAAAATTAAATCACAAAAAATCTGTAATAATTGCGGATTAAAGATCTTATATACCCATAACTTGGCCATTTATAAACACAGAGTAGAAATGTAAGGTGTTTTGGAATCGGCATAACAAGGCATTAAAATAACAAAAAAGAAAAAAGAAAAAAAAACGAAAAATAAAAAAATCTCTATCTGCAAATGCTTTTGGTTTATTATTTTCAATAATAGACCTTTGGAATCGACCAAAGAAATTTTTTTTGTAACCCCCCTCAAAATTTGAGGTTTTACGTTTCAAGGTAGGTAGAATCCAAATATCGAATAAAAAAGAATCCGTCCGTCCGCCGTCCGCCGTACGCCGTACGCCTTCCGCGGATTTTCTCCGAGACTACTGGACCGATTTTATTGAGATTCGGTACCAAAGTCACAGGTCACCCCGGGATGATCCTCGGAACTGGACATTATAATCCGTCTGTTTGTTTCAAAATGAAGGTCGATTAGAGATCTAATAAGTCCATAACTCGGTCATTTATAAAGTTAGAGAGAAAATGTAAGGTGTTTTGGAATCAGCATAACAAGGCATTAAAATAACAAAAAAGAAAAAAGAAAAAAAACGAAAAATAAAAAAATCTCTATCTGTAAATGCTTTTGGTTTATTATTTTCAATAATAGACCTTTGGAATCGACCAAAGAAAATTTTTTTGTAACCCCCCCTCAAAATTTGAGGTTTTACGTTTCAAGATACGTAGAATCCAAATATCGAATAAAAAAAAATCCGTCCGTCCGCCGTCCGCCGTACGCCGTACGCCGTCCGCGGCTTTTCTCCGAGACTACTAGACCGATTTTATTGAGATTCGGTACCAAAGTCACAGGTCACCCCGGGATGATCCTCGGAACTCGACATTATAATCTGTCTGTTTGTTTCAAAATGGCGGCCGATTAGAGATCTAATAAGTCCATAACTCGGTCATTTATAAAGATAGAGAGAAAATGTAAGGTGTTTTGGAATCAGCATAACAAGGCATTAAAATAACAAAAAAGAAAAAAGAAAAAAAACGAAAAATAAAAAAATCTCTATCTGTAAATGCTTTTGGTTTATTATTTTCAATAATAGACCTTTGGAATCGACCAAAGAAAATTTTGTTGTAACCCCCCCTCAAAGTTTGAGGTTTTACGTTTCAAGATACGTAGCATCCAAATATCGAATAAAAAAAAATCCGTCCGTCCGCCGTCCGCCGTACGCCGTACGCCGACCGCGGCTTTTCTCCGAGACTACTGGACCGATTTCCTTGAGATTCAGTACCAAAGTCACAGGTCACCCCGGCATGATCCTCGGAACTCGACATTGTAATCCGTCTGTTTGTTTCAAAATGGCGGCCGATTAGAGATCTAATAAGTCCATAACTCGGTCATTTATAAAGATAGAGAGAAAATGTAAGGTGTTTTGGAATCAGCATAACAAGGCATTAAAATAACAAAAAATAAAAAAGAAAAAAAACGAAAAATAAAAAAATCTCTATCTGTAAATGCTTTTGGTTTATTATTTTCAATAATAGACCTTTGGAATCGCCCAAAGAAAATTTTTTTGTAACCCCCCTCAAAATTTGAGGTTTTACGTTTCAAGATACGTAGCATCCAAATATCGAATAAAAAAAAATCCGTCCGTCAGCCGTCCGCCGTACGCCGTACGCCGTACGCCGTCCGCGGCTTTTCTCCGAGACTACTGGACCGATTTTATTGAGATTCGGTACCAAAGTCACAGGTCACCCCTGTGTATCTGTAAATGCTTTTGTTTTATTATTTTCAATAATAGACCTTTGGAATCGACCAAAGAAAATTTGTTTGTAACCCACCCTCAAAATTTGAGGTTTTACGTTTCAAGATACATATAATCCAAATATCGAATAAAAAAAAATCCGTCCGTCCGCCGTCCGCCGTACGCCGTACGCCGTACGCCTTCCGCGGCTTTTCTCCGAGACTACGGGACCGATTTTATTGAGATTCGGTACCAAAGTCACAGGTAACCCCGGGATGATCCTCGGAACTCGACATTATAATCCGTCTGTTTGTTTCAAAATGGCAGCCGATTAGAGATCTAGTAAGTCCATAACTCGGTCATTTATAAAGATAGAGAGAAAATGTAAGGTGTTTTGGAATCAGCATAGCGACAAACCAAAAAAAAATAAATAAAAAAATAATTGAAAAACAAAAAATCTATAATAATTGCCGAAAACGAAAAATAAAAAAATCTCTATCTGTAAATGCTTTTGGTTTATTATTTTCAATAATAGACCTTTGGAATCAACCAAACAAAATTTTTTTGTAACCCCCCCTCAAAATTTGAGGTTTTACGTTTCAAGATACGTAGAATCCAGATATCGAATAAAAAAAAATCCGTCCGTCCGCCGTCCGCCATACGCCGTACGCCGTCCGCGGCTTTTCTCCGAGACTACTGGACCGATTTTATTGAGATTCGGTACCAAAGTCACAGGTCACCCCGGGATGATCCTCGGAACTCGACATTATAATCCGTCTGTTTGTTTCAAAATGGCGGCCGATTAGAGATCTAATAAGTCCATAACTCGGTCATTTATAAAGATAGAGAGAAAATGTAAGGTGTTTTGGAATCAGCATAACGAGAAACCAAAAAAAAAAAAAATATTGAAAAACAAAAAATCTATAATAATTGCCGATTAAAGATCTTGTATCCCCATAACATGGCCATTTATAAACACAGAGGAGAAATGTATGGTGTTTTGGAATCAGCATAACAAGGCATTAAAATAACAAAAACGAAAAAAGAAAAAATACGAAAAATAAAAAAATCTCTATCTGTAAATGCTTTTGGTTTATTATTTTCAATAATAGACCTTTGGAATCGACCAAAGAAAATTTTTTTGTAACCCCCCCTCAAAATTTGAGGTTTTACGTTTCAAGATACGTAGAATCCAGATATCGAATAAAAAAAAATCCGTCCGTCCGCCGTCCGCCGTACGCCGTACGCCTTCCGTGGCTTTTCTCCGAGACTACTGGACCGATTTTATTGAGATTCGGTACCAAAGTCAAAGGTCACCCCGGGATGATCCTCGGAACACGACATTATTATCCGTCTGTTTGTTTCAAAATGGCGGCCGATTAGAGATCTAATAAGTCCATAACTCGGTCATTTATAAAGATAGCGAGAAAATGTAAGGTGTTTTGGAATCAGCATAATGAGAAACCAAAAAAAAAAAAAAAAAAAAAATTGAAAAACAAAAAATCTATAATAATTGCCGATTAAAGATCTGATATACCCATAACTTGGCCATTTATAAACACAGAGGAGAAATGTAAGGTGTTTTGGAATCAGCATAACAAGGCATTAAAATAACAAAAAAGAAAAAAGAAAAAAAACCGAAAAATAAAAAAATCTCTATCTGTAAATGCTTTTGGTTTATTATTTTCAATAATAGACCTTTGGAATCGACCAAAGAAAATTTTTTTGTAACCCCCCCTCAAAATTTGAGGTTTTACGTTTCAAGATACGTAGAATCCAGATATCGAATAAAAAAAAATCCGTCCGTCCGCCGTCCGCCGTACGCCGTACGCCGTCCGCGGCTTTTCTCCGAGACTACTGGACCGATTTTATTGAGATTCGGTACCAAAGTCACAGGTCACCCCGGGATGGTCCTCGGAACTCGACATTATAATCCGTCTGTTTGTTTCAAAATGGCGGCCGATTAGAGATCTAATAAGTCCATAACTCGGTCATTTATAAAGATAGAGAGAAAATGTAAGGTGTTTTGGAATCAGCATAACAAGGCATTAAAATAACAAAAAAGAAAAAAGAAAAAAAACGACAATAAAAAAATCTCTATCTGTAAATGCTTTTGGTTTATTATTTTCAATAATAGACCTTTGGAATCGACCAAAGAAAATTTTTTTGTAACCCCCCCTCAAAATTTGAGGTTTTACGTTTCAAGATACGTAGAATCCAAATATCGAATACGAAAGCTAACGAAAATCCCTACAATACGAACTAGAAGTCACCTAAATCGGACCATTATTAGCTGAGATATAGCTTTATGAACTTCGTTTTTATTTTTTCCTAGTGAAGTGCACATCAAATACTTCCTCTGTATCATTTTACATCACAGCCTACTTGCATTGACGCAGTTTTTTTAATTAACACAGTTGGGCACTTTCACGGCGGACATCTTGTGACAAGCTTCAAATTTCTTTTCCTTTGGTACCTACTGCTTCATATTTTTTACTTTGACAGAATAGATATTTTTGTGGAATAAATAAGTGGAAATAATAAACCATTGTGTAATAATTTGCAGCGTTTTTATTTTTCGTTTTCGGCAATTATTATAGATTTTTTGTTTTTCAATTTTTTATTTATTTTTTTTTTTTGTTTTCTCGTTATGCTGATTCCAAAACACCTTACATTTTCTCTATCTTTATAAATGACCGAGTTATGGGCTTATTAGAAATTTAATCGGTAATTATACAGATTTTTTGTTTTTCAATTTTTTTTTTTTTTTTTTTTGTTTTCTCGTTATGCTGATTCCAAAACACCTTACATTTTCTCTCTATCTTTATAAATGAGTTATGGACTTATGAGATCTCTAATCGGCCGCCATTTTGAAACAAACAGACGGATTATAATGTTGAGTTCCGAGGATCATCCCGGGGTGACCAGTGATTTTGGTACCGAATCTCAAGGAAATCGGTCCAGTAGTCTCGGAGAAAAGCCGCGGACAGCGTACGGCGTACGGCGGACGGCGGACGGCGTACGGCGTACGGCGGACGGCGGACGGACGGATTTTTTTTTATTCGATATTTGGATTCTACGTATCTTGAAACGTAAAACCTCAAATTTTGAGGGGGGGGGGTTACAAAAAAATTTTCTTTGGTCGATTCCAAAGGTCTATTATTGAAAATAATAAACCAAAAACAAATACAAAAAAAAAGAAAATTAATGATATCTATTCAACAATCCCCGAAGATAGGCCCATCCCGAAACATAATGTTTTGATTCCATATTACGGCCCTATATCCACCAAAGTCAGAAATGAATTGAAAAAACTAGGATCAAGCCCTGCATTTAAAATAGAAAAAACCCTATCCTCATATTTCTCTTCTCCTAAAGACAAAATAGATCCTTTCCAAAAAAGGGGAGTATGCGAACTAAATTGTAATGATTGTGCAGCCAAATACACTGGAAAAACTGGAAGATCGCTAAATCAGAGATTAAAGGAACATATACGTGCATATAATAATAAGACAGAGAATTCCAACTTTGCAATTCATTTAAATGAAAAAAATCATAAATTCATCAAAGACTCAGGAGTTAAATTAATACATCACGTTGAAAACAGCCTCAAATTAAATATATATGAAGCACTTGAAATAATAAAATCTTTCAAATCCAATCCAGATTTTTGCTTAAAGGACCAAATAAATATCTCCAATAGTCTAATCTTAAATTTATTCCCATCTATACAGAAAAACCAATTACTTACTGGCATTACTGGAAAAACCCCGACTCTTAAACCGTTTACCTATAAACATCCTACCTACCTTTCTTTCATTGTTAGTTCAATACGAGAAGAAACCAGTACTAACTTAATCGAGGTGTGAATTTTGTTTATTTCCATTAAAAAACTATTTATTTGTTTTGTCGTACCAGGCCATAGGCATATAATGTCATCTACATACCGACACTAGTTTATGCAAATAGACATCAAATTGTAAAGATCTAGTTTTTCTTGCGGTGATAGATTCGATTGGAAGATTGACTGTTCTAAAATTTCTATTGATTCTAGTGTTGGGATACTTGTGAAAAAATTTGTGACATCGAATGAAATTAATTTCGCATTATCCGGAATTACTATGTTCTTAATTTTGTTGACCAACGCTATAGAGTTTTTTTTACCGTGTGTTTTAGGGAAAATGAGATTCTGATTTTGAATAAATTGTTCTAGTAATGGGCAAGTTTGTAGATCGGGCTTGATGTAAGTAACGATTGATCTTATGGGGATTTCCGGTTTGTGTATTTTTGGTAGGCCTTTTAGTCGGTGATATATATCACTTGAAATAATAAAATCCTTCAAATCCAACCCAGATTTTTGCTTAAATGACCAAATAAATATCTCCAATAGTCTAATCTTAAATTTATTCCCATCTATACAGAAAAACCAATTACTCACTGGCATTACTGGAAAAACCCCGACCCTTAAACCGTTTACCTATAAACATCCTACCTACCTTTCTTTCATTGTTAGTTCAATGCGAGAAGAAACCAGTACTAACTTTTCTGTTTGATATAATCCATTTAAATCTTGGTAAATACCAACATGTATTTGATTTTTTGTCTTAATTACATTCATAATTCATAAAATGTTTTATTGATACTGATTTATATTACATCCAATTTAATATTTATAATAGTATCAAACAATATTTTGAATTATTTATCTTTGAATTTTTTGTGTGTTTTTAGAAGTGAAGATGAATGTATAACATTCGAAACTAGTTTTCGATAAAACAAATTTATAGAAGGGGCAAATAATTTATCAAGCCCTAAGTAAACAAGATAGATGAAATAAACAAGAAAGAAAAAATAAACCTTGAAGTAGAAGTAAACAAGATATACTCGTGTGTGTGTATATATATATATATATATATATATATATATATATATATATATATATATATATATATATATATATATGTTTATATGTATGTATGCATATATATGTACATATAAATATATATGTATATATACATATATGTATATATACATATATGTATATGTATATTTATATATATCGAATGTACAATAATTTATGTGTAGCAATAAGAATATTTGAAGGAATGATAGTGTCAGTGAGCAATTGAGGGCGATCTTTTTCCAATCTCAAGTTAATTAAGATTTACCTTAATTCAACAATGTCCCGAGAAAAATTGAGAGGACTAGCCACGCTGTCCATTGAAATAACATAACTAGGAGTTTAGATTTTAGGTTTTATTAAATCTTAAAAAAAAAATAAAACGTTCATGCCTATTGATTACTGTTTTTGAGATTACGGTTTCTTTCGCGTTGAGGCCAAACTTCACTAGGTTCAAAGATGAACTGTACTTGGTAACATACTTTTCTCACTGACCTTTCTAGCTAGGGAAAATCGGGCTGTATTTCTAACCATTACAGATTAGTATTTGGCGAGCTTTCCTTAAAATTTGACATTAGTACTTGACACTAAAAACTATATGGTGCTGGTGGGAAGAATTCAGTTTTCAATTAAAAATATTTGATCGATAGATTTTATACCCAGACATGGTCAAGAATATAAATGAACTGATATTGTCAAGGATAATCCTGTTTTTATATTTATCATGTACATATCACGTTTATATAAAGCTTCTGTTGAGAAAACAACCCAAAAGTCAATAAAACCTTATAGCTATAATTTATGATCGTGTTTTTGAAAATGTGATACGATCAAAAGTGCCAGGCTGTTTATAATAAAATAATTTTGTGGTGAATAGCTTTACTAACAATTCTCAAAGATGAAATTTATTTATTCTAATTTTTGCAAAATATTTTATTTCTCATATTTATTATAATTTACCAATGTAAACTATATTTTAAGGGAAAATTATAGTCATACTGCAATCCTAAGGTTAATTAATTCTTTAGAACAAACCTATAAAAATTTTCAGTCTTTGGTACGTGGCTGTAGGTTGAATGGAATCGATGTACTGGCCATGTTCTTGGACCTTGGCACGGCAACTCCCTTACCCCATGAGTCCCAGTAGTCCTAGAGGATCCATTTTCTGCTTGAGGTGACCTGATGGTGTGGAAGTATTTCCTCAGGGTAGTCCCTGCCAGGGTCGCCACCTACCGCGGTTCCATTCTTCTATTGTATCATCGCGGGTAAATGCCACAAGCTACCATACATTTTTAAAATTTCCCCTTAAGAGTTCTACTTTTGAAGGAGGTTTCACCCAGATTCATAGTGATTTATATATTCGAAAATTTTTATATTTTAAAATTAGGTTTCATGTACTTTTGTGGGTGTAAAACATGACTTATTCAAGGAATTATCTGTTGTGGTTTTGCTACCTACATTCATCACTAAATCGAATTAAAATTATTATTTGCAAAATTCTGTATTTTGTTCAAAAATAATGATAAACTCATCAGGATATTCACACAAATAAATGCTCAAACACATCCTCAAGTATGTATATCTTTATCTTTTAAATTCTTCAATCTTTGATTTTACAAAATTATAATTTAACATATTACTCAAATAATATCAATAACAAAAGGTACAGGGCTGTAATCAACAGCAGTCTAGAACAAACTTTTACTGCACAAGGTATAACAATAACCTTTTATTATTTTAATAAAAATGAACTTGTGAATTAGTGTTAGCGATTGAAAGAATGTCAACCCAATCAAAATGTAAAATTAAATTAAAAATGGTATATTTTACAATTTAGTTGTCTTAACTTATTCAGTGGGTAGCTTTCCCCTCCAAGAGTATAATCTAAGCTCCATCCTAAAGAGCATTTCTTACGCGGTCGGGCGATACAGATATGATGGACCTTTGCTCAAAAGCGTTTCTGTGAAATTGAATTTCTTTTTCTTTGGTTTTCATCTTCCAACTTCCTTCACGAGAACCTTTAACATAATTTCGCAGGAAGTGCGCTGGAAAGATACGTTAAATATAAGATTTCGAAGTATATAATAATATTAAACTGTAAAATAAATCTGTATACTTACACTCCAGGTCTACAACAGTACATAAGTCCTATGCAGCACTCCATGTCCCATGGACAACACCTGCTTGACCATCCATCGCATCGATATGTCCCTGGAGGATTCGGTCTTCGTTTGACCGGTCCATATCCAGAAACTGAAGCATGAAAGAAAATAGTTTCTAAATCAAATAAGCTGAGTAGAATGACCATAGAAATTATGTGAGAAACGAAAAAAATAGATTTTCGAGTTAATCACTAACTTTCGTGTGATCATTTTTCAGTAGTTCGAATCGTTTTAAGGCCTAACACTTATCAAAGCGTTATGTATTAAGATTTGATATTAGTTAAGAAGGAGTGCGAAATTAGGAAACACTGCACCAAAGACAAGAAATGAAACTTGTTGTCATTACAATTCAATTCCGTAATTGTATAAGCTCCAAGTTCCTTATTTCAAAAATACTGCTTATTGGAGATGAGAATTTTCAATTATATATAGCATCTTAGATAAATAAGAATAAATACTAATTAGGCCGCTTTTAGCCAAGTTGATAGATAGATAGATAGATAGATTATTAATTGTATACAGCAATACATGATTGTTACATTGGCCTGTGGAGTGTTACATTAAATAATATTTATGATAATAAAACATTACAAAAATTTATACATATATTACACACAGAATTTCCCTTTAAAAAAAAATATTTGTGAAAGAAAAAAGAGATAAATATACACATACTTCAGTCATCAAAAATACAGTTACTACAAGGTACATATATATATATATATATAATATATATATATATATATATATATATATATATATATATATATATATATATATATATATATACAAGTAATCACGCTTACAATAGAATAAAAAAAAAATTTTTTTTTAATAATAATAAAATAATAAATAATATCTATATGTTAGAGTTTATCACTTTATCTGCATATCATCACTTGAAATCAAATATCACAACAAGGTGAGGCCTCATCAATATGTATCGAGCCGGCTAAATTGTACAAGATTGGAAGTTATTGAAGACTGATGGGAGGAACAGAAATACATGCTTGATTTTACTTATACTATTATAATTTAAGATGTTTTCTAGTGAAGAAAGTTCATCGTTTTCAGATATATACTCCTTTAAGAATTGTTCTCTGTATGAATCACAAGAGGAACAGTGCAAAAGAAAATACTTCAGAGTGTCTTCGATAGGTTTCTGGTTCGCATGGTTCATAGAGCTTCAACATCAGGCGCTTATCTTGCAGAGGAATCTGCAAGTATGCAGTGCCTGCGACTCTCAACTGGCTTATGGCTCTATGTTTTTGGATATTTAAACTGTGTAACAGATATTCTTCCGGTTGAGGATATGTGAAGTTGCAAATGCTTCTATAAACGGGGTTGTGGGTTGAGGTCATTTCCCGGTTTATATCAGTAGATAACACATTATTTTCCACTCTTTCAATAATTGTGGTTTTGTTTGCTATTAATTTGTTTTCGTTTGACAAATCTGCAAAAAACTCCAGTGCATTGTTCATGGATGCTATTCTCTTAACTTGTGATACCCAATTTGATCTTAGGTCTTGTTTTCTGTTATCCAAGGTTAAAAGTCTGTTAAAGCATTGCCGTGGTAATCTATCCCCAGGTAATGAAAGGATTTTTGTACAGAAATTAAGAAGTTTCTTAAAGACTATTACAGAAAGTGAGAGACGACCTGTTTCTAGGCGTACTAAATAGTTGGGCGTAGTTTTAGGTCAGAAATATACGGATTTCAAAAACTTGGTTTGTACGGTTTCGACAACTTCCAAATAATTTAAGCTCCATGTCTCAGCCGCGTAGAGGAGAGTTGAAGAGACAATGGCGTCGAAGAGGGCTAGTTTTGTTTGCCAGGTGTCACTTTTGCCCCGTCGTAGGATATCTTTCACTTTTGCACTTGCTACTGTTGACCGTTGAACAAAGTGTTCTGCCGTTTGGAAAAACTTTGCTGATGATAGAAAAGGAACTCCAAGGTAGATGTATGATTTGGTATATTCTAACTTCACGTTATTCCAGTATAGTGGTTTCAGTTTTTTACTTCTTGGTGACTTGTGGAACGCTATGATTTTTACTTTTCCGGGTTCAGAGTTAAAGAATTTTGCATCCTCAGAATAGTTACCATTGATACTAATTTGCACTGTGGCTTTGTCGTACAATTTTTTCACAATTCTAATTATTTTTCCACTAATGCCTTTTGAAAACAACTTTTGCCACAGAAGGTTCTGATTTATAGAGTCGAATGCCTTTCTAAAGTCCACGAACACAGCGTAAACGTAACTTCCCTTTGCCTGCAGAATAATATTTATTAATGACATGAGTGTGAATATTTGTTCCACATAGCCTCTATCTTCTCTAAACCCTGCTTGTTCCTCAGGGATTAAATTTTCACGTTCTGCCCAATGCTGGATTCTGTTCGCTAAGATAAGGGCAAAAAGTTTGGTGATTTTGTTTATCAGGGAGATTCCCCTATAATTACCTTGATCCTTTTTATCTCCTTTCTTATAGATCTGCTTTAGCTCAGATCTAGACCATGCGAGTGGGAGGTTTTCCCAATCCATGACATAGTTATAAAGATTTAACAAATAGTGTTCCCACTGTGGTGTCATGTTTTTAAATACTTCACATGTCAATTTATCAGGTCCAGAGGATTTGTTTCGTTTGCTGCGGTGAATATAGTACTGAAGTTCCTCAGTTGAAAATGGTCGGTCTAGAAATGGATGTGTAACAGAATAGAATAGAGAGTCAATTGAAGTTTTCTCTACATATAATGAGCTATAATATTGTGTCCAAGTGTCAATATCTATTTCGTTTGTGACAAATGTGTCTGGTCTCAGAGATTTGACAGTTTTCCAAAATCCAGACGATCTATAGCCTGGGCTCGGGAATTAATAGATGGTTTTCTCACCCACTTAGCAGTTTTATGTACTTTCACTCTAGACTTCATGCTCAACAAGAACTTATCTGAAAATCCTGGACTACTTCTTAGTTGTAAAATGAAATCATTTGTGGAAAAATTGCGGAAATTTCTTTCTATTATTCATATGTTCTAAGAATATTAATCCCAGTTCGAAACCTATGCAGACAGTATAGTAGTAAAAATAATACAACTTTACAATCGGGACGCATTATCTCTGGCTCCTGCCGAAGTTACCCAAAGGTCGCCAGGCTGTCACTCTCTAGCGCCATTTGTGCTAACTAACTGTGTTGTATTCAATGGTAACATTCGTATTCATAGATATTATTAAAACTATTACTGCCTTATTTATATATTAGTTAAAATTAATAATGCTGTTGATTTTTGGTGGTCAGAGGAAGTTGTTCCTAAAGCAGTAGTAATTGAAATTATGGCTTGTCCGAACTCAACTGAAAAGTATTCGGTGGGTATTTTTTTATCTCTTCAGTGAACTTATTGAGAGGGCTACGACAGCACTAATAATTTTAAATACTATCTAATTAAAGCAGTAATAGTTTTAATAATTCCTATGAATACAAAGCAATTAGTTAGTACAAATTGCGCTAAGAGAGTGATAGTCCGGCGACTTTGGCAACTTACAAGTATATGTAGGTAACTTCGGCAACAACCTATTATAATGCGAACCGTATTCAAGAATTATAATGACAGAAAAAACCTGAATTATATTCTTCAACGATGGCCAGAATCACAATCATCAAAATAAAACGAGGGAAATCCATTCTGCCGAGTACTCTAGATCAGTCATTGGCAATCTTACTCGGCATCTTTTTATACTTATCATCTTATCAGAATGAAGATAATGAAGTAGTTTATATTTAATCCGTAAGAGAGAATTATTATTAATAATTCATTCCTACCCGACGACCTATTTTTCGGTATATTATAGGATAACTTATTCCTACTTTGAAGAATATTTTAACAAAGGAAGAAATAATTTTTATTGAATAGAGATCAATAGGATACATTGGTAGGACTTCGTGAGATAGATTGGAAGTACAGATTCGTAACTGGTAAAATAGTTTAATATAAAGATTAATAAATGTGAATTAAGTGAAAGGCAAAAAACCAAATTGTATTTAATAATTAACTGTACTTTCTGCTTGCAAGGGGTCTTGGTCTTGGCATATATATATATATATAGGCTAGAGTCAGACCTAGCTAATATTAGAAGTTATTCCTACTAGGAATATAAACAAATCCCTAAGAGTATATAAATAGGATTACTTGGTGCCACCAGATGTCCTGATTTACCGCATTTATGGCACTTTCTCTCGTCCTTTCTACCAGGTCTCCTCTCCATTACCGGTCTCCTGTCCCGATTCGTAAGCCTTTCCCGCCGGTAGCTCTCTGTCTCTATTTTTCTACTCGCTTCAAACCTCGGCCGACTCCTACTCATCTCCGGCCTACGGAATGGGACTCTGGTCCAACCCACTTCTACTTCTCTGCTATACTTCGCCTCCTCGTCCCTGGCACTGGCATCCACAATGTCATGTGCACATTCTAGGAAGCTCTTTTCTAGAGGCAAGCCGTCTTTCCTTCCTGTGTCTCGAGCCAATTGCACCTTCAGGATTGTGGCCAAGAATGCCATCCTTGTTTCCGCCTGCTCCGCACTCATAGTCTCCCTCAGCTTCTCAGTGATTTTATTAAATCGTGCCAATAGTATGCCCGTATACTGGCCGCTGCTCTGGTGAGGCTTCCGCATTTCTCTAAACATTTGCAGCATGTTCTTTTCTGGGGCACACCGATCCCCCTCCAAACGCCTTCTTCAGCCGAGCCTTCACAGTGTCCCACGGCGTGTCCTTATCTGCCTGAATCAGGTTCAACACACTCCTTTTCAATCGACACACCAAAGCCGCTCTCAATGCCGCAACTCCTCTAGTCTCAATCAAATCTTCCGCGGCCATTAAGTCAATTAGGGATATGATCCGGTCCCCTCCTTTCAGAAAGTGGTTCAATTCTCCCACTTCCCCACTGAGCTTGTCTAACTCGCCTATCGTGTACCTAATATCCTGCGCATTCGCTCTCTTCAATTTTAGCCGCTCTATGGCATTAGCTCCTGCCGCGGCAAGATTTGCGTCCGCCTGCGCCAGCGTGGATGTCGGTTGAGGCGGGACGTCATTAGGTAACGTCAACGCAGTCGCTCGAAGAATTCCTTGTTGTCCGGTTGGAGGTCCGACCTCCTGCATTTCTCCATTCATAGTTGACCGGTAACCAAAAAATCTTCCGCTACGAATACTCCGCTCCGCTCCCGGGTTTCGGCACCAGTTAACGAGTCCGGTATAGATAACTTTTAAAAAAAAGAAGGATTTTGTAAATAATAACGCAACAAGAGAAGGTTAATAACTGTCTTTATTCACCAAGTAATCCTACTTATATACTCTTAGGGATTTGTTTATATTCTTAGTAGGATTAAGTTCTATTATTAGCTAGGTCTGGCTCTTAACTTATATATATCTATATGCCAAGACCAAGACCCCTTGCAAGCAGAAAGTAAAGTTAATTACTAAATACAATTTGGTTTCTTGCCTTTCACTTAATTCACATTAATTAATCTTTATATTAAACTATTTTACCAGATACGAATCTGTACTTCCAATCTATCTCACGAAGTCCTACCAATGTATGCTATTGATCTCTATTCAATAAAAATTATATCCTCCTTTGTTAAAATATTCTTCAAAGTAGGAATTATTTATCCTATAATATACCGAAAAATAGGTCGCCGGTTAGGAATGATTTATTAATAATAATTCTCTCTAACGGATTAAATATAAACTACTTCATTATCTTCATGGTGATAAGATGATAAGTATAAAAAGATACCGAGTAAGATTGTCAATGATTGTTCTAGAGTACTCGGCAGAATGGATTTCCCTCGTTTTATTTTGATGATTGTGGTTCTGGCCATCGTTGAAGAACATAATTCAGGTTTTTTTCTGTCATTATAATTCTTGAATACGGTTCACAATAAATGTATTACATGTTAAGAGCCTGACTGGATACAAAAAAAAATTTAATTCGGATTTATGTATGATTTTTATACTGCAACTTTAAATTATTGGTTGTTGCCGAAGTTACCTACATATACTTGTAAGTTGCCAAGACACCGGACTATCACTCTCTTAGCGCAATTTGTGCTAACTGCTTTAAGTATTGCAACGCTCTTAAAATAATACTAGCTTTGGAGAGGATAGAGGCCCTTCAAAGGGTCCTTTTTTCAAATATTGTCGTTTTTAACATTGATACACGTTTTGATAGATCCTGGCTAGTTATTAAATCGGAACGGGCTGCATTAGCGAATAGAGAGACCTTGGAATAAACGCTAAAATAGTCTATTTTAATAGTCGAGACTACTTTTTCCCGGATAAGAGAATGGATCAGAACATTATTTTGGTAAGCTTGCTAGATTAGGGAGGGTTCCGCTACAAAAAGCCACTGTTTTAACAATCTCCAAGTTCATACCCTTTGAAACGAGTTGTCCCCGAAAGCCAATCAATGGATCGCGTATGATACGCTCAAAGATGCAATGTGCCACTTATCGTCTACCAAGCTGGGTGGCCAAGGCCTAATTAACTGTACTTTCTGCTTGCAAGGGGTCTTGATCCTGGCATATATATATATATATATATATATATATATATATATATATATATATATATATATATATAAGTTAAAGACCGGAGCGTGGCAGTATCAACCTTAATACCATCCTGGAATGTAAACAACATTCCGATTGTATATAAGGAGGATTACTTTTATGAATAAACAGTCTTGTTACAGAAGTCGTGATAGTTATTTCTCAGTCCTTTTCCTTTTTTTTAATTCAATTTGTTCGCCGTCGCATAACTGGTGCCGAAACCCGGGAGCCGTAACGCGAGACCTTTTTCTTTTCTTTTTTTTTTGCTTTTCGGAAATTTTTTTATATCCCGTCCTCGTTTTTCTTCTGCTACTTTTCGAACCAGGCGAAGACGAAGAAAAATCGAGATGGCATCAGAAGGCATAGTAAGACCGGCAGTGCTTAATGTACCTGACTTACCTTCACTACCACGAGAAACCATGGCGGAAGCTCATGCCAACGCTCTGGAGTGGATGAAGCTAAGGACAGCGACATCGCAGGACCTTCGGAGGGCGATTTCTGATCTGGAGCGCTTCGGCGGCGAAATTGGCGAGTTAAACCATTTTTTGAAGGGTGGTGATCGCCTTATGGAGAGGATACAAGCCAAGACATCGGAGAATCTGGTTAACGCTGGGGATGCCGAAGCACTGAAGGCAGCTCTGGTGTGCAGAGTAAAAAGGAACGTGCTAAATTTAATCCAAGCAGATGAGGAGACACCGTGGCCGGTAATTAAGGAGAGGCTGAAGAAAGCTTTCGGTGGTGGCAGGTGGACCCCGGAAGAGGACATCTATCAAATGTTTAGAGAGAGGCGTTCTCCTCGACAGACGAGCGGACAGTACGCAGGAGCGCTGCTAGCACGATTCAATCAGATCACGGAAAAAATGCGTGAAACCTTGAGCATAGGCGAGGTACAAGGCAGGATGGCATTCTTGGCGACCATCCTCAAGGTCCAATTGGCGAAAGAGACGGGAAAGAGGGAAGGCTTGCCGAGAGATCGCTCATTCATCGAATGCGCCCAGGAGATGATCGACTCGAGCGCAAGGGAAGAAGAAACCAGGATGGAGGTGGAAGAAACGGGGTGGAGCAGAGTGACCGATAGACGCCCCAGAACCACACCAATGGGCTGGAGGAGGAAAGAACCCGCGTATACGAGCAGAGAAAGACCCTCGGTAGGCGAGAGAAGGTCGGGACAACCGAAAGCGAGGAATGGTCCTCGATAAGAAGAGAGGAAGTGCCATGGCTGTGGGAGTGCCCGCAGAGAGGCGACCGCACAGCGACATGCAACAACATCAGAGGTAAGTCATGCTGGTTGCCAATTATTAAGTTGAAAGGGGGAGTGAGATGCCTGGTGGACACAGGGAGCTCAAACACTGTTATGACCCGAGATGCACTGGAAAAACTGTGTGGCAGAGAAGGGGCACTCCGTGTTCAGAAATGCGGGTGTAAATTAATCACACTGGGAGGGCCGTGCAAGGTAGAAGGAGAGGCGGTAATCGGTCTAAACCGGTGGGTGGCAAAAAAGGGAAAGATAAGAGTGCACATAGTGGGGGAAATGACTCGGGAGTACCAGGCAATAGCGGGGTGCGATCTATTGGGGCAGGCAGGCGCACGAGTAAAGAATAGTAAAGGGAAGTGGAGTATTAGGTTAGGAGAAACGACATATAAATGCCGGGGGATTGCAAAGGATAAGAAAGCACGAATAGGAGCGGTTAATAGGGTCGAAGACTGGAGAGAAACGGTACAGAAAGAGTTTGGGGATATATTCTTTAAGGAGGGCAGTACGTTAGGAGTGACAGGGAGGACGGTCCATGAGATCCCGTTAAAGCAAGACAGAGTGTCTTATGTGAAAGAAAGGAGGTATCCGCAGGCTCTGAGACAGCATATTAGGGAAGAACTAGAGAGCCTGAAGAAACAGGGAATTATCGTTAATAGCACATCACCGTACAATAGTCCACTGTGGGCAGTAAGGAAAAAGAGCGCGCCAGGAGAAAATAAAGAGAAATATAGGGTAGTCATAGACTATAGACGATTAAACGAAAATACAGTGGACAAAAAATACCCTATCCCCAGGTTTGAGGACATTTTGGACAGGCTTAGTGGGGCGATGATTTTTAGCACTCTAGATCTCAAAGCGGGATACCACCAAATAAAGATGCACCCACAGGACCAACACAAAACAGCGTTTACTTTTGAAAGGGGGCATTACGAATTTACCCGAATGCCGTTCGGATTAAAAAACGCCCCAATCACCTTCCAGAGATTGATGGATGAATTCTTGAGAGGCATAGATGAGGGGGTGTGTCAAGTCTATATGGACGATTTACTGGTTTTCAGCAAAACCGAGGCCGAGCACATACAACATTTGAGAAGTGTATTCGAGAGGGTGCGGCAATTCGGGTTAAAACTGTCCAGGGAAAAATCGACGTTGGGGCAGGGACAGATTAATTTTTTAGGCCATACCATTTCCGGGGAAGGGGTAAAGCCCGACGCGGCGAAGGTAGAAGCGATTAGGAGGATGACGGTGCCGCGAGATGTAAAAGGGATCCGCAGACTCCTGGGAACGCTAAATTACTATAGGAGATTTGTACCCGAAATGGCGGAATATTTGGTGCCGCTTAATAATTTACTAAAGAAAGGGGCCAAACTAACCGTGACACCGGTGATGGAGGATAATATCCGAAAATGCATGGAGAAATTGCAAGAGCAGCCGGTATTGGCGTTTCCGGATTTCACCAAACAATTCACCGTTACCACGGACGCCAGCGAATATGCGCTAGGAGCCGTTTTATCTCAGGAGGGTGTGGGAGGAGAGCGTCCCATAGCATACGCTAGCAGGCGTCTAACCGAGGCGGAGACAAGGTATAGCGCCTTGGAGAGAGAGCTACTAGGGATAGTATGGGCTATTGACCATTTTAGACCATACGTTTTTGGAAGAAAGTTCCGCGTCCACACCGACCACAGACCGCTTCAATGGGTAGGAAGGCTAAAGGAATCCTCGGCGAGAGTCGCGAGATGGAAGGAGTTCCTGGGACAATACAACATGGAAATTAGTTATAAGCCGGGGAAGGAAAATATAGTGGCAGACTGGTTGTCAAGAGCCATCATGGTCAACGCCATCGAAGAAGATAGCGGCGAAACATCAAGAAACGTACGGCAATTTCTGAGAGAATGGACGCCAGGCGAAGAGGGTGACCACGGCACGGCAGAGACGGAGGGAGGAGAGGAGTCCCCAGAAGAAGAGAGCCCTGCGGAAGAGAGGCCGGTAGAAATGGAAGAAGTCGAGGAAATCATTAACGACAAACGGCGTCAGGTGATCTGGAAGACGAGGACCTCGGGCATGATGAAAATAGCATATAGCAAATATGGGAGGAATAAAATTAATACGATCTGGTCACAACCAGGGGCGCGAGAAGACGAAATTTGTAGGGCACTAAGGGACGCGTCAGAACCGGGAAAAACCCATCATCTCTATGTAGGAAATGCCACGATATGGGAAAAAATTAAAAGAATTTGGAGAGCCGAACGAATTGGCGTGGATAGAACGTTTATCCGATGCAAATACATGGTAGAAACGATAATGGACGTAGAGCAACAAAAGGAAGTGACGTTAGCGTATCATCAGGGAAAAACAAACCATCGGGGGGTGCACGAGACGCTACAAGCATTGCGGAGGAAATATTTTTGGCATGGGATGAAGAAGACCATCAAGGAAACTAAAGGGGCGTGTGAAGTTTGTATGCGCACGAAGTACGACCGGCATCCTCCAAGAGGGAGACAAGAAGAGACACCCACAGGATACACGCCATTAATAGAGCTGCAGGTCGACACGTTCACGTGGAGGGGATTCAAATGGGTCACCATGATAGATCTTTTCAGCAAGGTAGCAATGGCGTATAAGGTATGCGACAGATCTTCGGAAGCAGTGTTGGAGGCCCTACAAACATGGGTTCAGTTTTACGGGGTGCCCGACAGAATTTCATCCGACGGAGGTAGGGAATTTGATAGCGTCGCTATTAGAGAGGAAGCGAAAAGATTGGATATAGCGTGGCATCTCAACACTCCGGGCCATCCCAAGAGCAGGGGAAATATCGAGCGATTGCATAGTACCCTGAGTGACCATCTACGTGTGTATCAGGGAGAACAGGGAGATGAAGCAGATATAGCTATGAGAAAAGCCGTAGCTGCATATAACCATTCAATACACTCGATCACAGGGTATTCACCCATCGAAGTTTTGTTCGGAGTGCGAGGGTGGAGACGTGATTGCGGGAATACGGCCGCGGATGAAGAAACGGCGGAGGCAATCGTTAGTAATAGGTTAGAGATAGCGAAGGTTTGGGAGAAAGTACGGGGGAAAATAGAACGGGAGAAACGGAAGAGGGTAGAGAGAGAGAACCTAAAGGTACGAGACAGGATGGGAGAGATACGGATAGGGACAATCGTATACCGGAGAATGGGGTCTAACAGAGGGAAAGAATTGACGCGGTATGAGGGCCCGTTTAGGGTTATAGTTATAAGGGAACACAACATAGTAACCATTGAGAGCGTCAAAGAACCCAGAAAGAGACGAACGGTTCACATTGAACAATTGAAACTCCCTTTGGTAGAACCCGAAAAACCAGTGTGAACGGGAGCACCCCCGTCTCTGCACACGGATTTTTTTTTGTAACCATAACACAATTGTAATTGTACCAGAGCATAAGAAAGTTTTTTTTTTAGTGCAAGTGTAGCTGTAAGAACCCTTTGTTTTAATTTCTGTGAATAAGTAGTGTGTAAATAGAAGAAGTTGTTTTTTTTTTTGTTTTTTTTTTGTTGTTTTGTTTTTGTAATAATAAATAGAAAGAATTGTGAGCCTTACGTATAAGATAGTGATAATTGATAACAGTGATAGTGATTTTCTTTTTGTTTATTGTATATGCTGCAGAAGGACTTTTGAGTTGTTTTCTTTTTGTTGGTTGTTTTATTAAAAGATCAGATGTAAGGTATTAAGATTGACTGGCCGCTCCGCTCTGTGAGGTGAGGAGATTAACAAGTTAGGGTTGAATATAGAGTTTACGGAGATCCCCGTAAACTGGTGGGGGGGAGTTAAAGACCGGAGCGTGGCAGTATCAACCTTAATACCATCCTGGAATGTAAACAACATTCCGATTGTATATAAGGAGGATTACTTTTATGAATAAACAGTCTTGTTACAGAAGTCGTGATAGTTATTTCTCAGTCCTTTTCCTTTTTTTTAATTCAATTTGTTCGCCGTCGCATAACTTATATATATATATATATATATATATATATATATATATATATATATATATATATATATATGTGTGTGGTTTTCAATCGGCAGGAGTCGAATGTACAATAATTTATGTGTAGCAATAAGAATATTTGAAGCAATGGTAGTGTCAGTGAACAATGGGGGGGGGCGAACTTTTTCCAATCTCAAGTTAATTAAGATTTACCTTAATGCAACAATGTCCCGAGAATAATTGAGAGGACTAGCCACGCTGTCCATTGAAATATCATAACTAGGAGTTTAGATTTTAGGTTTTATTGAATCTTGAAAAAAAAAATAAAATGTTCATGCCTATCTTATTGATTACTGTTTTTGAGATTACGGTTTCTTTCGCGTTGAGGCCAAACTTCACTAGGTTCAAAGATGAACTGTACTTGGGTAACATACTTTTCTAGCTAGGGAAACTTGGGCTGTATTTCTAACCATTCCAGACTGGTATTTGGTGAGATTTGCTTAAAATTTTACATTTATACTTGACACTATAAACTGTACGGTGCTGGTTCGAATGGCCTCACCCAATCCGTTGATGAAGAACGCTATATCAATAATATGTGTAAAGCTATATGAATAATAGTAGCTGCATTATTTATAAAGCATTGAGAATTGAAGACTGCTAGAAATGATCAGCTGACTTCTGTCTTCAGAATATTTTAAGTTTATAGTTTGTCTTCCACAATTAGAATCATCTTCGTCGACATTAATGTTTCATCCATTCCTTGAACCTCTTACGAAAAACTTTTTTCTGTTCCTATTTACCAATCTCAACTATGTGTTTTATTAAGGCGCAGCACTTTTTTTAATGACTATAAAGATAAATGATCCTCATCAATATTAAGAAAAGTTATCAGAATTCAGTTTTCAATTAACAATATTAAATCGATAGATTTCACACGCAGACAAGATCAAGAATATAACTGAACTGATATTGCAAAGAAAAATCCTGTTTATCTAGCTTCTGTTGACAAAACAAACCGAAAAGTCAATAAAATCTTATAGTTATAATTTATGTGAGTTTTTTTGAAAATGTGATACGATCAAAAGTGCCGGGCTGTTTCGTGACATTGTGTAAAACATAATTTAAACATTCCGCAAGCCTTTTTTTGTAGGACTAAATACGTGAGATAATCAGATTATAGATAACTTTTGGATAAATAACTTTCCAATACAATTTTTTTGTTTACAACTATTGTACTTATTAGATATTGTAGTACACATAATAAAATAATATTGAGGTGAATAGTTTTACTAACAATCTTCAAAGTTAAAATTTATTTTTTCTAATTTTTGCAAAATATTTTATTTCTCATATTTATTATAATTTTCCAATGTCTTCCGGAAAATTATAGCCATACTGCAATCCTAAGGTTAATTAATTCTTTAAAACAAGCCTATACAAATTTTCAGTCTTTGGTACGTGGCTGTAGGTGCAAAGGGAGTCGATGTGCAGGCCATGTTCTTGGACCTTCGCACGGCAACTCCCTTACCCCATGAGTCCCAGTAGTCCTGGAAGATCCATTTTTCTGCTAGAGGTGACCTGATGGTGTGGAAGTACTTCCTCAGAGTAGTCCCTGCCGCGGTCGCCACCTACCGCGGTTCCATTCTTCTATTGTATCATCGCGGGTAAATGCCACAAGCTACCATACATTTTTAATATTTCCCCTTAAAAGTTCTACTTTTGAAGGAGGCTTCACCCACATTCATAGTGATTTATGTACCTATTCGAAAATTATGATATTTTAAAATTTGGTTTCATGCACTTTTGTGCTGTGACTTATTCAAGGGATAATCTGTTTTGGTTATGGTTATGGCTACCACCATAGTAGAGGGAAAATGGGCGAGCTGGTGCACCGATAGGAGCAGCCAATCAGAAGCCAGCATTTGATCACGTGACCTACGGCGGGAAATTTGAATTTGAATTTTTGCCTCGACCTAACCTTAACTGCCACGTGGTCTTGCCTCGACCTAACCTTAACCACCACGTGGTCTCACCTCGACCTAACCTTAACTATTAGGCCACGCCCCTTTTTAATCACGTGACCGTTAGGTCCCGCCCCTTTTACTCTTATCAATCTCCAACCAGCCAATCATCTTGCTTCATCCTGATTACCCCCACCCTAAGCGGCCATTTTGTTTACAATTTTGGTTACAAGCGTGGTCAGCATCCACGCTTAACCACCAGGTTTATCTCCTCCACCAATTGAAGGGTCAGGTATCCACTTTATAGTATGTAACCTCCCATACGGTTATATAATCATAACGTATACGACGAAGGGTCAGGTACCCACTTTATAGTATGTAACCTCCCCTACGGTTATTCAATCATAACCTATACGATGAAGGGTCAGGTATCCACTTTATTGTCTGTAACCTACCCTACGGTTATATAATCATAACCTATACGATGAAGGGTCAGGTATCCACTTTATTGTCTGTAACCTCCCCTACGGTTATATAATCATAACCTATACGATGAAGGGTCAGGTATCCACTTTATTGTCTGTAATCTCCCCTACGGTTATATAATCATAACCTATACGATGAAGGGTCAGGTATCCACTTTATTGTCTGTAACCTCCCCTACGGTTATATAATCATAACCTATACGACGAAGGGTCAGGTACCCACTTTATAGTATGTAACCTCCCCTACGGTTATTTAATCATAACCTATATGATGAAGGGTTAGGTACCCTCTTCATACTCTGTAACCTTCCCAAAGGTTACATAACCTTTACATTGTTTTTGTGTTTGTGCAACCTTCTCAATGTTTACGTAATCTTTACAATATTTAACTTTACCAACATTTAAACAGGTTGGATCATGTATAGACAAGTTGGATGATGTCTAGGTGAAATACAAATATGGACTTTGAACTGTTTATCTCTAAAACAAAAATAAATAATAGGGCTTCTTAATCCTATAACAACTGTTGGACTTTGAACTCTTAATCCCCAACCTTTCTTATCTCGCTGAAACATAAACAAAACAACTTTTCAATGTACAACGTATTTTTAATATCTGATAGTATAAATAATGGCCCTTAGAGGATTAACTTTTAATCCCTAAAATATATTAACAAATCGAAACGACACGCTGGCCAAAGAGGTTGCAACTTTTCACAGCTTTGAAATATTTTCAAAGTACACGAGTCGGTATTAATAACCAAGAACATGTCGCAGTAAATTTTAATTAATGAATATTAATTAATACTATTCCTTAATCCCCTAAGAGCTTTTGGACTTTAAGCTGTTAATACCAAAACATAAAGAATGATTTAGGACTTGTTAATTCTTCTGCTACAAGTAAACAGTAAACAAATTTCGCAATAATGATTCATCTCTTAATCCTTCCTTTGAAAGTAAACAATGGACTTTGAACTCTCAATACTTTCATGATATCAGGATAGGTAATGATAATATTAGTTTTAGCCAAAGTTTTGTACCTTTTTTAGTTCGGCATTAAGCCTTTAGTCTCTTCACCACGTCAAGGTAAAGGTACAACGAAGAGGGTTTTTTATTTTTAATTTTTTTTTTTTTTTTTTTTTAATTTAATTTTTATTTATAATATAACACTTATACAAAATAAAGTTATAATACAAACATAAATTTTGATCTTGTAAAATTTATACAAAACAAACATAAAATTTAATCTACAAACTAATACATGTATGAATTAAATAAAACTTAATTTTTAAAATAAAGAAATATATATATATATATATATATATATATATATATATATATATATATATATATATATATATATATATATATATATATATATATATATATATATATTTAAAAAAAACAAAATATAAGCCTTCTCTAATCTATGATATAATAAAACTAAACCCTCTAATTGTATTTAAATTTAATTTGGAAAACAAAAATATAATAATGATATCATCATGAAATGTATAATAAGCAGAACTTTTTGCTGAATGGCAGGCTGGTCGGCATAGCAAATATTAATATCGTAGCCCTGAGCAATAATAATTATGAGCCTGATAAGAAAAAATTTATTTTCGATATGGATCAAGATAAGAAAATATTTAATAAACATTTCGATTTTTTTTGTTGTTGTTGTATTTTCGTGCAATTAAAAGAGAAACAAAAGCATTGGAACAATTCTGTTGAACTAATTGGAGATCTATTCACCTCTCATTCACTCACACAATCAAGTTTGCGGGTTTTTAGACCTCGCCAGTGACTTACATTAAGGGTTTACAGGTGTTTAAACCTTGTCAGTGACCCATTCCATTTAGGGTTTACGGGTGTTTAAACCACGCCAGTGACCCATTCCATTCAAGGTGAATAGAATTTAAACCAATTATTTTTTATCCACGCTTTTTATCAAGCCTTTGTCCGATACTGCGTGCATTTCTCTTGAGAAAAATTATGCATGATGCAATGGTTGCCTTGCTCATCTAAGATGAGTGAATAAATTTTCGGACAACCAAAATCTTCCAAGTTGACTATAGAGCAATTGCACAAATTTTGTGATAGAAATAGTTTCTTATCTCGATCCTTAACAAAAACAAATTTATAATTACAATCAATAAAGTTGAAAATTTCTTCAATAATTTCATATTCAACTTCCCCATATTCCCATTTAATTTTATGATAATAATTTTCTAGCCAATAGTTTGTTCTTCTACTTTTATCAGTTTGTGTTTTTTTTTTTTTTTTTTTTTTTTTTTTTTTTTCCAATCCCTCAAACAAAACAAAACATTAATAAAACAAATAATTAGATAAATTATAAACTTGATGTACTTTACCTTTTACTACCTGTTGGTATTTGAAGGTCTGATGACTATTTACAATTTGAATGATATTTCCCAGTCAGGGAATTTTCTCATTATTTAGAGGTGAGGGTCCTCTTCTAGTTGTTTGTTAATAAAATACCTACTACTAAGAACTATATACAAGATTAATAATGATAATATTTACAATATTTACATGGTTATATTTACAAAGGATGAATATAAGAGAGTGGTGCTGGGGTGGGACTAGGGAGTAGGCAGGACGGGGCGATGGGATAGGATACTGGGAGTGGGGGTGCTTTAGAAGCGGATTAAAGTATAGTGTTGACCGGGTTGAGTGGTCCCTTTCGGCCCTGCCATCTGGCAGGAAGGGAGGATGGGGTGATGGCCCGGAAGAGTGGGTTAAATGAGGCAGGGATGTTGTCAAAGAACTTTATATGTCTCCTTGTGATGTGCTGTTGAACCGTGTCGAGTTGTAATTCATTGTGAATGTGTGCCATGTTCCGTCTTTCGAGAGATGTTCGTTTTGTGATTTTTTGTAGGACGCTGTTTTGGTATGTTTGGAGAGACTTCAGGGCTGAGGGGTATAGGTAGTGCAGGATGGGGGCACCGTGAAGCAATGTAGTCCTAAGGATGGCTTTGTAAATCAGGATCTTGAGTCTGAGTGACAGCCCTGGTGAATAGAGTAGGTGATTTAGTTGGTGTGTAGTGGCTTTGGCTATCTGTATCCTGTGTTTTGTGTGAGCTGTAAATGATAGGTGTGATTCCAATTTCATACCGAGGTATGTTAGCTGTCTTTTATTCTGTATGGTTTGTCCATTCAGTTTTGGTTGTTGTTTGAGTGTTTTCTTGTATGAAAATGTGATTGCATCAGTTTTTTGTGTGTTTATGTGGATATTAATGTTTTTAAGTTGGTCTGTGATTTTTTGGGCTACCGTTTCGGCCTTGCGCATGGCGTGATCTGCATTCATGCTTGCTGTATATATAGCAATGTCGTCAGCATATGCAGCGATTTGTACATCATCAATCTTTTGCCCTACTATATGGGCTGTGTATATGTTGAAAAGGACTGGCGCAAGGACCGAGCCCTGGGGAACGCCACAGGTAACTGGGCGCGGGGTGGAGATCTCAGTTTTGACACGGACAGAAAATGTCCGGCCACTGAGGTAGGAGCCAATAATGTCGACCAGTTGGTCCGGGAATCGGTGAAGCCGGAGTTGATCAATTAAGGTGGAGTGGGATACAGAATCAAATGCCTGTGTGCAATCTAATGAGATCATTGCTGTAGCAAGATTTTTATTGAGATTTTTAGCTGTATCATACTGTAGTTTTGCTACGTGATGATAGCAGCTAACGCCGCGAGAGAACCCGGTTTGTTCCGGGGGGATGATGTCATGTGTGTCGCAGTGTTTTCGGATATGGATAAGAATAAGTTTCTCATATATTTTTGAGATGTGGTTGAGGAGACTGATGGGCCGGTATTCTTCCGGTGCCGCTCCTCGTTTTTTGGGTTTGAGAAGTGGAACAACTATAGCATGTTTCCACTGAGTAGGGTAGTATCTCAGGCGTGAGCATGAGTTGAAAATGTTGAGGAGAAACATATGGGCTTTCCTGGGGAGTTGTTTGAGTAGGACATAGGGTATACTGTCCTCTCCTGTTGATTTGTTTCCCCTCGTGTTTCTCAGAGTTGCAGTCAGTTCTTTATAGGAGGAAAAAATAGTTTGGGTTGTATCAGTCAGTGGACTGTGGTTGTAAATGGTAGTGGTACGTGCTAAGTCTCTATCGACGTAGTAATCAGCAAGTATGGTAGCCTGATCTGCGGGAGTGAGGAGCTCATCGCCTCGTTGTATTCTCACCGATTTTGATTTGGTGTTATGGCTTCTGACTAGTTTCCAGAAGTTTTTGGGGTCGTAATGGGTCCGGCGTAATTGATCGTGCCAGAGGGATGTTTTCCACTGCGACATTAGAGAGGTGATTTGTCTAGTGAGACTGTTTATGATAGGTCTGTATGTTGGGTCTTTAGTCCTATACCAGCAGTTTTTTATGTTGTTTCTCTGTTTGATTAGTGCGAGTATGTGTTTAGGTGGCTGGCGTAGGTGAATGGGAGTGGGGTTAAACGTGGGTATCGAGGTGTATGCGGCATCGCGTATGATGTTTTGGAAGGTGTTTATGGCATTGTTTATGTCATGAGTGTTTGAGAGAGGTGTGATGTTGGGCGTGTTACTGTAGACTGTGTTCTTGTATAGTTTCCAGTCTGCCTGTGTAAAGTTGTATTTGTGTTCTGTTGGTGGGATTCTTGTTGTGTCACGGCCGAGGTGATAGATAACGGGGATGTGGTCGTTGTCACTGAATTCTATTGTTGTGCAATCTGTGAATCTGTGTGGTTGTTGTGTGAGTAACAGATCTAGTGTAGATGTGTACGCTGGATTTGAGTGATGTCTGTATGTGTAGGCGTTGGGGTGTATGACTGTGTATTTTGTTTTAGTGAGGTGAGTACCTAGCGCATTTGGCTTTGTGCAGTTCCAAGTGTGATGTTTAGCGTTTAGGTCCCCTACGATGATGTGTTGTCTGTCTGTTTCGGTTTCCCGTAAGAGTGTTTTGAAGGTGTCGAGTTGTGCTCCCGGTCTTCTGTATATACATGTGATTTTGTATGTGTGTTTAAGTTTTACTTGTACAGTGACGGCTGTGTGTTTTTCGTCATTTAGTGTGCTGTTGTTTATAAGTTTAGAGGGGACGTCAGAACGCACCAGAAGTGCGACGCCTCCTTGTGTGGGGGTTTGTGAGTCTAGTCTGTAAGTGTGATAACCGTGAAAGTGTATTCGCGTTTGCTTGTTAAGTTTTGTGTCTGTGAGTGCGACAACTGATGGCCTATGAGAGGCCAGGAGGGATTCCAGCTCGAGCTTACGCTTTACGAGCCCTGTTATGTTATAGTTAAGGATAGAATGTCTATCCATTAACTTTAGCTGCGAAAGCTTGTTGGAGCACGATGTTAAGCGTGCTCATGACGGTATGGAACATGGCCTTCATGTCACTAATCATATTGAGTAGGCCCTCTACCCATGCGGGTGTATCCGTGGACGGCTGGGGGGTTGTGAGTGGAGGTGTGGGTGCGGGTGCGGGGGTTGGTGTGGGGGTGGGTGGTCCGTGAAATAGGACTCCGGCGTAAGAGTTCGGGGCAGAGGTGGAGGTGGGAGCAGGAGATGCAGTCTCCTGGGTGTTGGTAGTAGGTCTTATAGTGACCTTTGTTTCCTTCTTTTTAAGAAGGATTTGTCTGTTGGGGCAGTCGCGGTATGAGGCCACATGAGGGCCACCGCAGTTTGCACATTTGGGTGGGGTGTTGCGTGGACATTCATGCGTCTCATGGTTTTCGCCACATCTGACGCATTTTATGATACGCCCACAGAAGTTTTTTGTGTGGCCAAACTCCTGACAGTTGTGACACTGCCTAGGACCGCTTATATTTTTCAGTTTTTCAACTGTGTAGCCCATGTGGTCGATTGGGCCAACTTTTTCCATATCCTGGATAGATGTTTTTTCGTCGGTGGTGACGATGATGAGTGGGAGGTTCCTCTTATTCCCACTCTCGTCTGTTTTTTGCATCCGCCAGATGCTTTTGAACCCGGGTAAGCGGGCCTTTAGTGCAACCTCAATAGAGGCCACTGAGTGGTTAATATCAAACCCTTTTAAGATGTATTTCTTTAGGGGTTTGGTGCCTCGGGGTGCATAGGAGTGAAAGTCGATATCAACCGACTGGTGGAGAAGGACCCAGGTGGCGTCATAATCAGCCTTTGTTGTGGTGAAAATTTTATTTTCGTTCTTATTTGAACGAATAATAAATGAGGTGATGTTAGCCTCTAAGAGGGTCTTTCTTAGTTCCACCGATGACATCGGTGGACTAATCACAATCGGGGCCGGTTTGTACGGCTTTTGATTGGTTGGTGGGGTAGCTGGGGTGGGGGTAGCTGGGCTGGGTGTCTCTGACTGAGAGGCTGATGGGCCGTTAAATGCACCATATCTGTTATAGGTGGTAGTGGCTGGTTCCTCATTGGTCGGCCTTGGGACGAATGTTAATTTTCTTTTAAGGTTTTTAAAGCCTTCGTTGTCAGTGAATGGAATATACTTCCGTTTTAGTTTCTTGGGGGGCATGGTTTGTGCTGATGAAGTTGAAGCAACTTCATCTTGGACCATAGGTGTGGGCTGGGGCTGAGTCATTTTAAAAATAAAGGTCTAACTAAACTAAACACTAACACTTCACTTATAAGAAAAGAGTACTCACGTGACTCCAGGAGCACCAGAACGGACCGCAATGGAGGCACCACTGGAGCACCAATCACAGGCCGCGTCGAGAGCACCAGTAGTCACTAAGGGCTGCTTGCCAGCGCAACGCTGCCCTTTACCCAATAGGGTGATTTACTGAGGTTAGGTCCAAGGGATAAGCATGGACCTCAGTAAATATCGGGCGCTAAGCTAAGCAAGGATTGAGAGTCTTGAGAACAGTAACCTCCCAGGCTATCGACAAAGCACTGGAAGTCTACAATCACTACACTAGCCGAAACCATACTGAACACTGAGCAAAGGATTCGTCTCATTTTATACCATTCGCCGAACCGTACCAATTAGAGGGTTATATTCTACGAGTCTATCATGTATAATTAGACAATATGCTGTAGTATTCGACGGAAATATATTTTTTGATTCGAATTCTAATCTTACATCTACTGGTCCACTTTTTATAGATTCAGATTGTTTCGAACAATCTATAACGATTAAAGGTGCTTTTTCTTTAAAGTTTTGTAAAGAAGACAGAGGTTGCATTTGTGCGCCATAATAGGAATTTTGAAATGAAGCGTACAGCAGGGCGAACCGATTGGATGAAATATCTATATTCAAATCATCATATGGATAAGCTTTACAATATGACGTTGGAAATATTACAATGATCAAAGTTGCTTGCATCTTTTACATGATTATTCAATCTTTCAGTTTGAAAAGTTAATATGATATAACGTGGTTTTTCCAGCTGACTTGAAGTTTTAACGGGCCAGATTTGTCTCTGACTCGCTGGTAGTAAAGGATAATCGTAAAGTTCCCAGGTTCTAAAACCTAGTGAAAATATCTTTTCTGATTTGAGATGACGCATCAAAGCCAGTCTTTGATGTTCATTTACTGTGACATAAGGCAGCTTCCAGCATAGTCTCTCCAGTTCTATTTTACACTTTTCAGCCGCCTCAATTCCGGTTCCTGGTCGCTTTGTTATGTAGCAGTTTTCATCATGTCTACTTCTAATAAATATCAGTTCTTGCTTCACATTCATTACAATCTTCTGATAATCTTCACAGAACCCAAGAAGAGATGATAAAGGAACGCATAAGTTGAAGTACCCCTCTGCTGATGTAATGTTTAGTGTATCATTTTTTGGATAGCACCATCCCCAGTTATCTAAAAACTGGGAACTTCTCTTGAGCGAAACCAAATTTTTCAAGGTCGAAGTAAATCCCGGATTTTTCACGCGATCTATTTCCACTCCACTCAGTTCATATCTTATTTCATCAAATAAAAATGCAAACATGTTGTTAGTTAATTTTGATACATTAGGGACTGCTGAACCATCCTCCTTGAGAAATTTTCCTTCGACGTAAAGCAGACTTTGACTAGGAAGAGTATATAAGTCTTGATGTTGCAGACTGATACGTATTTCAACCCCTAGCTGAAGATTTGTAGATGAATAAGGATGATGAGAATGAAATTCAATCCCTTCAACTGAATTGTCAAAAGTAGCAGTTTCTTCCAAATTTAATATTTCCATGTTGATGATAAGATGTAATATCCAGCAGTTTGAAGAAATCTAATATTACTCGCCGTCAACGATCTGCACTCTTCAACAGTCTTCACCGGAATGATGCTTCTGTTCGTGGCTGCGCTTTTATATACCTTTCTGAAGTCCAAACCCATGGTTGCTCCTGATTGGGAACTGTCTATATGAGATCTAATAAATACAGGAGGCACAGCAGACCAATTAGTTCACGATTATTGATATTGTTTATCGTTTTAAGAGATTCGATTTGTAACTTCGCAATCAATGATGTTCTTCTACACAGTCTTCAGCGGAATGATGAATCTTTTAGTGGATACTCCTTTATATTCCTTTCTGAAGTCCAAACCCTTGGCTGCCCCTGATTATATGAGATCCAGTAAATCCAGACACAACTGGCTGCAATTATTAGTTCCTGTCTTTTGATATTGCTTATCATTTTTAGAGATTCTATATTTTTTCATATAGTGAACGAACTCAGGTGGAGGTTCAGCCCCACCACTGTCAAAGAAGTAAACCAATTGTCCAACTTTCTTATAGCATACCCAATGAGTACCTTTTCCGTAGCTCTTGTCCAAATTAAAAACTGCACATTCGTTATTCCACGGTTTACTGGGAAATTCGTCTTTCATAAACACTCCTCGGAACGCTCGTATTTTATGCACTTTCGCCAAGAGAAGTATATCAAAATTGCTCAATTTTGTTCTAGGTATAATTCGTTGAAATTGTTTAGCTTCATCGCTCAGTTTAATTGCACTGCCTCCAATCCGTTTTGGCGTTATGATAACTCGTAGCTTCTTTTTCTTCTTGTTGTTGTCAGCGCAGCGTTTCATGAATGAATGATCATTACAGCCATGATCGAGTCTCATATATTGATGTTGTCGGCTGTCTCCCAACTGTTATGTGAACTGTCGAAACCGAGCCATTTAACCAAAACTTTATTGCCTTTCCTTTTAATCAACTTCTCGACAAGGTAGCAGTCAGGATGTTTGACCAATTGCAGCTCTTCTTGATAGAATCCTCCTGCAATATTTTCACCTCTGTCATCCTTCAAGTGATATGTTACGGGCACAGTGTTTTTAACCCGAGCGATCGTAAAAATTTCCGAGGTCCAAGACGGTTGATAGCCCTTAGCGAACTGAGCCTTGTATTTTGAGATTCTCACTCGATCTCCGACTCTGTATCTGGCGATCTTCACGGCGAGTTCCTTTTTACCGTACACTTCGAGCAAAAGCCGTTGTTCGATTTCCCTCCCTCGCATCTATCGGCTTCATCTTTATCGTACTATGTTTTCTATTGTTATATTCGCTGAGAAGAGAGCTCAAAATGGGGAGCCACTTGTAGTTCCCTTGTAAACTGAACTTTTTCCACATCATAGACTTTTATGTTCGATTGAATCTTTCCACTATCGAAGCCTTGAGATTGCTGTATGCAGAGTAATGGTTGATCTCACCACTGCTTTTCATCAGCATTTTAAATTCCTTATTTTAGAACTCCTTGCCGTTGTCTGTATGAAGATTTCGAGGTTTTCTCTCAGTCAATATCTTTTCGAATGCTCGCCTTACTTCGACCGCTGTCTTATTCTTGACCGGGACAGCCCAAGCATATTTCGAGAAGCAACCAATCACTGTGAGTAGGTATTTGTAGCCATTATTTATTCGCGAGTACGGAATCAACTCCACCAAGTCAGCCTGCCATAAATCATCGATACTTTTTAGTAGGACATTTCTTCGCTGAAATGTTCTTCTTGCCGGTTTGTGCAGCTCGCGTACGATCTGTTCTTTGACAGTCGTCATATTGAACTGTGAATCTCTTCAGCTACACTACATTATTATACCTCCTTCTCTAAGTTGAGCTTCTATACGACGAATCTCCATCCGTTTCTTGGCGCTATCAGAAGATTCGATCAACTCTCTCAATCTATTAACTAAAATGTTGGGGTCTTCAATTCCACTTCCTTTTTTCGGCGGAAATAGTTTTGAGATCACCTTTTTATATTTTAGATTGTGCTTAAGTTGTCGTATCGGTCCAGTGGGAAACGTTCCTTCTTGTGAACGTTTGTCTGATTCAATAATTTCTTGTACTTGTCGTAGTCATCCTTTGTCGCTAGATCGAGTTTTGGATTTGCCATAAACAAGAGCTCAAAAAGACCTGATGTGCCACAGTAAGGGACTATTTTCGAACACTTCCTCTTTCAAAGGACCACCTATTACTCCATCGCCCTCTGGAGAGTCTGTATATAACCATCTAGGTCGCAATGTTTGTAATGAACTAACCATTGGTGTTTCCTCAATTCTCTGCCTCTTTATTCCCTCAATCAGTGATTGAGATGTCATATCAGATAATTTTTCCTCCTTCTTTATACTCGGAGAGTAAAAATGTGTCTGATTCTCGATTTATGGTGTTTTGATAACGTGTAATCTGTTCATCGAGTCGATGACAGGTTTATATTTTTCCTTCAAATACTCATCAATTTCCCCTCTACTTCTCTTCAACAAGTTGCATTTTTGTTGAATCGCTCTTCTCATTTCAATAATTTGACGAGAGACCGTTTCAGAAGATGTTGACGGTTCCATGTCTACTCACAGACTGACCTTAAGGTGAACATTCAAGGTATTACATAGGTATCGAAACCTTTTCGATATCGTCCATCTGAAATCTCTCTGTCTTTATCTAAAACGATAAAGGCATATTTATCATCTTTCCAACACCAATGACATATTTTTTTGAAAGATTTCAAATCCATATCAGAGTTGACGTGGTCATCGTAGATCCTCCATCGTAGATCCACGGACTAAGTGGCTCTGCGGCCCTGTTGAAGGTGGTCACTTGCTAAATTCCCTATTCATGCTTGTTCCTTGACTACTATCACCAGTACACCAGCTGACAGCAGACCAGACGATTGGATGAAGAGATTCTCTGACTTACATCTCCTCATCAGAGTAGCAGGGCTTCTTTTCAGAACCGCTCGTCACGCAGGGTAAAGAGAAATCAAACTATCACGATCCACCAAAGAAGAGGAGTTTGCAGCGGCAGCGGTTTGCAGAGGAGTTGCGATGTGTATTTGTTGTATAGACATTCATGCAGAACAAGGAACTTGCACAGTTGTCTCCCTTTGTGGATGAAGTAGGAGTCATCAGGCTGGGCGGCGGGCTTCAAGAAGCACCGATTGTTTATTCGAAAATGCATCCTATGCTTCTCCCGCGTCATGCGCACTTCTCCAACCTTATCATTGATCTCATTCACAAAAGGAACTTTCATGCCGGACTCTCACTAATCTTGACATTACTTACAAAAAACTGGATTCCAGAAGCTCTTCGTCTTATATGCGGTCGAATTCAACACTGCGTCAAGTGTCGTTTAAGGAAAGCACAACCATTACACCCGATCATGGCACCCCTACCTGAGGCACGCTTCACACAGCATATTTTTGTAGGTAGGATTGGATTACACAAGTAATTTTTCTATAAGGGAGTCCAATAGGAGGAAGGCTACTGTCAGTAAGGTCTATTTATGTTTATTCATTTGTCTGTCAACACGGGCGTTGCATTTGGAAGTCGTTTCCAGCCTTCCCACCAGTTCCTTCTTGGCAGCATTGGACTGTTTTGTTTTCAGAAGAGGAGTCCCTCAGTCAATTTGGTCCGATCATGGGACCAACTTTGCAGGAGCAAGCAGGTTCCTCAAGGACGTTTACCAATTCATCTGTAAACAGGAGGACGAAATAGTCCGCAGTTTAGCATCAAAGAGCATTGAATGGAGGTTTATCCCTCCAAGAGCCCCTCATTTTGGAGGAAGTTGGGAGGCTAGTATAAAATCTGCTAAATCATTATTGGCCGGAGTTATGGGAGCTCAACACTTTACCTTTGAGGAGTTATCAACAGCTTTTGTGAGAATCGAAGGGATTCTCAACTCGAGATCATTGATCTTGCTGAATGAAGATTCTGAATATTTTGACTTCCTCACCCCTGCACACTTTTTGATTGGGACATCGCTATCTTCTATACCGGAACCCGGTGAAGAAGAAATCCTTAGCAGACCTACTGATAGATGGAATTGCATCCAAACCCAACTTAAGTCTGTAGGGAAGATATGGAGTCGCGATTACCTCCACAGTCTGCAGCATGTGAAAAGGAAGTAGAATACACCAAACATATTCATAGCACCAGACCGCAGAGAACATCACCTACTTACCGTCCACCGGTACCAGGAACTAATTAAAATTGTATATTTATTTTATTTTATTTAAATTTTAAATCACTAACAAATTAACCCAAGATGTATCTTAATTTGTCACAGAACACCATTAGGCACATGTTACCTACTTATTAGACCATTCCATTTACAACTATGTTTTATTTAAACTACCGAAGCAATAGATATAATTCACCATATAAAACAGTCCACTCCAAAAGAACCAGCGTAACCACTATTTAATAAATTAATTGTGGTAATATCCCCATAGACTGGGAATACCATAACTAAACAATACCTTTATCTTTTAAATTCTTCAATCATAGATTTTACAAAATTAAAATTTAACATATTAGTCAAATAATATCATGAACAAAAGGTACATGGCTGTAATCAACAGCAGTCTAGAAGAAACTTTTACTGCACATGCATATAACAACATCCTTTTCTCATTTTAATAAAAATCGACTTATGAATTAGTATTAGCGATTGAAAGAATCTCAACCCAATCAAAATGTAAAATTAAATTAAAAATGGTATATTTTATATAATAGCTGTCTTAACATATTTAGAGGGTGGATTTCCCTTCCATGAGTATGACATGAACTCCATCCTAAAGAGCATTTCTTACGCGGTCGGGCGATGCAGATATGATGGACCTTTGCTCAAAAGCGTTTCTGTGAGATTGAATTTCTTTTCCTTTGGTTTTCAGCTTCGAACTTCGTTCACGAGAAGCTTTAATATAATTTCGCAGCAAGTGTACTGGAAAGATACGTTAAATATAAGATTTTGAAGTACATAATAATATTAAACTATAAAATAAATCTGTATACTTACATTCCAGGTCTACAACAGTACATAAGTCCTATGCAGCATTCCATGTCCCATGGACAACACCTGCTTGTCCATCCATTGCAGCAAAATGTCCCTGGAAGATTCGGTCTAATTTTGACCGGTTTATGTCCAGAAACTGAAACATGAAAGAAAATAGTTTCTAAGTTAAATAAGATGAACAGAGTAAATGAATTATCTGTCTCAGACGATCTAGAACCTGGACTCGGGAATTAATAGATGGTTTTTTTCATCCACTTAGCAGTTTCATAGAAATGACATTCTGTGCATCATTCATCTTTCACACTAGACTTCATGCTTAACAAGAACTTATCTGAATATCTTGGATTACTCCTTAGTTGTAAAATGAAATCATTTGTCAAAAATTGTGGAAATTTCTTTCTATAATTCATATGTTCTAAGAATATTAATCTCAGTTCGAAACCTATGCAGACAGTATATTAGTAAAAATTATTCAACTTTACAATCGGGACGCATTATCCCTGGCTCCTGCCGAAGTTACCCGAAGGTCGTCAGACTATCACTCTCTAGCGCCTTTTGTGCTAACTAACTGTGTTATATTCAAAGGTAACATTCGTATTCATTGGAATTATTAAAACTATTACTGCCTTATTTATATATTATTTAAAATTAATAATGCTGTCGACTTCTGGAGGTCAGAGGAAGTTGTTCCTAAAGCAGTAATAATTTAAATTACGGCCGGGTTCCGACATCAACTGAAAAGTATTTGGTGGCGATTTATTTATCTCTTCAGCGAACTTATTGAGTGGACTTCGACAGCACTAATAATTTTAAATACTATCTAATTAAAGTAGTAATAATTTTAATAATTCCTATGATTAAAAAGCAGTTAGTTAGAACAAATTGCGCTAAGTGAGTGATAGTCCGGCGACTTTGGCAACTTACAAGTATAATGCTAGAAGATAACTTCGGCAACAACCAATGATAATGCGTCTACATTGTAAAGTTGCACCTTGAAAAATCATATATAAATCCGAAATAAATTTTTTTTGCATTCAGTCAGGCTCTTAACATGTAATTTATGGCGAACCGTATTCAAAAATTATAATGACAGTAAAACCCGAATTATGTTCTTCAACGATGGCCAGAACCACAATCATGAAAAGCAAACGAGGGAAATCCATTCTGCAGAGTACTCTAGAACAGTCATTAATACACTTACATTCAACCTTTTTATACTTATCATCTTATCAGTATGAAGATAATGCAGTATTTTATATTTAATCAGCTAGAAATAATTATTATTTCTACCCGGCGACCTATTTTTCGGTATATTATAGGATAACAAATTCCAACCTTGAAGAATATTTTTATAAACGAGGAAATAATTGCCTATTGAATAGAGAGCAATAGGATGATTGGTATGATTTCGTAATATAGGTTAGAAGTACAGATTTTTGTAAAATATTTTAATATATAGATGATTGTCGTGAATTAAATGAATGGCAAGAAACCAAAATGAATTTAATAATTAACTGTACTTTCAGCTTGCAAGGGGTCTTGGTCTTGGCATATATATATAAGTTAAGGCCCGGAGTGCAGCAGCATTAGCCTTAATACCATATACGGCTGTAAACAACAGCCAGAATGTATAAAAGGCGAATTAAAAGCTGAATAAAGTTAGTCTTATTTCGGATACTGTGCGCGTCATTACTTAAACCTTTTTCCTTTTTTTTTTTATGTTTGGAGGTGCCGACGCTTAACTGGTGCCGAAACCCGGGACGGAGCGTTCGTAAAAGATTTTTTTATTTTTATTTTAAAAGACGATCCGAAACAAAGTAATGACATGCGAAGGAGTTGTGAGACCGGCGGTCCTGAACGTGCAGAACGTTCCGCCATTGCCCCAAGACTCACTAACCGCGGCGCATGCAAATGCGCTGGAATGGATGAAGATTAGAATGGCTACATCACGGGACCTGAGAAACGCCGTATCAGATCTGGAACGCTTCTCGGGGGATATAGATGAGCTAAATCACTTTATAAAAGGAGGTGACCGCCTAATAGCACGAATCGAGGCCAAGCTAAGAGAAGATCTGGTAAACCCCGGAGACGCGGAAGCCCTGAAAGCGGTCCTGGTGTATAGGGTCAAGCGCAGTATCTTGAACCAGATACAAGCGGATGAGGAGACACCATGGCCGGTATTGAAGGACAGATTGAAGAAGGCATACGGCGGCGGCAGGTGGACACCGCAAGAAGATATCTTCCAATTATTCAGGAAGGTAAAAACTCCCCAGCAGACGAAGGGACAGTACGCCGGAGCCCTGTTGGCTAAATTTAACCAGATTACGGAGAAGATGAGGGAGATGGTGAGTGCGGCCGAGACAGAAGGAAGGATGGGATTTGTGTCCACCATCCTAAAGGTTCAATTAGCCAAAGAAACCGGGACTAAAGGTGGCCTTCCAGGAGATCGCTCATTCATAGAATGTGCACAAGAAATGGCGGACAGCAGCGCAAGAGAGGAGGAGACCCGAATGGAAGTAGAAGAGGCGGGGTGGAGCAGGGTAACCTACGGGCGCCCTGGAAATACGCCGATGACCTGGAGAAAAAAAGGTCAGATTTACAGCAACCCGGAGAGAGTGGCAGTATCGGGGAAAAGGATGAGTCAAAGCAGACCCCAGACCAGGACGAGAGGAGGAGACAACAGGAAATGCCATGGATGTGGAAAGAGCGGACCTTTGGTAGCGCAGTGCCCACGTACCAGGTGTTTCGAATGCGGGACTGAGGGACACATCGCAAGACATTGCCCATATATTTACCAGAGAAAGGAGCCGCCAAGAGCGGAACCAATGGAGGTGAACGCTCAGAGAGTAAGGAGGAGAGACGACTCGCCAAGAAGGAGCGCTTCATCACGAGAGCCGTCTGAGGCATCGGGCTCATCCGAGTCGGAGGAAGAGTCGGGCGGACCAGAAGGCCGAAGAACCGAAGGAACCAGAGGCGGCCGGAAGAACGGAGGAGGCAGACGATGGAGAGCAGAGGAGGCGATCTGAGGGGAGTGCCAGCAGAGAGGCGACCGTCTGTTAGTAAGTCAGAATATTGCAAAGGAGGCTTGCTGGTTGCCTATCATACGAGTAGCCGAAGGAGTAAGGTGCCTTGTGGACACGGAAAGCTCCAACACCATCATGACCCGGAGAGCGCTGGAGAGGCTGGGTGGCGGAGAGAGGGCACCCCAGACGCAGGTATGTACTTGTAAACCAATCACCCTGGGTGGCCCATGTAAAGTAGAAGGGGAAGCGGAGTTGGGACTAAACAGATGGGGAGTTAAAGGCGGCACATTAGCGGTGCATATAGTAGGGAGTATGCCCCGGGAATACCAGGAGATTATTGGATGTGATATGTTGGGAAGAGTAGGCGCGCGGGTTAGGATCCGCAAGGAAAAATGGTACATGAGGATAGGGACGAGAAGTTACGATTGCCAGAAGCGTATAAAAGACGGTAGAGCACGGATAGGAGCAATTAGTCATGAGGAGGGTTGGAAGTAGGCGATTAGGAGGGAGTTCAGAGACATCTTCTTCAGGGAAGGAGATACACTCGGGGTAACGGAGCGAACTATACATGAGATACCGTTGAAACAGGAGAGGGTGACCTACATAAAAGAAAGACGGTACCCACGAGCACTACGCCAACATATTCGCGAAGAATTATCTAGTCTAAAGAGGCAGGGGATAATCGTTGACAGTACATCACCGTATAATAGCCCGCTGTGGGCGGTGAAGAAAAAGAGAGAACCGGGAGTAGATGGGGAAAAATACCGGGTGGTAATAGACTAACGGAAATTAAATGAAAATACGGTGGATGAGAAATATCCGATCCCCAGGTTTGAAGACATTCTGGACAGACTGAGTGGGGCGACGATATTTAGTACGCTAGATTTGAAGGCGGGATACCACCAAATCCGAATACACCCCAGGGACCAACATAAAACAGCATTTATTTTTGAGAGGGGGCATTACGAATTCACGCGGATGCCCTTCGGATTGAAGAAAGCCCCGATAACGTTCCAACGCCTTATGGACGAATTCTTAAGGGGAATCGACGAAACAATATGCCAGGTGTACATGGACGACCTCTTAGTGTTCAGTAAATAGGAAGCCGAACACGCGAGGCACCTTCGTAGCGTGTTTGAACGAGTGCGCCAGTTTGGTCTAAAATTGTCGAATGAAAAATCACTTTTAGGGCAGGACCAGATCAAATTTTTAGGCCATACGATTACGAGTGAAGGAGTCAAACCTGACACAGACAAAGTAGGCTATTCGGAAAATGGCGGTTCCGCGGGATGTAAAAGGAATTCGCAGGTTACTGGGGACACTTAATTACTACAGACGATTTGTGCCGGAAATGGCAGAGTACCTCGTCCCCCTCAATAGAGTGCTAAAAAAGGGAGCAAAGATAATAGTGACGCCGCTAATGGAAAGTAACATCCGTAAATGTATGCAGCGGTTACAAGAGGAACCGGTATTGGCATTCCCGGACTTTAGCAAAACGTTTAATGTCACTACGGACGCGAGCGAATACGCGTTAGGGGCAGGGTTATCCCAGGAAGCAGACGGTGGTGAACGCCCGGTAGCATACGCCAGCAGACGACTTACGGACGCGGAGACTAGATACAGCGCCTTGGAACGGGAGCTGATAGGAATTGTGTGGGCCGTGGACCACTTTAGACCCTACGTATTCGGGCGGCGATTCCGCGTACATACTGATCACAGGCCTCTGCAATGGGTGGGGACGCTGAAGGAATCCTCGGCGAGGGTTACGCGATGGAAAGAGCTCCTGGCCCAATACAATATGGAAATCGTGTATAAGCCCGGTAAAGAGAATGTAGTCGCTGACTGGCTATCTAGGGCCATCATGATAAATGCCATAGAGGAGGAGGGTGGAGGACCATCGAGGGACGTGCGTCAATTTTTGACGGAATGGACACCTGAAAGAGAAGGAGAACAGGGCTCGCGAGAACCAGACGAAGAGGAAGAATCCCCAGAAGAGACGAGCTCGACCGAGGAAAGACCGGTGGAGATGGAAGAGATAGAAGAGCTAATCAACGACAAGAGGCGGCAAATAATCTGGAAAACCAGAACTTCGGGCCTCATGAAAGTGGAATACTCTCGATACGGACGGAGCAAGATCAACTCCATTTGGTCGCAACCAGGGGCGAGAGAGGACCAAATTTGCAGCCACGGGGTGCCAGAGCGAATATCGTCTGATGGGAGGAGAGAGTTCGACAATGCTCAGCTTAGGGAAGAAATGAAAAAACTCGACGTAGTGTGGCATCTTAAAACACTAGGACACCCTGAAAGTAGAGTGAACATAGAAAGGCTGCACAGCACTCTGAGCGACCACTTGAGGGTGTACCAGGTAGAACAAGGGCTAGAACCGGATACGGCGATGAGGAAAGCGATAGTGGCATAAAACCACTCCATCCACACGGTCACAGGGTTCTCGCCGTTCGAGATAATTTTCGGGTTTAGGGAACGGCGCAGGGATTACGGAGGGACGACGGGTAACGAGGAAATTGCGGGAGACCTGTTAAATAACAGAATTGATTTAGGGAAACGATGCGAGAAAGTCCGAGCGAAAACTGAGAAGGAGAAGCGCAGTAGGGTAGCGCGTGAAAATATTCGTGTAAAGGACGTGACGGGGGCGATAAGAATCGGGTCCATCATTTATCGGAAGATAATTTCCAATAGGGGAAAGAAGCCGCTGCGATACGAGGGGCCATTCAGGGTGATTATAATTAGGGAACATAACACTGTCACCATTGAGAGTGTCAGTGAACCTAAAAAGAGAAGGACAGTTCATATTGAGCAGTTAAAGCTGCCAATATCAGAACCAGAGCAACCGTAACGAGCTGGAGTGCCCCCGTCTCAACGCACAGAACCTTTGTACACAGGAACATGTACAATAGCGAATTTGGAGTCCAGAAGAGTTATATTTTATTTGGTCTTTAGTTTTACACGGCAATTTTTTAGTTTGTATAGTTATTTTTTAATTTTTCTTTGTATGGCTGTTGTTTTTTTTGTGTGTTTTTTTTCTTTTGCATTTACTATTTATGTACATAGTTTTAAAATGTGAGTGCAGTGATTATAGGGAACAGTGAAATGTAAGTATAGTCATAGTTTAGTAAGTTTTGAATGTAAGGTATTAACGGCTGAGTACGTGCACTTCGTTCCTATGTATTTGTAAAGTTTACGAAATGTTCGTAAACTGGCAGGGGGGAGTTAAGGTCCGGAGTGCAGCAGTATTAGCCTTAATACCATATACGACTGTAAACAACATCCAGAATGTATAAAAGGCGAATTAAAAGCTGAATAAAGTTAGTCTTATTTCGGATACTGTGCGTGTCATTACTTAAACCTTTTTCCTTTTTTTTTTTATGTTTGGAGTTGCCGACGCTTAATTTATATATATATATATATATATATATATATATATATATATATATATATATACATATATATATATAACTTATGTTCGTCCCGGTAACTTAGAATAAAAAAAAGGGAAAAAAGGGGACGTAATGACACACACGCTTGTTGAGAAAAGACTGACTTTATTGTCTTAGTAATCCTCTACATATAGTCTTTACCATATTTCGAGTAATCCACCATCATCAATCCCGACGTCCGGGTTTTCCAGATAATCTGATGTTTCTTGTCATTGATGATTTCCTCCCTCTCCTCCATATCCGTTGGCCTGTCTTCCGTAACACTTTCGTCCCCCGTCGACATCCTTTCTTCTTCTGCTTCCCCTGACTCTAGTTCTCCTTCACCTTCAGGCGTCCATTCCCTTTCGAATCTCTGTATCTCTCCGGAATGTTCCCCTCTTTCTGTCTCTATCGCGTTGACCTGCAGCGCTCGAGATAGCCAATCTGCCACAATATTCTCTCTTCCTGGTTTATAAGCCACCTCCATGTTATATAGGCTCAAAAACTCTTTCCAGCGGGTAACTCTCGCCGATGATTCTTTGATCTTTCCTACCCACAATAAGGGTCGATGATCCGTTTGGACCTTAAATCTCCGCCCGAACACATACGGCCTAAAGTGCTCGACCGCCCACACAATACCCAACAGTTCGCGTTCTAACGCGCTATACCGCGCTTCCGTCTCCGTGAGGCGTCTGCTGGCATACGCCACGGGTTGTTCCCTCTGTTTTCCGTACTGCGACAAAACCGCCCCCAACGCGTATTCGCTCGCGTCTGTGGTGATGGTAAACGGCTTAGAAAAATCGGGGAACGCGAGTACCGGTTCTTTCTGCAATCGCGACATACACTTTCGAATATTACCCTCAATCGCAGGAGTTATCACAACTTTGCTCCCTTTCTTCAAAAGATTATTGAGGGGTACTAGATATTCCGCCGATATCTCCGGGACGAATCGTCGATAATAATTTAGCGTTCCCAGCAAACTCCTTATTCCTTTCACATCCGTTGGGATTGCCATCTTTTGGATAGCCTCAACTTTCCGCGCATCGGGTCGTACTCCTTCCTTTGATATAGTATGCCCCAAGAAGTTGATCTGGTCTTGCCCCAGAATCGATTTCTCTACGGACAGCTTTAGCCCGAATTGTCTCAGCCGGTCGAAGACGCATCTTAGATCCGCTATGTGTTGTGCTTCATTCTTACTGAAGATCAGCAGGTCATCCATGTAAACCTGGCAGACCGATTCGTCCAGTTCCCGCAAAAACTCGTCCATGAGTCTCTGAAACGTTATGGGCGCGTTTTTCAACCCAAACGGCATTCGGGTAAATTCGAAATGACCCCTCTCGAATGTAAAAGCCGTCTTATGCTGGTCCCTCGTGTGCATCTTTATCTGGTGGTACCCTGCTTTTAAGTCCAGCGTGCTAAACACGGCCGCTCCTCCTAGCCTATCCAAGATATCCTCGAACCTCGGTATCGAGTTTTTCTCATCCAGTGTGTTCTCGTTTAGTTACCTAAAATCTACCACGACCCTATACTTCTCCCGCTTGCCGTTTTCCGGACTCTTCTTCTTCACTGCCCAGAGGGGGCTATTGTATGGCGACGTGCTGTCAGTAATAATGCCTTGTTTCTTCAAACTCTCCAGCTCTTCCGGATATGTTGTCGTAGAGCTTGCGGGTATCTTCTCTCCTTAACATACGTCACCGTATCCTGTTTCAACGGGATTTCGTATACCGTTTCCCCCGTTACACTCAATATCTCTCCCTCTTGAAAAAAAAACATCCGAGTACTCACCACGTAACCAGTCTTCCCGGTTAATTGCCCCGACTCTAATTTTATCCTTTTTCAGAACCCTCCTACACCTGTATTTCTTCGTTCCTATCCTAATAATCCAGTTCCCGTCCTTATTTCTTATCCGCGCTCCCATTTTCCCCAACAGGTCGCAGCCAATTATCCCCCATATTCCCGAGGCATATGCTCCACTAGTGCACCTTCAACCTTCCTCCCTCGGTTCCCCATTTATTCAAATCTATCCCCACTTCCCCTTCTATTTTACATGGACCATTCAAGGTGATTAATCTACATCCACATACCTGCACCTGGGGTATCCTCTCTCCTTCACACAACGCCTCTATCGCACTCCGACACATTATCGTGTTTGAACTGCCTGTATCCAACAAGCATCGTACTCCTCTCGCAACTCTGATAATAGGCAACCCACCACACTCACTCTCTATATTATGCACTACCGCCTGGTTGCCTCTCTGCTCGTACTTTCCTCATTCGTTGTCTCTCGATATCCTCTCCTCCGTTGCTCTTCGTCCTCCGCTCCTTCGGCCACTCCTTCCTCCTCCAGCTCCTCTGTTTCCTGGTTCGATCTCCTCTTCTTCTGTCTCCGAGGTTTCCGATGACCCTATCGACTCTGATGGTGGTCTGCTCCTCTTACACATTCTCTGCGCATTCACCTCCATGGGTTCCACTCGATTCGCTTCTCCGCGTCTGCTTATGTAGGGACACTGCCTGGCAATGTGTCCTTCAGAGCCGCATTCAAAACATCTCGTTCGGGGGCACTGGGCTACCAGATGTCCCGTCTTCCCGCATCCAGGAAGTGTCATCCCTTTTCGAGATCCTCTTCTCCGTTCCTTGCCTCCTTTCTCGTGCCATCGTTCTCTCCCTTCCGCCGAACTCCGTCTCTCTTCTTGTTCCTATATCCGGCCTAGGTTTGCTCCTACCTGTCTCGGACCTCCTGTAGGTTACTCTACTCCATCCCATTTCCGCTTCCTCTCCGAATCTGGCCTCTTCGTCCCTGGCACTAGCGTCTACCATCTCCAGGGCACACTCGATGAATGTTTTATCCCTAGACAGCCCCTCCTTCTTTCCCGTGTCTATGCTAGCTGCACTTTCAGTATGGTTGACAAAAACGCCATCCTGCCCTCCACCTCTGCTGCGTTCAGGGTTTCCCTCATCTTCTCGGTTAATTTGTTATATCGGACTAATAGCGTTCCCGCATACTGCCCATTTGTCTGGTACGGTTTTTTCGTCTCCCTGAACATCCGAAAAATATCTTCTTCTGGGGCCCACCGGCCTCCCCCAAATGCTTTCTTCAGCCTATCCTTCACTATGATCCATGGTGTATCTTCGTCCGCCTGGATCAGATTTAATATGTTCCTTTTGACTCGACATACTAATGCTGCTCTCAATGCGTTCGCATCCATCGGGTCTACCAGGTCTTCCGCCAACTTCGCCTCTATGCGTGTCATCACACAGTCGCCTCCTTTGAGAAAATGGTTTAGTTCTCCGATTTCCCCGTTGAATCTTTCTAGATCCGTGATCGCTTTTCTTAGGTCCTGCGAGGTCGCCGTCTTTATCTTTAGCCATTCCAGGGCGTTCGCTTGTGCTGCTGCTAAGTTCGCGTGCGCCGCCGCTATGGTTTCCGTTGGCAGCGCCGGGATGTCCTGTGGTAGTATTAAGGTTGCCGGCCGCACTATCTCGTCAGGCATTCTGTGACCTTCTCACTTGTCCTGATCAATCCAAAATAAAAACAGACGCGTGCAGCGAGAACGAAAAGAGAAGACGCTAAGATAGAAAAATCAGAGAGAATAAAAAAAACAACTCTCTACTCCGAGTATAACCTCCCGGGTTTCGGCACCACTTATGTTCGTCCCGGTAACTTAGAATAAAAAAAAGGAAAAAAAGGGGACGTAATGACACACACGCTTGTTGAGAAAAGACTGACTTTATTGTCTTCCTCTATATCCTCTATATATAGTCTTAGAGAGTGTTTACATTTTAGAGTTAGGATTAAGTTGTATACAGTTACACTGTGTACCTTAACTTATATTTATATATATATATATATATATATATATATATATATATATATATATATATATAATGTATATTAATATTTTTATGAATAATATATATTTGGCATTTAATTACTTTTTAATAGGTTAATAACTTTAACAGAATTTTTCTTTAAGACACGACAATCAAATAGTATAGATTCGACTTTATTGGCCAAAGGCACTGTTTTAACAATCTCAAAGTTCGCGCCAAAGCTTGGCGCATGCACCACGGTTTGGCCACCTTTGCTCTATATAGCCTACGGCCAGCTGGCAGACAGATTGTAAATTTGGTCAAGAGATATGTATTCATTCCCTTCCGTATCACGATCGATGACGAACCAATTGATAGACAAAGTAAAGCTGTGGAAATGAACGAAGAAACATTTCGCAAGCGTAAAACCGTAAGGGGTAAAGGAATTTGAAGGGGTCTTGGATTTCCATAAAAAGAGGAGATGTCTATGTCAGGTATCAGAACAGAAGATCGTTCGGCTTCTGGGTGTTCATTGGTTTACTCCGAATCCATCATCTAAGAGATATTGCTAATCTCTCTCTTTCTCTTGCCGTGTTGTTGCTCTCGTGTAGATTGCCCTCTTAGACCAGCGAACTAAAACTATAGGAGTTGTCGTTAGGTTAATCACCGACCATCACTCCAAGGGGGGGCTTTTAGGGTTAGCGATAGTTCAATATCTCTGACTGTCGATTGTTTCGATGATGAGTGGCCAACGGAAAACGAAGGATATGAAGCAAATAATAGCGAATATGAAGAATAACAGTGGGCAATAGTAAAATTTAGCAGTGCACTTGCAGTGATAGCATAAGCATATTTTTTGTGTTATATGCTACCACTGCCAAAGGCGTGTTACCGACAGGTTAATTTAAGAGGATATAAATACAATACATGAAGTTAAGAGAATCGATTATGAGGATAAAAAACAACAAATCACCTGGATAAGCGAAAAACAATAACAAGGGAAGGAATAAGGGAAATTTTTCAGGGTGAGAGGACGCAAATAAGATAATGAAGCAAAAATGTGTAATAGGGTTGGCGATAGTTCGATAAAAAAAAAAAAAAATTAAAGAAAGCTCTGACTATCGATAGTTTCGATAATATCGAGTGAAGGGGTTTAGATTCCCGTGCATATGCACTTTTCTTGGGAATGAGAAAATAAATTATCGTTCGTTGTGACCATATCACCAAGAAGATGACAGAGGATACAGCATTACGAGTGTTGCTGAAATGGTAGTAATATTATCTTGTTCAAAGCTCTTTCTTGAGAACAATAAATGTAAAAGAAGCACTAAAAGAGGTTATCTTCAAATAAGAGCAGAGAACGGAAATTAGTTATAATACTAAATTGTGTTGAATCTAAAATAAAAACATAATGATTAATTTATATTTTAGGAGCATTTTATATGCCGGGGATTGAGAGTCGATTGCGGTGTAAGGCATCTTAACGTGTCTTTACACATTTGCCAAGCTTGGGCAAATCAAATATGTAAAGAGGATAGTTTGACTGGGTTGGATTGGCTTCTCTGTGTTTTGTGTGTGATCCAATTCTTGCGGGAAGTGTTACATCCACGTATTTGTGTATTTATATGTCTTTATTTCTTATTTTTAATTGTTTCTTTATGAAACAAAACAATTTTAAAACGAAATTAGCATTCGACAAAAGTTGGAATAGCCGGAATAGCAGCATGCGGATAGGTTAGTTCGCTAAGCTTCTGTAATCTTTCTTTACGTGTTTGCCGTTTGGCTTGGCGTTTGACTTGCCTAGACTTCGCAAATGTGCAAACCCACCTTCAGCTAACCACACAGCTTTCCCTCCCCAACTTCTCTCCTACCTAAACGCTGTACAATGCCGGCCCCACACGATTCTGCGATGTATTTTCAAACGTTGCACCAAAGTTTTGTGTCAAATTATTTCGTCAGATATAGGATGAATGTTTCGGCTACATGCTAGAGGCAAACGTTCGATGAAATGCATCTGGTAAAAACGTTTATATCTAGTCCGTTGTAATCCCTACCAAGAAGGTGACAGAGAATACGGCTATTCCGAGTGTTGCTGCAATGGTTGTAATATTATCTTATTCAAAGCTCTTACTTGAGAACAATAAACGAATAAGAAGCACTAGAAGATGGCTGATGTTACCTCCAAATGAGAGCAGAGAACGATAATTAGTTATAATATTAAATTGTATTGAATCAAAAATAAATATCTAATGTGGGCAACACATGTGTTCCTTATACGCCTATTAAACTATAAATCGGTGGCTCAAAAAGTGATCCTGAATTTGGTTACTAGTTTCCGAAGATTGCAGTAAAAACGACACTCGGCGTCCCATCATCCATCTGTTGACACACACACACAAACACACACTCTTGTCACTGGAGGTCTCATTCCGTTATTGCATGTCGTTTTCCTTCAGTAGGTAACTAGTTTCCAGAATATTTCTTCATATTCCATGCCAACAACAAAACTGTCAATATCATTGGATAAAGCATTGGAAGTGGACAGTTTCGACATTTTAAGCGGAAAAACCCACTTAACTAATATCTTATTCTCATATGTTGTTGATTTCACAAATGGGGAGGAAAACTAGTATTTTAGACTCAATTTTAACACTTAAAACAAGTAATAAACATGTTTAATTGGATTGGAAACCAAATTGCGTTTGTAACCTTTATTACCGAAACATATGATTTCTCTTTTAATTTAAATATAATTTTTGATGTAAGCTTATTATGACCTTCAAGTAAAGTACCCTTTTCCGCTCACGAATCTTAACCAAAATCTAGTAAATATATTTATATCGATATAAAATTCCTATTTACCAAATTTGAGATGTTTTACATTATATTTTAATATATTTTTTGACGAAAGTCTAATATGACCTTCAAGTAAAGTACCACTTCCGGTTTTCCAATTTAGACCAAAATCTAGTATATTATTTAAATCAATATATAAGTTAAAATACAAAATTTGAGACGTTTTGAATAGTATTTTAATATCATTTTTGATAAAAATCAATTATGACCTATCAAGTAAAGTACCACTTCCGGTGATTAAGCAGTGACCAAAAAGGGAGGTTCACAACTAGATTTTACAACAATCGTAAATACAAAATGTCAACTTTCTACGGCTAACCGTTTTTGAGTTATGCGAAATACGAACGTACGTACGTACAGACGCCACGACGAAATTAGTCAAAATGGATTCAGGGATGGTCAAAATGGATATTTCCGTTGAAATCTGAAAACCGAAAATTTTCGCGAATACAATACTTCCTTTACTTCGTATAAGGAAGTAAAATCATAACGATTAATTTATATTTTAGGTACAATATGACGGGGATGCATCTAGATGTACCACAAGAACCTTCGGTACAATAAGTTCGACCGTGTAGCTGTGAAACAAATATTTGCAAACGTGCTTGTCGAATGTTGATGTGTTAGAGGATTCCGACTAGGGTGTAAAGACCGACAAAGGTTGGAACTCGTCCAAACACGAACTTTCGACACTTGGCACCTAGTAGTTCGGCGTTCGGCTACATGATGCATCCTATTATCAAGTGTCCAACGTAGTAAGGTGTAACAACATGCAGAAGTTAGCATCCGCATGATAGTATAGAAGGATCAATCTAATTAAGGATTGATAAATTATTTGCCACTTCTATAATTTTGTTTTTATTGAAAACTAGTTTCGAATGTTATACATTCATCTTCAGGTCTAACAACACACCAAAATTCAAAAATAATCAATTCATAATACAGTTTGGCATTATTATACATAATAAATTAAATGTAATATAAATTAGTATTATAAAACATTTATGAATTTAATTAAGACAAGAATTTTTATGTGTTTTAGAACTGAAGGTGACTGTATTACATTCGAAACTAGTTTTCAATAAAATCAAAATTATAGTGGCAAATCATTTATCAATCCCAAATTAACTCGTAGAAGACCCGGCCGAAGGCAAGCCTAAGTTTCACAGTGATTTTCGTCTGAAAATCCTGAGTTTTTCGGAAATATCTGTTTCTCTTTAACGAATTTACTCTTACTTAAGCTATGTCAACACGGCTTGACTTTCGATTCGACATGAAATGGAATGTGTAACTTGCTACGTCGAATCGAAAATTGAACAGAGGCTCAATTTGAGTTTGTGCTTATTTACATTGCAGTCGTCTGGAGTCGAAAGTAAAATTAAAAAAAAAAAAATTTACAGCTTTGTTATTTCAGTAAAAGAAGATGTATCGTTTTTGGTTGGGGCTTACAAACTTGAAACAAATGGATCCGATGATTCTAGAAATCTGGGAAATACTTCTACATAGTGCCGACCTCGGAGGTGCTCGCCAATTCTGGGAATTATAAAAAATTACAAAGCGTGTGAGATACACTAACTTTAACCTATTAATAAGGCAATTGAATTAGAGACATATTGAATGAAATACAATTGAAATATAGATGAAAGATTCACTCAATTGAAGTCTTTTTCAAGTGTTTTTTTTTTGTTTTACGAACATAGAAAACCGCGAACGATTGTAAAAACAATGCATGGATTTGTAATCCTGTTGATCAAAAATTCAGAGGTTGACATCAACGCCTAAGATTTATGTGAAGAAGTACTATCAAAACAAACAAGTAAAAGAAATGTTCATGCCTATCTTGTTGATTATTGCTTTTGAGATTACGGTTTCTTTCGCTTTGAGACCAAACTTCACCAAAGATAAACTGTACTTGAGTATCTTGGGCTGTACTTCTAGCCATCCTAGACTGGTATTCGGTGAGCTTTGCTTAAAATTTGACATTGGTACACTATAAACTGTATGGTGCTGGTTCGAATGGCCTCATCCAATTCGTTGATGAAGAACGCTACATCAGTAATATGTATAACGCTGTATGAATAATAATAGCTGCATTATTTATAAAGCATTGAGAATATTTTAAGTTCATAATTTGTCTTCCACATTATGAATCATCTTCGTCAACATTAATGTTTCATCCACTCTTTGAACCTCTTACGAAAAAAATTTCTGTCCCTATTTACCAATCTTAACTATGCGTTAAAATAAAGCACACAACTTTTTTTAATAACTATAAACATAAATGATTCTCATCAATTTTAAGAAAAGTTCTCAGAACTCAGTTTTCAATTAACAATATTTTATCGATAGATTTCACACGTAGACAAGGTTAACAATATAACTGAACTGATATTGTCAAGTATAATCCTGTTTATATAGCTTCCGTTGAGAAAACAACCGAAATGCCAATTAAGCCTTATAGTTATAATTTATGAGCGTGCTTTTGAAAATATGATACGAACAAAAGTGCCGGACTGTTTCGTGATATTGTGTAAAACGTAATTTAACCATTCCGCAAGCCTTTTTTTTGTAGGACTGAATACGTGAGATAATCAGGGATTATAGATAACTTTTGCATAAATAATGTTTGCATTACGATTTGTTTTGTTTACAGCGATTGCATTTATTAGATATTCTAGTACACATAATAAAAAAAATTTGAGGTGAATAGCTTTATCAAGTTAAAATTTATTTTTTCTAATTTTTGCAAAATATTTATTTTCTCATATTTATTACAATTACAACGCAAACTTTTTTTTCCGGAAAAATTATAATCATACTGCATTTCTACGGTTAAATAATTGTTTAGAAAAAGCCTATAAAAATTTTCTCTTTCGGAAAATGATTTTTCTCCTTCTACCCCATAGTGGATAGTGATAAACAAACCCTGTTGAGTAGCAGGTCGGCAGTCTGGTTCCATGCCGATCAGGATAGAATTAGGGATGGTCTAGGTTGTATCTGAGGTTCTGGTCTCTTGGATGGGAAAAAACAGGTGTAAAAGTAAATGGTCAATGATTAAGCAACTTACGTTTTGCAGATGACATCGTAATTTTTGCAAATGATACCCACCAAATACGAGACATGCTTAAGCAGCTTCTAAAACTCTGCGAAGAAATTGGTCTATACCCAAATTATAACAAGACCAAACCAATGCCCAATAGTTCAAGGGAAGAAATAAAAATGAACGAATTCATCCTGGAATACGTGGAGGAATATGTCTACTTGGGCCAGGTAATTTCCTTTTCAGACAGAGCAACAAAAGAAGCCCAGACGAACAGAATAGCATTTGGTAGGTACAAGTTATGGTCCCTGAAGTACATAATGAAAGAAAACATAAGTATCGGCCTAAAACAGCAGATTTTCGACAGATGTATTATGCCAGCGGTGACCTATGGCTCCCAAGCATGGTCTTTGACAAAAGCCCAAGTGAAGAAGATCAAGGTGTGGCAGAATAGCATCGAGAGAAGTATAATGAAAGTGAAGAAAAGCGAAAAAATCAGATGCGAAAAGTTAAAAAAAGAAACAGGGCTCAAAGACACACTCTTGCAGATAAGAAAAAGCAAATGGAAAAGAGCTGGACATCTCCTGCGGTGCAATGACAACAGATGGCCAAAAATAGTCACGGAATGGACACCATCTGACCGAAAAAGGATGAGAGGCAGACAATTGAAGAGATGGAGAGATCCATTTAGGCCTTTGCAGGACCCCTCTGGTCGAGAGCTGCTAAAGATAGAGATGTGTGTAAGAAAAAATGGTTGAACCTTACAAATCCCGCTTCCCAGTAGGGCTAGTCACCCAGGGAAGTGTTAAAGACTATTACTCCCAAAGGAAGGTCTATGCAAGAAAAAAGGGGGGGGAGAATGTGTGTATAAATATTTATATATAATGCAAAGAATTGTTTCTGTTTTTTTATGTTGTTTGTAAATTTATGTTTTATAGCAATTTTATTTATGCATAAATTAAGGCTATTTTCATTTCATTTGACAGGTTGCATCAATCAGATACTGAAAAGTATCTGATACAAGGAGTTGATACAGTCAAAATGAACCGGTTACTGAAAAGTATCTGATACAAGGAGTTGATACAGTCAAAATGAACCGGATACTGAAAAGTATCTGATACAAGGAGTTGATACAGTCAAAATGAACCGGTTACTGAAAAGTATCTGATACAAGGAGTTGATACAGTCAAAATGAACCGGATACGGATACTGAAAAGTATCTGATACAAGGAGTTGATACAGTCAAAATGAACCGGATACGGATACTGAAAAGTATCTGATACAAGGAGTTGATACAGTCAAAATGAACCGGATACGGATACTGAAAAGTATCTGATACAAGGAGTTGATACAGTCAAAATGAACCGGATACGGATACTGAAAAGTATCTGATACAAGGAGTTGATACAGTCAAAATGAACCGGATACTGATACTGAAAAGTATCTGATACAAGGAGTTGATACAGTCAAAATGAACCGGATACTGATACTCAATGGATACTACTTCTGAGCCGGATCAGTTGAGTGGAAGGTGGGAGTTAATGCCAACTGTATCTCATACAAAAAACCTACATACCTCGCTGGAAAGAATTGTGGATACAGAATAACAATGGATAGGGATGTTGAAAAAATATCGATACATCGATATTGTTGTCTGTTATACTTTTTCGATATATGGATATTAAAATTTGAGTCTCGAAAACGGGTATTTATTCAAAATATGAGTTCATCCTTTTTATGTTTAACTGTCTAAAAATTAATTAGTAATACAAGAAAATTATATTTGTATATTACATTAAAGATTAATAGCCAAAAAGCAGTTCGTTTAATTATTAAATTTGTTTTATTTGCCCAGAAAAGTGCCAGAGACTTGGAAATCTAATAGCTAATCGATAGATACCAGTCGATATCATCGAAACAACCGACAGTCAGAGCTCCCGTTTAGTTCGCAGGCCTAAGAGGGCAATCTAAACATGAAAGAGAGAGAAGCAATATCTCTTAAATGATGGATTCGAATCAATGAATGACTAATTTTACAATCTGTCTGCCAGCTGACCTTAGGCTATCTAGAGCAAAGGTGGCCAAACCGTGGTGCATGCGCCAACCTTTGACCACCCAGCTTGGCATATTATAAATGGCGCTTTGCACTTTTGCGCCTAAATGGGGATTTGACCATAGAGTCGAATATATACTCTTTGGTTACCATTTCTTTAAGTATAATTCTATTTAAAAAGTTATTAAATGCCAAATATATACTATTCATAAAAATATTAATGCGTATATATAGGCCAGGACCAAGACCACTTGCAAACAGAAAGTACAGTTAATGATCAAACTAATTATTAAATTCAGTTTTGGTTTCTTACCATTTATTCAATTCATGGCATCAATTTTTATATTAAACTATTTTACCAGTTACGAATCTGTGCTTCCAATCTATCTTACGAAATCTGTGCTTCCAATCTATCTTACGAAATCATATCAATTTATCCTATTGCTCTCTTATTTATTCAATAGGTAATTTTTTCTTCCTTTGCTGAAATATTCTTCAAGTTTGGAATTTATTATCCTGAAAAATAAACGCTGCAAATTCTTACGCAATGGTTTATTATTTCCACATAGTAATATTTCAAAAATATCTGGTCCGTCTATTCACAGAACTTTCCGTATTGCTTTAGTTTACAGCTTAGATAATTAGATTACCTTATAAATGAGCATTTGGAGGATTTCGCGAAAGGAAGGTGTGGAGAATACTCGAGCCTGGCTCTAGCTGGTGACGGAGGCACATCGGGTCCATGCTTCACTTTTCCAAGTTGGTTTAAATGGATCGGATTGGTTTCAAAATTTGCATGGGTGTGGACCGAAAGAAGAGGGATTGGTGAATGAAGTTTTACAGGAATCGACCGAAGAACTTGGCTAGGAATAGGAGGCAAAGAAAGCGGCGATTGGCCAGGACCAGGGTCTTCTTATCTCCACCTCCCCCCCCCCCATTACTCCCCACCGCGCTCCTCGGCCAAGCAAAAGAAAATACCGAAAGATTGGGAAGTAGCCGTCATTGTCCCTATCTTTAAGAAAGGAGATAACAGAGATTGTAACAACCACCGAGGTATATCTCTCTTAAGCGTACCAAGTAAAATTTACTCTAAGATTCTAGAAAAGAGAATAAGAAGAAGAATCGAAGGATTGCTTGAAGAGGAACAGTACGGCTTTCGTGAAAATCGTAGCACCCAAGACCTTATCTTTGCTATGAGACAGGTCTTCGAAAAAGTACCTGAAAAAGAAAGGGAAATGTCCGTGTGCTTTGTTGACCTTACAAAAGCCTTTGATCGAGTAAGAAAGCCAGATATCTTAGAGGCCTTAAGAGAAAAAGGGATCGACCAAGGTCATATCCTGGCGGTTGAGAGTCTCTATAAGAAAACACGAAACGTGGTAAGATTTGCCAACTGCACCTCTAAGGAAATCGAAACTACCATAGGAATCCGGCAAGGTTGTAGTCTCAGCCCACTTTTGTTTATCTTAGTTATGGACTCAGCTATTCGGAGGGCTAAAGAGAAAATGCGGAAATATCACCTAGGATACGCCAATCTGAGACCAGTTAGCCTCTCATTACTTGCATTCGCCGATGACATTGTCATTTTCTCCGACACTGATAGGAATCTTCAGTACAATATTAATAAATTGAAAGAAGAACTGCTGAAGATTAACATGATTATGAACCCTGCGAAAACAAAACTAATGAGGGTTGGGAAGAAACCCAGGAGAAACATGCGCGTCATCAGAGTCGAAGACGAAATCCTCGAACAGGTAGAAAACTTCAAATACCTGGGTGCGCACCTTAATGAATATGGATATATCGATTCGGAAGTGACTGAACGAATCGCAGCTGCGGGCAGGATGTTTGAAGCAGTGAAGAGAGGTTTTCTAAGCAGGCGAGAGGTGGAAAAGAAAACAAAAGTGGCTGTATTCCGATCGACATTTCTGCCCATTTTAACGTACTCGTCAGAATCATGGACGCTGACAAAGAAACATCGATCGAGAATACAGGCATCGGAAATGAGATTTCTTCGAAAGATCGAAGGAAAAACAAGAAGAGATAGAATACGCAACAACACCATCAGGTTGAACCTCAATGTTAAGTCGGCAAACGATATAATAGAGGAAAGTCAACTAAGATGGCTAGGGCACCTCCTGAGGATGGAACCAAGCAGAATCACTAGCGAAACCTATCGAGTTAAGGTTGAGGGCAAGCGAGGAAAAGGGCGGCCAAGAAGAAAATGGGAAGATGAGGTAAAGAGCCACTTCCAGAGAAGAGGACTTCAATGGAATGACAGAAGGCGTCTTGTAGAGGACCGGCAGAGCTGGAGAGGGCTCTGTAGACTTCCTCCTCACACTGCTTAATGCGGTTCATAGAGGATAGACAATGATGATGATGACAGTGAAAGAGAAAATCGTAAACAATTGTAAAATCCATGATATAATTGCCATTTCCGGTTAATCCGATGCGCTGTATCTTTGCTAATACTGGTCCGATTTTGATGATTCTTTTATTTCTTTTTAGATAATTCATTTACCTTTGATACAACTCTATACATAATTTACCGGAAAATGCATACTTTTTAAGCTATACGCAAATAAAATATTCTTTTCATCATAACTTTTTTCCCTGCAATTCCTCGGTGATTTACTACATAAATTAAAAGTTAAAGATCTTTATGTAGAATAATTTAGGCAAGTTTCATCAAAATCGTTAGAGCCGTTTTGGAGAAAATTGTAAAAAAGTGTAAAATCGATTATATAAACTAGCACTTCCGGTTAGTCGAATTTGACGAAAATGTTGCTGTAACATCACATGCATGTGCCAACCTTAAATACGTAATTTCAGTATCGTACAACTTTTCGTTTTTGAGCTAGACTAATCACATACACACGGACACACAGACACATAGACCATTTTGTGAGACTTGGTCATTTGGACTCAGGGGACCTTAAAACGAGTATTTCTGTCGAAAACTCGAATTCGAAATGCTTCGTATATAGGTAAGGGAAAGTAAAAATAATGCATTAATACATAATTGGGTACAAATTTTAGTTGAAAATAAGGAGTACCTATTTACAAATCTTTTGGAACTGCATGGACATGATGTGACTGAATATACAGGATTTACAGGTGGGAAGAGTATTGAAGCAACGGAAGGAAGAAGGAATGGAATTCCATAGGGATGAGGATCGTATAAGAAAAGATCTATCGAAACCTGCGTTATATATAAATCTGAAGACGGAGAATGGGTATGGCGGGAATGAACAGATTTGTGTATTTTAATAATCGATTTTATATTCCATTTGGAGATGTTACAGATTTGATAGGTATTCTGATATCTGATATTCTTAATATATTCAGGAGTGATTGCTTAACTTGCAGTCTTTAAAGATTATATAGATTGTCTATCCTATATAGTAATACCTCAAACTGTGATAATGATAGCAATGATAACGCACCAGTATTTTTTGGCGTAATATAGATTTACAAAGTTATTAAATTGGTGTTTGTTTTTTTATTTTGTTTTTCTCTATATATTTTTTTTTTATGTAATAATTAATGTGTTATTAAACTGTTTATTTATATTTTACTATATTTATGTATTTTATAATTTATCTATACATTTTTAACGTATTCATATAGTTTCTTGGACCCACTTATATATTTGTTAACCTATTTAGATATTATAGCCTATGTATATATTATTTTTAATTATTCATATATTAATCCCTAGTAAATATATTTTATTACATAGAGAGAAATGATTTATTGAAAATCAGTGCTGCCCAAATACATTGGGTTACTACAATACACTGCGTACTGATCAATCCATAGAGGATAAAATGTATATATATATATATATATATATATATATATATATATATATATATGTACACACATTCTACATTTCTTTTTTTTTTCATTCATACACATAATTCATAGAATATTTATCTTTATTCGATTACACAACATTTTCTTCTTTTTTTTTTTCTATCTTTTATTTATTTTTATCCATCCAACTACTTTCTCGCCTCTCCTCAATCCTCTCTTCCAGTTAACAATCAACCCTTTCTTAATTCAGTATACAAACTCTTGATAATTGGGAAATTTACGAAACTAATCGAACATCAAAATTTGAACGCACACATACATAGATCAACAGTAAAGGAAAAAAAAGCTCAGTGAATAAGGCATTATGTTACTAATCTCAAGGTCCCGGGTTCGAGACCGGCTGAGGCAAATAATTTGCTTTCTGTATTCAGTCGTGGATCGACCCTGTGGGATCGGGGGACCCTCCTGGGACTCACCCAGCCTCTATAAAGTGTGTATCCTTAATTGGGGGAAAATCTGGCGGTTGAGCGCCGAATCAACTCCTTGCACAACCGTTGGCCTAAAAACTGTACAGTCCTTATAAAGTACTGAATCCAAGACCTTCGCGGGTTGTAGTGGTACAGGTTAGGACATTTTATACATTATATCCTAGATATACATTTGTTTTTAAACCATTCAAATATTTTTTTGAATCCATGTATGTATTTTTAACTTATTTATATATTTTAGCCTATGTATATATTTTTTTAACTTTTTAACCCATTTATATATTTTTAACCCATAAATATGATTATAAAATATATTTATTTTTCTTTAGCAAACTCACATATTTTTGACTTAGTCATTAATTTTTAACTTATTTATTTTTTCTTCTGGTCTTTGCATACCTAATATTCTTCAAATATACTATATATATATATATATATATATATATATATATATATATATATATATATATATATATATATATATGTTTTATCTGATTAGTGTTTGTTTTGAACTTTCAAATGTTTTAAAATACTTATTACTCTTCCATGCAGGTGTATTAGCCTCACTAAATATTAGTATATCATTGAAACATATCTACCTATACCGACATGGTTCGTCGAAACCGCGGACGGAGTACGACATATCTTGAAACGTAAAACCTCAAATGCTGATGGGGAGTTGACATTTTTTTTTTTACTTGGTCGATTACAAAGGTCTATTATTGAAAATAATAAACCAATAGGTCACCAGACAGAAATTAAATGCTAATAATAATTATTTCCAACGGATTAAAAATAAACTACTTCATTATCTTCATGCTGATAAGATGATAAGTATAAAAAGATACCATGTAAGATTGTCAATGATTGTTCTAGAGTACTCTGCAGAATTGATTTCCCTCGTTTGCTTTTCATGATTGTGGTTCTGGCCATCGTTGAAGAACATAATTCGGGTTTTACTGTCATTATAATTTTTGAATACGGTTCGCCATAAATTACATGTTAAGAGCCTGACTGAATGCAAAAAAAATTTATTTCGGATTTATATACTACTTTAATTAGATAGTATTTAAAATTATTAGTGCTGTCGAAGTCCGCTCAATAAGTTCGCTGAAGAGATAAATAAAATCCCATCGAATACTTTTTAGTTGTGGTCGGACCCCGGCCGTAATTTAAATTATTACTGCTTTAGGAACAACTTCCTCTGACCACCAGAAGTCGACAGCATTATTAATTTTAAATAATATATAAATAAGGCAGTAATAGTTTTAATAATTTCAATAAATACGAATGTTACAGTTGAATACAAAACAGTTAGCACAAATGGCTCTAGAGAGTCCGACGATCTTCGGGTAACTTCGGCAGGAGCCAGTGATAATGCGTCCCGATTGTAAAGTTGTATTATTTTTACTAATATACTGCCTGCATAGGTTTCGAACTGGTATTAATATTCTCAGAACACATGAATAATAGAAAGAAATTTCCACAATTTTTCGACAATTGATTTCATTTTACAACTAAGTAGTCCAGGATTTTCAGATAAGTTCTTGTTGAGCATGAATCTAGAGGGTAAGATGAATAATGTACAGAATATTATTTCTATGGCCTCATAATCTTTTTGGACATTATGAGCAATTGCTTTAATAATCGTCAATTATTAAGCAAAAGTTTCGGTCCTTTTCGATTCAGTAAAAATTAAGCACTGATTTTATATGTATTCATTTTAATACATTTCAGCATTGATTGTTTCATCAGGAATTACATTAGGTTTCAGGGAGAACTCGAAGACAAAACTATACAACTAATTGACCATTTTCGCATTGCCCTTGCTTGCCTCAATTATGATAATAGTTATGTTTAATAGTCACAAACTATTCTCGCGAACAGGAACTGCAAAATGGATAAGGAAGGGTGGTAGCTATTGAGTGGATTAGGGAGTGGGATAACTGCGAAGTGGGTAAGGAAGTGGGGTAGCTACTGAGTGGTTTAAGGAGTGGGATAACTGTCAAGTGGGTAAGGAAGTGGGGTAACTACTGAGTGGTTTAAGGAGTGGGATAACTGTCAAGTGGGAAAGACACTCACAACTATCAACTATCTTCTAGCTGCTAAAAAATGATCGCACGAAAGTTAGTGATTAACATGAAAATCTATTTTTTGTTTGGTATCTTACATACTTTTCTATGGTCATTCTACTTAGCTTATTTAATTTAGAAACTGTATTTACACACCACTTATAGATTTTCTTTCATCTTTCAGTTTCATGTGAAAGGATTCCCTCTAGACCGAATCCTCCAGGGACATTTCGTTGCCCCGGATATACAGACAGGTGTTGTCCATCAGAAATGCGCTGTTGCATAGGAAATATGTACTGTTGTCGAACTGATATGTAAGTATAGAGATTTATTTTACAGCTTAATATTATTATATACTTCATAATCTTATATTTAATATATCTTTCCAGAGTAATTGCTGCACAAATATGTTAAAGCTTCTCGTGAATGAATTCGAAGATGAAAACCAAAGGAAAAGAAATTTAATCTCACAGAAACGCTTTTGAGCAAATGTTCATCATATCTGTATCGCCTGACCACGTAAGAAATGGTCTTTAGGATGGAGCTTAGGTCATTTTTCTCTTGGAGGGGAAAGCCACCCACTGAATAAGTTAAGACAACTAAATTATAAAATATACCATATACCTATTTTTTTTCTTTTTATAGAACTATCGCCAACCCTATTACACATTTTTGCTTCATTATCTTATTTGCGTCCTCTCATCCTGAAAAACTCCCTTATCCCCTTCCTCGTTTTTCGCTTATCCAGGTGATTTGTTGTTTTTTATCCTCATAATCGATTCTCTTAACTTCATGTATTGCATTTATATCCTCTTAAATTAACCTGTCGGTAACACGCCTTTGGCAGTGGTAGCATATAACACAAAAAATATGCTTATGCTATCATTGCAAGTGCATTGCTAAATTTTACTATTGCCCACTGTTATTCTTCATATCCGCTATTATTTGCTTCATATCCTTCGTTTTCCGTTGGCCACTCATCATCGAAACAATCGACAGTCAGAGATATTGAACTATCGCTAACCCTAAAAGCCCCCCCTTGGAGTGATGGTCGGTGATTAACCTAACGACAACTCCTATAGTTTTAGTTCGCTGGTCTAAGAGGGCAATCTACACGAGAGCAACAACACGGCAAGAGAAAGAGAGAGATTAGCAATATCTCTTAGATGATGGATTCGAAGTAAATCAATGAACACCCAGAAGCCAAACGATCTTATGTTCTGATACCTGACGTCTTCTTCTGATCTCTTCCTTTTATGGAAATCCAAGACCCCTTCAAATTTCTCACCGTGTTATTTTACGCTTGCGAAATTTTTCTTCATTCATTTCCACAGCTTTACTTTGTCTATCAATTGGTTCCTCATCGATCGCCATACGGAAGGGAATGAATACACATTTCTTGACCAAATTTACAATCTGTCTGCCAGCTGGCCTTAGATCCTGATTATCTAGAGCAAAGGTGGCCAAACCATGGTGCATGCGCCAAGCTTTGGCGTATCCATCATAGGCTTTCGGGACCAACTAGTTTCGACGAGTATGAACTTTGAGATTTTTAAAACAGTGACTGGACCAATAGAGTCGAATCTATACTCTTTGATTGTCATGCCTTTAAGAAAAACTCTGTTAAAGTTATTAACTTATTAAAAAGTAATTAAATGCCAAATATATATTATTCATAAAAATATTAATATACATATGTAACGAATATGTGCCAAGACCCCTTGCAAGCAGAAAGTACAGTTAATTATTAAATTCATTTTGGTTTTTTGCCATTCACTTAATTCACATTAATTAATCTTTTTATTAAACTATTTTACAAAAATCTGTACTTCCAATCTATCTTACGAAGTCATACCGATTTATCCTATTGCTCTCTATTCAATAGGCAATTATTTCCTCCTTTGTTAAAATATTCTTCAAGGTTGGAATTTGTTATCCTATAATATACCGAAAAATAGGTCGCCGAGTAGGAATTAAATATTAATAATAATTATTTCTAGCTGATTAAATATAAAATACTGCATTATCTTCATACTGATAAGATGATAAGTATAAAAAGGTTGAATGCAAGCGTATTACTCGTAGAGTACTCGTTAGAATGGATTTTCCTCCTTTGCTTTTGCTCATTGTGGTTCTGGCCATCGTTGAAGAACATAATTCAGGTTTTTTCTGTCATTATAATTCTTGAATACGGTTCGCCGTATGTTGAATCGGACGCATTATCATAGGTTGTTGCCGAAGTTACCTACATATAAGTTGCCAAAGTCGCCGGATTATCACTCTCTTAGCGCAATTTGTACTAACTAACTGCTTTGTATTCATAGGAATTATTAAAATTATTACTGCTTTAATTAGATAGTATTTAAAATTATTATTGCTTTCGAAGTCCGCTGAAGAGATAAATAAATCCCCACCGAATACTTTTCAGTTGAGGTCGGACCCCGGCCGTAATTTCAATTACTACTGCTTTAGGAACAACTTCCTCTGACCACCAGAAGTCAACAGCATTATTAATTTTAAATAATATATAAATAAAGCAGTAATAGTTTTAATAATACCAATGAATACGAATGTTACCATTGAATACAACACAGTTAGTTAGCACAAATGGCGCTAGAGAGTGACAGCCTGGCGACGTTGGGATAACTTCGGCAGGAGCCAGGGATAATGCGTCCCGATTGTAAAGTTGTATTAATTATGCTAATATACTGAATGAAATGAAGCAAATAATAATAGTGGACAATAGTCAAATTTATGTGTACACTTGCAGTGATGGGATAAGCATATTTTTTGTGTTATATGCTACCACTGCCTATGCCGTGTTACTGACTCGTAAAGTAAAGAGGACATAAATAAATGAAGTTAGGTGAATCGATTATGAGAACAAAAAACAACAAATCACCTGGATAAGCGAAGAACAATAACAAGGGAGGGGATGAGAGAAATTTTTCAAGGTGAGAGGACGCAAATAGGATATTGAAGCAAAAATGTGTAATAGGGTAGCGATAGTTCGAGAAAACAAAAAGCTCTGACTATCGATTGTTTTGATAATATCGACTGGAACTATCGATACTATCGAGCGAAGGAGTTTAGATTACCATATATCTGCACTTGTCTAGGGAAGGAGAAAATGAATTTCATAATTAAACAGATTACATTTTGGCTATTAGTGTTCAGATTTTATGTAGAAATTTTTTTTTAAACTAAAATTAATTTTTACAATATTCATTCATATATTAATTGTTAAAAGAGCTATTGTCCTCTAATAAGAGGACCTTGTTTTATTAATTAATGTATATCATACCCTGATTGTAAAAAACTAGTAATAGTTCAGTTACTAAAATTTCTGTGATTTGGATATTGACTCTTGTTGTACCGAGGTACACAGCTTAATTAATTTATTTTATTGATTTAAACGTAAATATAATGAATAATTACTCTAGAAACCACTGATAGGTATTCATAAAAATTATCTTCTTAGCTTTACTTGGGCACACAAAAAACAAACACACACTCGTACTTATTAGCGATTGGGGAGTAGGGATGTGAATATCGAAAAAAATATGCTGATATATATATAGTATCGATAGTTTTTGAATATACCAAAATAGTAGTTCGATATATCGAAAAATATATATCGATATTTCGATATATCTGATCTCGATATTTTTAACCTTTATAGCGATACATACTTACTATTACTTATCACAGCTTAATCGAATATAAAATTTATATTTAAATAGAAATTTTCATTAATAAAAACGAATAAAAATTTTTCGGTCATAAAAAGATGTAATAATAATTTTATGCACAATTTGGGCACATTTTTTCCTGATTTTCATCAATAATAGAACTTACAAAACTGTCACACGCTATTTTAGATTGTCTCTGTTTTGTTCGTAACTGCAAAATGAGCAGCAATTTCTGAAATAAAAATATATGAAACATTTGTTCTTAAAATATTTTTATTTCCGATATCTACATATTTAATTAGACATGTTTCCGCTCTCGCACTAAGTAACCAAATAAACTTATAGATAAATAAATAATTATAAATAAGTAATAAAAAAAACCCTGCAAATGATTACACAATGGTTTATTATTTCCTTCTTCTTCTTTCCCTTCCTCCGGATACCTTTCAGTGTGGAGGAGCCTCTATCCAACTGCGCCAGTCCTGTCAGTCCCGTGCCAACATCATCATCTGCTCCAAGGTTTTACCCTTTTCCTCTCCCAACTTGCGAACATAATCTCTATACGAAGTTCGTGGTCTTCCTCGCGGTCTTGTGCCTGTAGGTCTAGCTTCGAACACCTTCCTTGGGTCTCGATCGTGACTCATTCGGCAAATGTGTCTAAACTATCTCAGCTGCCGTTTCTGCGAGGAATCTTTTAATGCCGGGATTCCCAATTCTTCCCTTATTCTTACATTTCTCACCCGGTCTCTTCTTGTTTTGCCAGCGATTCTGCGGAGGTATTTCATTTCTACTGCGGTAATTCGGCTTATATGCTTCTCCGTTGTGACCCCACTCTCACATCCGTGCATCAAGGTAGGGAGAAATACCGCTTTATAGATATGGAGTTTTACTTTTTTACTTACCTCTCGTTTGCCCACAATTGTGTTGCAAATCTGATAATAGACCTGGTTAGCTTTTATTATACTGTTGGAAATTTCTTGGTCTGTCCTTCCCGACTTACAAATAATTGTTCCCAGGTAAGTAAAGTCATTAGTGCTTTCTGATTATTCTCCATTGCAGTAGAAATGCACGTCTGTTTCCTCCTAGAGACTACGAGTACTTTACTCTTGGTAGAGCTAATTTTCATTCCTTTACGCAGCATCTCCTCGTGCCACTCAACTATTGCTTGTTGCAACTTTTCTTTAGAATTCGTAAGAAGGACAACGTCATCAGCGAACAGGTAACATTTAGTGAGGATTGTCCTTTCCCAACGATGTCCATGCTGTCCTCCTTTTGCAAATTTTATGGACTTCATGTAGTAGTGTAATGAAGAGCAGTAGGCTAAGGCTATCTCCTTGCTTCACTCCCTGTTCCATACGGAATGGCTTAGATGCTTACCCATTTATACGTACTACTCCTTTTGAGTCTTGGTATGTCGATTTTATAGCATCTATAAGGTTTTTTGGGGAAAAACCTCTTCGCTTAGAGGGCTTCCCATATATATTTCCTAGGAACGGAATCAAAAGCGGATTGCAGGTCTAAGAATGCCAGGTACATGGTCTTACCTCTCTCCCACGACTTTTCCAATATATTTCTTAGAATGAAGATATTATCCTGAGTTTGCATACCAGGACGGAAGCCAGCCTGTTCCTCTTCTAACTGATTCCCCACCAGTTCTCTGAGCCTATACTGAAGGATTGATGTGTACATTTTATATACTACTGAGGAGAGACAAATTGGCCTATAGTTGCCTACAGTCACTTTGCTTCCCTTTTTTGTATATTGGGACTATGACATTTATTTCCCAATCCTTCGGTATCTTTTTGTTGTCCCATACTTTCTGAAATAGAGCCTGTAAGACTTTATTATTTCCACTTAGTAATATTTCAAAAATATCTATTCTGTCCAAGTTAAAGAAATTAAGCAGTAGGCACCAAAGGAAAATAAATTTGAAGCTTGCCCCAAAATGATCGCCGTGAGAGTGCCGAACTGGGAGTGTTAAGAAAAAAAACCGTGTCAATGCAAATAGGCTGTGATGGTTAGGACATGCAATCAGAGGGTAAAATGATACAGAGGAAATATTGGATGCGCACTTCAGTAGGAAAAAAAAAGGAAAGACTGAGGAAGCTAAAGGAAGTGCAAAAATAATCCAAGGAAGGATAAAGCAGAGAGATACGAGAAAGTCAGAAGCCGAATAAATAAGTTAGAAGGCCAAGGGCCACCCACAATAACCAACCGCGCCGGAGAATTAGTCTACGAAGTTCATTACGCTATATCTCAGCTAATACTGGTCCGATTTAAATGATTTTTTTTCCTTTTGTAGAGAATTTCATCAGCTTTCGGATTTGCGGACTGATTTTTTTTTTTATTCAATATTTGGATTCTACATATCTTGAAACGTAAAACCTCAAATTTTATTGAAATAATATACCAAAAGCATTTATAGATAGAGATTTCTTTTTTTTTTATTTCAATGCGTTATGATGCTGATTCCAAAATACCTTACATTTCCACGCTATGTTTATAATTGGCCGAGTTATGAGTTTATAAGATATTTAATCGGCAATTATATAGATTTTTTTTTTTGTTAATGCCTTGTGATGCTGATTCCAAAACACCTTACATTTCCTAGCTATCTTTATAAATGGCCGAATTATGGGCTTATAAGATATTTAATCGGCTGCCATTTTGAAACAAAAAGACGTAAGGTAATATTTAGTTCCGAGGATCATTCTGGGATGACCTGTGACATTGGTACCAAATCTCAAGAAAATCGGTCCAGCAGTCACGGAGAAAAGCCGCGGACAGCCTACGGCGTATGGCGGACGGCGGACGGACGGATTTTTTTTTTTATTCGATATTTGGATTCTACGTATCCTGAAACGTAAAACCTCAAATTTTGAGGGAGGGATTATAAAAAGTTTTTCCTTGGTCGATTCCAAAGGTCTATTATTGAAAATAAACCAAAATGGTTATAATACACAACAACAAAAATTCTAAATTAAATAATATTCTAAATTTAATTTAATCTTAATTAAATTCTTTTCGTCAAACCTATAACACTCCTAAAGAACACGTTAAGGTCAAACTATAGAAAAATGTACGTCGAATGTACATCATAGGCCTGCTTTATCTTAGAAAAGATAGAATAACTGACCTTGAATGATGGTATTGAAGTAGTTAAAAATCAATTACAATACTAGCATGACATCTCTAGGAATAACTGGAGGAATTCAGCTCCGGATGTTAAAGGGTATGCCTGGAGACTAGAGATAGAAACTGGAAATTCGGAAATGGCAGTCTTCAGAAAATCGGAAATGGCAGTCTTCAGAAAATCGGAAATGGCAGTCTTCAGAAAATCGGAAATGGCATTCTTCAGAAAATCGGAAATGGCAGTCTTCAGAAAATCGGAAATGGCAGTCTTCAGAAAATCGGAAATGGCAGTCTTCAGAAAATGGCAGTGCTTTGTTATTATTGTTTGAACTGTTATATTTTCCTTACACGTAGTTTTTAAATTAGCTTTTCACACGGAATGTTGAGGATTTACTGATATATAGAAAATATGTTTTTTCTTAAAAACGTTTTTCGTGATAGATTTTTCAGTTGAATTTTTCCAAAAATCATTTCCGATCAGTTCACCTTAACAAAAAATCGAAAACGCGCCAATTAAAAAAAAAAAAATGCAAAAATGAGATGGTCCGGTAGGCCATCAAAAATATCTGATGTGGACACCCCATGACTTCCTTGTAGGCCTATTAAACTACAAATCGGTGGCTCAAAAAGTGACCCTGAATTTTGTTACTAGTTTCCGAAGATTGCAGTATCTCAAAAATGCCACTCGGGGTCGCGACAACCATCTATTGACACACAGACACATAAGCTCTTGTTTCTAGAGATCTCATTCTGTTATTACATGTCGTTTTCTTTCAGTAGGTAACAAGTTCTCATGAGATTTCGTCGTGACAACATTAGAACTGTCCATGTCCGTAGTAAAAACATTGGAAATCGACGGTTTCCGGAAGCGGATGAACCCGCTTAACTTATATCTTATTCTCCTGCTTCAGACTGGTTCAGTTCAAAAATGGGGAGGGAAAAACGTATTTTACACTCAATTTGAACACTTAAAACAAGTAATAAAATTGTTTAATTAGAGTGGAAAAAAAATCGCGTTTATAACCTTTATCACCGAACCATATGGTTACTGTATTAAATGCCAGTATACCTTTTGATGTAGGTTTAATATGACCTTCAAGTAAAGTATATCTTTCGGCTCTTCAATTTTAACCAAAATCTATAATATTATTTATATTGATATAAAAGTCTAATTTACCAAATCTGAGATGTTTTGCATCATATTTTAATTTTAATTTTTGATGAAAGTCTAATATAACCTTCAAGTAAAGTGCCACTTCCGTTTTGCCAATTTTAAGTAAAATTTATTATGTTATTTATATTAATATGTTAGTATTATATATCAAATTTGAGAAGTTTTGGATTATATTTTAATATAATTTTTTAAGAAAATCAATGACCTTCAAGTAAAGTACCACTTTCAGTAATCTTGTACTGGCCAAAAAAGGAGGTTCACAACTAGATTTTACAATAATCCTAAATACAAAATTTTAACTTTGTAAACACAAAAGCTAACCGTTTTTGAGTTATGCGAGATACGAACGTACGTATTATATTTCCGTTTAAATCTGAAAACCAAAAATTATCGCGATTACAAAACTTCTTTACTGCGTACAAGGAAGTAAAAAGAGGATCATAAATAGTAAAAACTATTTATTAAGAACCGACGTTTCGACCCACTTTGCAGTTCTTCATCAGGGTTGAAGAAACAAAATATACAAATAATAATAAAACAAAGATATATACAATGAATGAATTAAAACATATAATTAAAAAGACATAGTGAGAAAAATGAAAGCAGTAATGAATTTGTAAAATATTATAAGATGAAACTGATAGAGTAATAACAACTAAAAATAAATTAGTTAATATTATAAGATTAAACTGATGATTAATAAAACTGATTACATAAAAATAATAATAGATAAATAACAATAACTAAAAAATTTAAAAATGTATTGAATAAGTAAAAAGAGAAATAAAAATAAATAAACAGACAAAATTTAGTACCTTCAAGTTCAAAGAGAGTTGGAAGAGTGACTAAATAAAAAGTAGAATTTTATATCGAGCATGCACATTTCAAATTACAATTATATTTGACATTTTGTTTTAGTATATCGTCCTAAAAAAAAACCTAATAAACAATAACCTCACCGAAAAAATGCCAATTATAATGGTTATTCGAAATGAGCATGTTCGATTAAATATCCAATTCGAAAAACCTGTAATAATCTAATAAACGGTCCTTACTAATAAGTACAGTAAATCGAAATGCGGATGCCGATATTTAAATTAAAAATATAGCCATTGAAAACATAATATATGACACCTGTACCAAAGAAATGTCAACTTTAATATTAATTCGATGCTCGATAAAAAATTTAATTCAAAAACTGAATCAGAACCTTCAAAAACTTAATAAACGATCTCTGTATCATAGAAAACTTCGACAGTAATGGAAAAGCGAAATGCGCATGCGCGATACAAAATTCAAATAAAGAAATGGAATCAAAAAGGTTGTAAACCAAATAAACGATCTCTATGTAATAGAAAACTTCAACAGTAACGGAAATATACAATGCGCCTGCGTGATCAGAAATCCGATTGAAAAAAGGAATCAGAACCCTCGAAAACTTATTAAACGATCTCTTTATCATAGAAAACTTCAACAGCAACGGAAAATAAAAATGCGCATCGCTAAAATCCAATAGTAATTCGTAAATTTACCTTGAATTGCCCAGTAAACGATGCCTATACCGATGAATTTTGAAAACTAATAATTTAGTAGAAATGCTCGTGGCCGAACAAAATTTCGGCTGTAAATTTGCCATTAGCAACTTCGAACATAAAACATAATGAACCATCACTAAATCGATGAAATCCACCGCCCTCTCCCTTACCCTCTACAAATTAATAAAAAATAATAAATATTTAAAAATAAATTAACAAAAACTTTATTTTAAAAATTTAAACTACTTGAAATTAGCACTTAATATCAATTAACTAATAAACGAAAAAAATTTCGGAAGAATAAGGAAAATGCTCAGCTTACCATTGTCAGTCCACCTTAACTCATGTATTGCAGTGACGCTGTCTTCTCGTCGAGGCAGATCCACTGTGGATCAAATCTTCACTTTGAGGACCATCCTGGAGAAAAGCCATAAATTCAAACTACCCAATCTCCACCTTTTCGTGGACTTCAGAATGTCCTTTACACAAGAAAGGAGATCTGCTCCAATTATCGTGGAATCTCATTGCTTTCGTGTGCCTACAAGGTTTTCTCAATCGCCCTCTTCAATAGATTAAGGCCATTCTCAGAGGGGCAGATTGGAGGTGGGAGGATATCAGGCTGTCTTCTCGTCGAGGCAGATCCACTGTGGATCAAATCTTCACTTTGAGGACCATCCTGGAGAAAAGCCATAAATTCAAACTACCCAATCTCCACCTTTTCGTGGACTTCAGAATGTCCTTTACACAAGAAAGGAGATCTGCTCCAATTATCGTGGAATCTCATTGCTTTCGTGTGCCTACAAGGTTTTCTCAATCGCCCTCTTCAATAGATTAAGGCCATTTGCAGAGGGGCAGATTGGAGGTGGGAGGATATCAGGCTGTCTTCTCGTCGAGGCAGATCCACTTTGGATCAAATCTTCACTTTGAGGACCATCCTGGAGAAAAGCCATAAATTCAAACTACCCAATCTCCACCTTTTCGTGGACTTCAGAATGTCCTTTACACAAGAAAGGAGATCTGCTCCAATTATCGTGGAATCTCATTGCTTTCGAGTGCCTACAAGGTTTTCTCAATCGCCCTCTTCAATAGATTAAGGCCATTCGCAGAGGGGCAGATTGGAGGTGGGAGGATATCAGGCTGTCTTCTCGTCGAGGCAGATCCACTGTGGATCAAATCTTCACTTTGAGGACCATCCTGGAGAAAAGCCATAAATTCAAACTACCCAATCTCCACCTTTTCGTGGACTTCAGAATGTCCTTTACACAAGAAAGGAGATCTGCTCCTATTATCGTGGAATCTCATTGCTTTCGTGTGCCTACAAGGTTTTCTCAATCGCCCTCTTCATTAGATTAACGCCATTCGCAGAGGGGCAGATTGGAGGGGGGAGGATATCACGCTGTCTTCTCGTCGAGGCAGATCCACTGTGGATCAAATCTTCACTTTGAGGACCATCCTGGAGAAAAGCCATAAATTCAAACTACCCAATCTCCACCTTTTCGTGGACTTCAGAATGTCCTTTACACAAGAAAGGAGATCTGCTCCAATTATCGTGGAATCTCATTGTTTTCGTGTGCCTACAAGGTTTTCTCAATCGCCCTCTTCAATAGATTAAGGCCATTCGCAGAGGGGCAGATTGGAGGTGGGAGGATATCAGGCTGTCTTCTCGTCGAGGCAGATCCACTGTGGATCAAATCTTCACTTTGAGGACCATCCTGGAGAAAAGCCATAAATTCAAACTACCCAATCTCCACCTTTTCGTGGACTTCAGAATGTCCTTTACACAAGAAAGGAGATCTGCTCCAATTATCGTGGAATCTCATTGTTTTCGTGTGCCTACAAGGTTTTCTCAATCGCCCTCTTCAATAGATTAAGGCCATTCGCAGAGGGGCAGATTGGAGGTGGGAGGATATCAGGCTGTCTTCTCGTCGAGGCAGATCCACTGTGGATCAAATCTTCACTTTGAGGACCATCCTGGAGAAAAGCCATAAATTCAAACTACCCAATCTCCATCTTTTCGTGGACTTCAGAATGTCCTTTACACAAGAAAGGAGATCTGCTCCAATTATCCTGGAATCTCATTGCTTTCGAGTGCCTACAAGGTTTTCTCAATCGCCCTCTTCAATAGATTAAGGCCATTCGCAGAGGGGCAGATTGGAGGTGGGAGGATATCAGGCTGTCTTCTCGTCGAGGCAGATCCACTGTGGATCAAATCTTCACTTTGAGGACCATCCTGGAGAAAAGCCATAAATTCAAACTACCCAATCTCCACCTTTTCGTGGACTTCAGAATGTCCTTTACACAAGAAAGGAGATCTGCTCCAATTATCGTGGAATCTCATTGCTTTCGTGTGCCTACAAGGTTTTCTCAATCGCCCTCTTCATTAGATTAACGCCATTCGCAGAGGGGCAGATTGGAGGTGGGAGGATATCAGGCTGTCTTCTCGTCGAGGCAGATCCACTGTGGATCAAATTTTCACCTCGAGGACCATCCTGGAGAAAAGCCATAAATTCAAACTACCCAATCACCATCTTTTCGAGGACTTCAGAATTCCATATGACAGCATTAAGAGGGTAAAATTGTATGAAATTTTGAAGGAAATGAACATCCCAATAAATTGATTTGCCTTGTCAAATTAACGAGTGCATTTAATATCGTAAATAGGTGCAAACTGGAATCTAACCAAATTAAATCACAATCGGTGTCGTAATTTCGAATAACGAACACGGCAGGATTTTTCGTCCAGTGATGAGAGAATCGACTTAACACAGTGGGGTAAACTATTTTTTCTGGAAGAAACAAAGTTGATGTACTTTTTTAGGACCTCAAAAAACCCTTAATACGAATTTTCATGGCAATGGAAACTTTTTTTTTTGCTCAAAAGTTTCATCGAGCCTTCGATTTTTGTTCGAAAATCATATCAATTGCGATAACTTCAATATAACTCTACACGAAACTTGGGAATGGTTTAGTGCTCTTTAAACTACACGAAACGGCACAAACCGGACCTCCGTAATCGCAGATACAAAATAAAACGTTTGAGTTTTTTTTTTTTATTTTACACAATATTTTCTTCTTTATAAAGGCATAGATGATATACACGAAATGGAAGAAAATGACAAGCTTGAAGCCATTGGGGTCGAAGTCTGGAAAAATAGAAAACATTTCAGTATAATTGGCCTTTACAATCCCCCAGGTAATGTTCCTTCTTATGAAGCAGTTGAAACATCAAGAAATCCGGATCAATTCCCACAGCACATATTGGATTAAGAAGCAGAGGATGATTATATGTTCCATGTTATAAGATTAATCATAAAATATTATTTGAAAGTTAGGGGAAATTCATATAAAACTACAACTGAACTGGCGCAAGGGGTGCTTACACTTACTCATGGCAGTTCAACAATAAATTTACATTGTTAAAGGAAATTGATATTAATTTTTAAGAAAGAGAAGTTAAAATGATTTTTTTAAGATTCAAATAAAATATTTTTATTTTTTATATAAACTATATTTTTTTTTTACACGAAACGGCCTGAATATCATTTCTTCCTAACTTTCCCCACACACTCTCCTCTCCTCCTCTCTTCCCAACTCTTCTTCATTCTTTCAGACTGCATTCTTCTTTCTTCCTCGCTCCATATTCTCCCCTTTCTCACCTCTTTGGCACCCACAAGGACCTTTATTTTCATTAATTTTTCCTTATACTCATCCCTATCGAAACAGTCTTGACTTGAGATCCCCAATTTCCCCGTTTCTTCCTTTATCTGCTTGACGTACCCCCCAGCCACTTTATATCTCCAAATTTTCCCAAAGATCTCCCTATTTATCCTGTTCGGGTTCATCCTGACCATATGACTGAAGATCTTCCTTTCAAAAGGGCACATATCCATGTTGGAAATATTTTCAGTAATGTGAAAAAATTAATAACAGCAAAAGTTAAATAATTATCCTAACTTAAGCCTTGCAAGAGAAGGAGGTTTGTTCAGTTTTGATATGAATGATTTATGAACATATACACATTTGAAATTAAGTTCCTCATTTATGTTTTATTATTAATAATAATACTGTTATGTCTATTGTATTATTAATGTTATTATATATATTTTATTACTATTATTATTATATATATTTTATACAATATATGACTATACATATTTATATATTTATTTCTCGGGGACAATCCAAGAAGAGATGGATGCAGAATGTGGAGGCTATGGCTGCCAAAGGGCTTAGAGAATGTTAGAGAACTGTCAAGATCGGAAGAAATGGTAGTACCTATCAGGAACGATAAATGACTAAATTTTTTCAAAAATGTTATATATATATATATATATATATATATATATATACAGATTGAGTTGGGAGGAACGAGCCAAACTCCACTAGTGGGTTGCACATAGGAAAATAATTTAAAAAGCTCATTAGGGATTGATCCTTCTTTACCATCTTACGAATGTCAACTGAAAAAAAACTCATGTTCTTATCTGATTTTCATTTGTTTAAATTTTATTGGCTAATTACAAATAAACAATATTTCATTCATGTATTAGCATTTCGGTTATCGAAGTCTAATTTTAATAAATGTCTGAAAATACCACCATTGACTTCTAAACAGTTTCGGCTTCGTCTTCAAAGATAGCTGTCCTCCTGATTGTTCCATATCTTCCTTTAATGACGCCTACAGCATTTTTATTATGGTGAATTAGTGCATCCTGAGTGTCTAATTTTACTTTGCATACAAATACTTCATCTTTTTGAACCGCGACCAATCCAAAAATCTGGAAACAAATCAATATGTTGTAAACAAAATCTTAATGCTAATACATGTATGAAATATTATTTATTTGTAATTAGCCAATACAATTCAAACAAATGAAAATCAGACAAGAACATATGAGTTCTTAAAATTACAATATTATGTTGTGTACAACCCACTGCAGGAGTTTGGCTCGTTCTTCCCGACTCACCCTGTATCAATATGTATATTATATTTTTCTTCTTTTTGCTGTTAAACATTCTTAAAATATATCCATATGTATTTACATAAATAAATTTAAAAGGTAACATTAAAAGAATTTTTTTGTCTGTAATGAAATTTTAGGTTTATTATAAAAGTTTTAACTTTTATTTGTTTATGAAGGAATGAGATGATCCGGGAGACGGTCAAAAAAGTGGAAATAATAAAATCAATTTATTAAGAACCGATGTTTCGACCCACTTTTCAGGGCTGAATAAACAAGATACAAAAATAAAAATAAAAACATGGTATATACAGTGAATGAATTAATAATTAAAAAGACTTAGGGAGAAAAAATGAAAACAGTGATGAATTTGTAAAAGGAAACTGATAGAGTAATAACAACAACTAAAAATAAATTAGTGAATATTAATATATTAAGCTGATTATTAATATAAATGGCTATATAATAATAAAAATAGGTAAACTAAAAGAGAAATAACAATAACTAAAAATTAATAACTCTTAAATAAGTAAAAAAGAGAATACAAATAAATAAACAGACAAAATTTAGTACCTTGAAGTTCAAAGGGGGTTGAAGGAGTGACTTAGCAAAAAGCAAAGTAATTAAGGAGGCGGTGTAGGAGTAGTAATTAGACTGTCATTAATGTTTAAAGAGAAGGTAGAGGGGAGGGGTTTGTGTTTTATTAAATGGACAGGAGTTTGAGTTTATTAAATGGACAGGAGTTTGAGTTTATTAAATGACAATCCCTCCCCACTGCCTTCTCTATGTAACTATTAATGACATTCTAATTACTACTCCTACATCCCCTCCTTAATTACTTTGCTTTTTGCTAAGTCACTCCTTCATCCCTCTTTGAACTTCGAGGTACTAAATTTTGTCTGTTTATTTATTTTTATTCCCTTTTTTACTTATTTAACAGAGTTACTAATTTTTAGTTATTGTTATTTCTCTTTTAGTTTACCTATTTTTATTATTATATAGCGAGTTTTATTAATAATCAGCTTAATATATCAATATTCACTAATTTATTTTTAGTTGTTGTTATTACTCTATCAGTTTCCTTTAACAAATTCATCACTGTTTTCATTTTTTCTTCCTAAGTCTTTTTTAATTATTAATTAATTCACTGCATATACTATTGTTTTATTTTTATTTTTCTATCTTGTTTATTCAGCCCTGAAGAAGACCTGCAAAGTGGGTCGAAACGTCGGTTCCTGATAAATAGTTTTTACTATTTGTGTTCCACTTTTTTGAACGCCTCCTGGACCATCTCATTCCTTCATAAAGTTCTACGGTCAATCATTGATTATTCAATTTTATTTGTTTGAGTTGTTAAAAAAGTAGTTTATTTAAATATTAAGAAAAAAAATTATATATTTAAAGAAAATTGCTAGGAGTCAACAAAACAGAAGAAAATTGTACAAAATATTATGTTTGTTTCATTTTTGTCAAATAAACAATTGTCTGTTGCATAAATTTTTATTTATTAGCATTTTTCAATTTTATCCTTAATCATCAAAGTATTGAAGGAGAATCTTACAAGTGATTTAGTTATTTATTTATTTAGCTTTCTACTTCGACAATGAAAATTAATGGACAGCCAGTCAAATTAAATGTTTCCCATCACTTATGGTGGGCTTACATTGATATAACTTCTCTTGAATAAATTGTGTTGTTGTTATATTGCTTTTGTTTTTGATTAGTTAAGAATGTTCTGTACAATTATCATTTTTTAGATTGACTTTTTGGTGAAATGAATTGTGGAGTTTTACATCAATAGCCAATATATCCACTTTTGGAAAATTATTAGGGGGACATCTGATGGAGATAAAGCAAATTTTTATTGAAAACGTTGATTTGTAATACCTATTTGACGGATGAAAATTTAAGATTTGAAATAAACTTATATTAACTTTTGGTTAAAAAACTCCTCAATAGCTTTAATAGAGCTTTTGAATACATGTTTTATAAACTATTTTACTAAAAATGTCTAGTTCCAAAACAACAGAAAAATAATCAAACAAAAATTCCAGTCATCTCAAAACAAACAGTAAACTCATAACTGTTCTCAACCCTTCTCTCAAGTTATCAACCTGTAGGATTTGGGTTAGGCTATCCGCACAACAGTTAGCCCTACATTTTTTTCCTCAGCCAAGACAAGGACAGACTGGTCTCATACTTCCTCCATACTAATATAACCTCTTTGTCCATAGAATTATCAGGCCTATTGGGTTATTGTGAGAGCTAAGGCTAGACCTCACTGTTCTAGTACATTATATGGCCACCATGTCCTGCTTCAAAATTAGGAAAATTTACTATTAAATTTTCTTTGAAACGGAATGTCTAATTTTCGTTCTGTAAATTACAACTTACTCCTTTTTAACATATAATTGCCAATAACTATGTATGAAGGTTGTAGTATGTCAAACAAGGGTAATAACAATATTTAAATAGAAAAAAATGGGCTTTAGAATTTGAATTAAAACAAAAAAACGTGTTATACAGCTTTAGTGATAATGAGTAGATTATTTTGGTCAAAAAAACAGTTTAAGCCATCTGATCAGTAAAATAAAAGTTTCTGGTCAAAGGGGTGGAAGGGTAGGGAGCGCTCAGCTAAAAGGGGCAGTGTTGCCAGATTGGGTTTTTCACCCTCTGGGTTTTTTTTAGGGAAAGAACATTTCTTGTTTTTTTAGGGTTAGAAAATTTCTATAGTTTTTTTTTGGGGGGTCTTTTTTTCAATCATCTGTTAAATATCCACCAGTTTTAGCTGATTAGAAGCTATAAATTAGAAAAGATTGGATTCAATGTTAGGATTTTAGTAACAATTATTATAAGAAGTTAAACACATTTGTTAACTTCTCTATTTCACACAAGCTAATAAAAAGTACATTGAATTTGCAGATTTTGAAAATTATTTTTCTTTTATTTTGATAACTATTTATTAATTCCTAGCTCATTCTATATTTCCTAACATCAAAAATATTTTTATTAGTGTAATGCTAAATCTTTAACGGGATAATATTAACCAAAACTTTTGGATTCTGTTTTGTAGATTATATTCAATTTTAGTTTATTCGTAATTATAACTTTGACTTATTCTTTAAACTAATTTTTTATAAAACTACTTCAATTTAGATATATGCTAACTATTCTGATATTACAATATTACATAAATAATATGATGAAATCTTAATGGGGGCAATTTTGAACTAATAATTTTGGATACTTTTTTTTTTTTTTTTGCTATAATTAACAATCACAGTTGTATCTTGTTTTGTGTTTTTCAAGTTTGCTTGTAATCAGTAATTCTACCAATTAATAAAATAAAATAAACCTTAAATACTTTTTAATTACTTATTCTAAACTAATACTAGAAAGTAATTTTGGTTACACTAATTGAAAAATATGAAGGAATGAGATGGTCTGGAAGGCGGTCAAAAAGAATGGATTACAATTAGTAAAACTATTTAGTAGAAACCGACGTTTTGACCCACTTTGCAGGTCTTCATCAGAGCTAATAAAAAATAAAACAATGATATATACAGTGAATGATATTAAAATTTACGAAGTAAATACTTTGTCAATATTTCATATATTGAACAAATATTTTATTTAATAATAATTAAATTGAGGACAAGTTAAAAAAGTAAATTCAAAGTTAATAATGCAACAAAAACATACACCAAAAACACAAGCATCGTGGTCCATAGATGGCCCTAACGAGGAAAAAATGCAACAAAAAAATTAATAAATAGTTATCAAAATAAAAGAAAAATAATTTTCAAAATCCGCAAATTCAATGTATTTATATCTTGCTTATTTAGCCCTGATGAAGGCCTGCAAAGTGGGTCGATACGTCGGTTTCTAATAAATGGTTTTTACTATTTGTGATCCATTCTTTCTGACCGTCTCCCGGACCATCTCATTCCTTCATATAATTTTTATAGTCAACTATTAATTATTTAATAAAATAAAAATAAGAATTAAACATACAGGGTTTGTTGGTGGATTTAGAGGAAATTTAGATAGGTTTAGGGTTAAAGTTGGTGGATTTAGAGGAAAATTTAGATAAGTTTAGGGTTAAAGTTGGTGGATTTAGAGGAAAATTTAGATAAGTATAGGGTTAGAGTTGGTGGATTTAGAGGAAAATTTAGGAATAAAGTTGGTGGATTTAGGGAAACATTTAGAGACTTTTGGGGAAAAATACAGAATTGATCTGGTAACACTGAAAAGGGATAGGAGCAGATAGTTGGGAGAAACATTGTTGGCGATAATACATTGCAACCTGGGACATTTCTACAAAAATTTATTAAGTGGCAGAATTTAAAATTTCTCTACAATTTATTTTTTTTTTACCGGATTTTCCAATTATATTAAATATTTTAATTTTTCAAACTGCATTGTGAAATATTGTATTTTTCTCCAACTCTTTAGAATTTTAACTTTTCACTGACCTATTGCGAATGTTGATCCTAGACAAAAGTAATTGTTTTTTTCTATTTCAAACACAATATTGTATCAATAAAATCAAAAACAAAAGATATTAGTATTTGTATTCAATTTTAGTGACTCTTTGATGAAATTGTTTTTTGCTATTTTCGCAATTTGAAGTAGGTTTTCAATTCTCAAATTTCCAAATAATGGGAGGGGGAACACCCCATCTATATCTTCCTAGTCGCCAGATTGTATCTTGTGTTGGTGTTTTTACTTTCCCTTACCTATATACGAAGTATATAGTAAGGGGAAGTATTGCGATCGTGAAAATTTTCGAATTCGAGTTTTCAACGGAAATACATGTTTTAAGGTCCCCTGAGTCCAAATGACCAAGTCTCGCAAAATGGTCTGTGTGTATGTGATCAGTCTAGCTCAAAAACGGAAATCTGTACGATACTGAAATTACATATTTAAGGTTAGCACATGCATGTGATGTTACAGCAACATTTTCGTCAAAAACAACTAACCGGAAGTGCCACTTTATATAATCGATTTTACACATTTCTACAATTTTCTCGAAAACGGCTCTAACGATTTTGATTAAACTTAAATAGGTACTCCTTATTTTCAACTAAAATTTGTACCCAATTATGTATTAATGCATTATTTTTACTTTCCCTTACCTATATACGAAGCATATAGTAAGGGGAAGTATTGCGATCGTGAAAATTTTCGAATTCGAGTTTTCGACAGAAATACTCGTTTTAAGGTCCCCTGAGTCCAAATGACCAAGTCTCACAAAATGGTCTGTGTCTGTGTGTCCGTGTGTATGTGATCAGTCTAGCTCAAAAACGAAAAGTTGTACGATACTGAAATTACGTATTTAAGGTTGGCACATGCATGTGATGTTACAGCAACATTTTCGTCAAATTCGACTAACCGGAAGTGCTAGTTTATATAATCGATTTTACACTTTTTTACAATTTTCTCCAAAACGGCTCTAACGATTTTGATGAAACTTGCCTAAATTATTCTACATAAAGATCTTTAACTTTTAATTTATGTAGTATACCCCCGAGGAATTGCAGGGAAAAAAGTTATGATGAAAAGAATATTTTATTTAAGCATAACTTCAAAAGCGTGCAATTTATGGTAAATCATCTATGCACTTGTATGAAAGATAATTAAATTATCTAAAAAGCAATAAAAGAATCATCAAAATCGGACCAGTATTAGCAAAGATACAGCGCATCAGACTAACCGGAAATAGCTATTATATCATGGATTTTACACTTTTTTACAATTTTCTCGAAAACGGCTCTAACGATTTTGATTAAACTTGCCTAAATTATTCTTCATAAAGACCTTTAACTTTTCATATATATGGTACATCACCGAGGAATTGCAGGGGAAAAAGTTATGATGAAAAGAATATTTTATTTACGGATAACTTCAAAAGCGTGCAATTTATGGTAAATCATCTATAGACATGTATGAAAGATAATTAAATTATCTAAAAAGCAATAAAAGAATCATCAATATCGGACCAGTATTAGCAATGATACAGCGCATCGGACTAACCGGAAAGAGCTATTATATTATGGATATTACACTTTTTTACAATTTTCTCGAAAACGGCTGTAATGATTTTGATTAAACTTGCCTAAATTATTCTTCATAAAGACCTTTAACTTTTCATATATATGGTACATCACCGAGGAATTGCAGGGGAAAAAGTTATGATGAAAAGAATATTTTATTTACGCATAACTTCAAAAGCGTGCAATTTATGGTAAATCATCTATAGACTTGTATGAAAGATAATCAAATTATCTAAAAAAAAATAAAAGAATCATCAAAATCGGACCAATAATAGCAAAGATACAGCGTATCGGATTAACCGGAAATGGTAATTATATCATGGATTTTACACTTTTTTACATTTTTCTCAAAAACGGCTCTAACGATTTTGATGAAACTTGCCAAAATTATTCTTCATAAAGGCCTTTAACTTTTCATTTATGTAGTAAATCACCGAGAAAATGCAGGAAAAAAAGTTATGAAGAAAAGAATATTTTATTTTCGCATGGCTTAAAAAATATGCAATTTATAGTAAATTATGTACAGAATTGTATGAAAGGTTATTAAAGTATCTAAAAAAAAAAAAAAAATTATCAAAATGGGACAAGTACTAGCAAAGATACAGTGTATTTTATGAGGAGCATAAAATAGATGGATAACCAAGCGCATCCGAAAGGAGATAGAAGCGACCGAACCTCCTCCCACCAATCCGCCAATCTGTTGTAAACATTACGCTCTGTAACATAGTAATTTAAGAATACAAAAACGGAAATGAACTTAATAATTTATACTTTGACATTATTCAATGGAAAGAAAATGTTTCCATAGAAACTAAACCAGCAACTTTTAAAATATATTTGCAACTTGACAAAGTTAAATTATATAGGTAGTGTGCAGAATTGTTGTACTAAAATTGTTTTAAAAACTATTTTATTATACTTAAGTGGGAGAAGAATTGAATGCTCCTGAGTTTATTTCAAGAATTGTTTATGTGAACTCTTTAGAATTATATTAAAAAGATAATTATTATAGGACGGTAAGGGAAAGTTGTGTGATGCGCGCACCGCACCAGATTTTTTTTATTTTGTTAGGAAAATGAGTGAAAATAATAGATTTTCAACAAAATCTTCATTCAGATTATGTTGGTCAGTCAAAGAAAACAAAACAGTTAGTATATATTTATTACTTTGGATTATATTTCCTTTTTAGAAATACAGGAAGGTATACTACCTATTATAGAATAATAGTATACAGTTTAGAGAAAAGGATATTTCCTCATTTCAGAAAATGGATAAAATATTCCTCACGTTAGGTGTCCATTTTATACAATACTAATAAAAACCTAGGGTGAGATTGATTTATGATAGATGTTAATGAGACTCTTGGTCGTAAAAAATGGTATCTAAATTTTTTTTTTGTAAATTGAAGATTATGGCAACACCCAATTCCTAAGGTTCTTGAAAGAATCTGTAGTAAATTTGTTGATTTTTTTTAAAGAATGATATCGATAGTAAGTTACGTTATTTCAAATGAATGCTGGTTGAAGGTAAAGCATTGTAATTAACAAACATTTTAACTCTGTAGAAATTTTCATTTTCTAAACATCTTTTTATTTTATTTGTTCATCCTTCATCATTTGTTCATCATTTGTTGTCTGTTTAAGGGTGCCATATTTAGGGGCATCTTCAAACGGAATGGTAAAAGATGATACAATAATTGAAGTAAAATGCTCTTTGTCTGTCAAAAACTTAAAGATAGAAGATAGTGAGAAAAATAAATTTATTTTACATTGACAAAAATGCTATGAAATTTAAATTTAAAAAAAACATGTTATTTCTACCAAATCCAATGCCAATATTTCACAAAAAATAAAATTTTATTTTGTTGTCTATACGGATGTTGATATTCATATAGAAGAAATAATGAAAGACGACAAGTTTTGGGTGAAATACATAGTACATAAATTAACATCACTGCATCTTCTGATAAACTACTCCTGCAATAAGTTCGCATTAGTCTGAAATATCTGAAGTGATAAAAAAATGAAAAAAACAAATTTTCAGATATGATAGTTCTGCTCTGAAGCGACTATAAAATATTCAAATTAGAGATTGATAAATTATTTGCCACTTCTATAAATTTAGGTAATTGGGTAATTTGGGTAAATTTATAGAAGTGGCAAATAATTTACCAATCCCTAATTAGATTGATCCTACTATACCACCATGCGTATGTCAACTGATAAAATATTCAGTCTAAGAAAAACGATTTTCATTGTATTTTTTCATGTATATGTCTATGCAAATTTAGAATAATGTTTATGAGAAATAAAGTTTTATTCTATAGCATTTCCAAGTCAATTGTAACCTTTTCCATTTCAGTTGTAACCCAACCAACATGAATTAATTCAATATTATTTATTTTATTATTGAAAAATAATTATTTTAATTACATTAATGACTTTTGAAATAATTTCGGCTTGTTCTTTCGACATTTTTTTCGCTTATTAGATAATTGATATTAAGAGCTGATTTCAAGTAGTTTAAATTAAAAAAAAAAAATTGTTTATTTTTAAATATTTATTATTTTGTATTTATTTAGTAGGTGGAGGATGGATTTCATCGATTATATGATCATTCATTAGGTTTTCGATGTTGTTAATGACAAATTTTTTACCGAAGTTTTGATCAGCCATGATTATTTCGATTTAATAATTAGTTTTTGAAATTCTTCGGTATAGGTATCGTTTACTAGGTTTTCAAAGGCACTATTTTCGAATTTCAAACTATCGGATTTCCTATCGCGCATGCGCATTTCGCTTTTCCGTTGCTATTGAAGATTTCTACGATGAAGGGATCGTTTATTAGGTTTTCGAGGGTTCTAATTCTATTTTTTTTAGTTGGGTTTTGGATCGCGCATGCGCATTTCCGTTGCTATTGAAGATTTCTATGATAATTCCCATCCCCATGCAAACTTTTACAATCCCTACACATCATGTATCCTGCAGAATTTGAATAAACTTAATACTTAAAAAGGGCTCATGGGTCTTTGCCGCTTAAAAGGTCGGAGGAGTTAACAGATAAGGTTCTGACTCAAGAAGTTATGTTTATGAAATAGGTTTACAGCCACAGGAAGCTATGGCATTGCTTGCTGAACAATGTGTACTAACTCAGCTTGTGCAGGTGCATTCACATTAGCTCTAGAATTTAGAAGATAGTCTATCTGTAAGTTAACACTGTCAGTAGCTCACTATTTTATATGATGTAACTCTGTATTTTGTTTAATAAATTATTTTTTAAGATTTGTACGCATCGACTTTATTAATTGTATGTATCTCGTATAACTCAAAAACGTTTAGCCGTAGAAAGTTAATATTTCGTATTTAAGATGATTGTAAAATCTAGTTGTGAACTTCCCTTTTTGGTCGCTGCATGATTACCGGAAGTGGTGCTTTACTTGAAGATCATTATTGATTTTTAGTTGTTTTATTAATTTTTGGTGCCATTTTATTAGATCAGTAATTAGAAAGTAAAAAGGCCATTCCGTCACCAAGTTTTTATTTTATTTTACATTATATCGGCGCTTTGGCCATCTTGGGCCATTCTCAAGTCATGTAAAATGTACTTCATTTAATTGTTTTTATGTAAAACAAATGTCAACAATGTACTTTCTTTTTCTTTCCATTTTTTGTCCCTTATTGAGTCAATGCATCCGTATGGTGTGCTGACTGAAGCATGGCTGCATGAGTCATGACAGCAAATCATTATTTTAATAATAAATAAATTAAGAATGTATTTAGCATACTTAATAAATGTGACAAAATAGTTATACATCAAGAATTTACATTGACCTTTTAAAAGACAAGTATTGGAGAGCAATAAAATAAACTTTACTTGGGGTTTGATTGAGCACACAATAAAGGGATGAAAGGTCTAAAATTATACAATTGATAATTAGAAAAAATGAAAATAACTTATTTCATAATTACAGTATATATTTACCCCAATAACTTATTCCATAGTAAACATTTGATTAGCTTTAGAATTTTTTTTGTTTTTTTGTTTTGCATGTATAAAAAGGAGAAAGCGTTATTTTAAATTATGAAATGGTTGAGAGCACCGGAAAAGAGAAATAATAGATGGATTAGAGATTAATAGAAGGTCTATAGCAAACAAAGGGGGGGGGGGGAAGAACAGATGTAATATATGTAATGTAGAGATAATTAGAATGTGTTTAGAGCTAAAATGAAAAAAAAAAAAGTTATGAATATTACTTACAATATTATTGTATGTCTAGCTATAGATTGATTAGTATGCTGTATATGTAGCAATTCAAGGTATTTGGGCAGCAGTGCTGTAAATAAAGCATTTCTCTCTCTTAAAATTAAAATTTTGTATAACAATTTTTATATCGAGCCCACAGTAAATATTTTGCCAAACATAGCCAATTTTTACCATATAAATATTTTACAGGCTCTTGCATCAAGAGAATTTAATAAGCAAGGCATATTTTGGTGCCTGAGGCATGCATGCGACATTCCATAATAAAATGAGTATTCTCATTTTTATTAAAATCAGAGACTGAGCATTTAGAATCAATGTTCATGAATTTTTAAGTAAACACTTTTTAAAAAAAGTATGAGGATTAATGGTAAAAAAAAAATCTATTTAAAATGAAAATAATAAAAATATTTTTCACTTTAGATTTTTATTTTTCCAATATCTTAATTTCAATATAAAATATTATTACTATATAATATAAAAAATAAAATATAAGTTAATCTCCTTAATATAAGAAATATTATATTATATAATCCATAATGGAAAATTTTACAAATGATAAAGTGAGTAAACAAAATTAATAATACTAATAAGTTATGATATGCAGATGAAGCAGCAAGATGATTCCTTGGATAATCCAAGATCATTTAACTTTGATTTAATTTAAACATAGTGTAAAGAAACCTTTAGATATAGAAGAATAATTTCAAAATAACAATTGATTTTGAAGAATGTTTCAGTATACCATTGGTTTGTGCTATTTGCAGGTCGCAGGAATAATAGTTCCTTTCTGCAGTTGCGGTGACAAACATTCATCTGTTTTATAACAGTTGAAGAAGAAACTGGCTAACAAAGCAGGTTTTCTTTTCTTCTATAATCTTCGCATGACGACAAAACATGTCAACCAAAGTTAATTATCCATGCTTGACTTCTTCGTATTTGCCTATAAGCAAGGCAATGACTGGAGGCTAAATATATAAACAATGCCCATTGCAAGAACGATTGGATAGATACTTCAACACAATATTGCTGGGGTGGGTCTGTAAACAAAAAGTACAATAGTTATATGTTTCTGGGCGAAATTCCAAAAATGATAATTCAGAGTAATGACCATGTATTTAATTATTGTGGTATAATACATAATTAGTGTGCTTATAAGACCTAAATTGGAGAATAGTGATATATCCAGCAGTTAAATTTAATGACAAATTGCGGAAGGATGATTGCATGTTTAAATGCTTATTATCAATTCAACTATTTATTTTATATGATATTAAAACTATTTATATTACAAGACAACAAATATTTTTTTAAACAAAATATTTTATTATTACCGATTTAATTATGCACAACTGAGTCTTAAAAACATAAATTATTCGATAAGTAATGGAAAAATCAGCTACCAATTACTTCCATTGCTATTCCTTGAAAATATGAATGCTTTTAAGGAAATAATTTTATTTTTATGCGCATGGTATTGGGAAACATGTTCATTTATATTATTCAATGTTCATTTATGTAATAGAAAGTAAGGACCATTTTTTTGATTAATTAATTATATTATATTACATCCTATCATGTTTAATTAATTATATTCCAAAAATTAACATTTCATGTGATACATTATACATGAGTATAATAACATTTCATAAATAATTAATTATACCACAAAAATTTTGAATGTGCTTATAAAAGTATTAATCTCTATAATATATAGAGATTAATACTTTTATTGGGCTATAGTTGTCAATATGACAACTATAGCCCAATAAATTTAAACCTACTAAATATCGAAAGGCTCAAAAATTTAACAAATGATATAGTAAACGCCAATGATCCTGGTAACTTGGTCAAGAAAAAATGCACAATTAGTTGCTAAACTTAAAAAATTATTGACTAAAAATGAGTTTAAAAGATATCATTAACATAGAAAACTTTCTATAATTAGCTATTCAATAGTTTAAAAAAATACTGTTCTAAAGAATGGACCAAGAGATTAATAATTCTTGATTTTGTAAAAATAAGGACCAAATTTTAATTGAAATTGATAGGCTACACTAAATGTGAATGCTTAATACTAAATTGATGGTAAATGCTAAATGTGAAATTGACTTACTCATAATTGTGGCAGCAGTACATACCACCAAAACAGCAAGCAGTGCCTATAGGACAGCATCTTCTAGAAACGAGGCAGCGTATATAGCCTGGTGGTGTTGGATTTTCTAATAGTAAAATATAATATTAAAAATAAATAGTTAAATTTTAATATTTATGATTATTTTATTATTATTTAAAAAAATAAAATAAATAAAGATGCTGACATAAGAATTATATTTACTCATGCTTTATACATCAAAATGATTTACATGTTACTGATTCAGCATGTCAGCTTGCAAATTATTACCGAAAGGTGAGAATATATTTAAGAAAAGGAAAAAAAAAAAATTGATTGATTGGGCTTTATGAAATGATTTCCTTTATACGGAAATCATTTTTAGCAGGATCCTGATGTGAGTATAGAAACATTCAAAAGAAAAATTATTAACTACTGATGATAAATAGCTTGGAATTCTTGATAAAGGTTATTATTTTAAATAATTATTATTTTTATAATTATTTTAAATTTATTGAAATAGAGGACAAATATATATTTTATGTGATCCTCAAATATAAACCGAAGAAAATATATATTTATAAAACAGATTTTTATGAACAGTCATTATAAATGACTAAAATAATCAGGTTATGGTTTAATTTTCTTTTTAATTTCACAAATATTTTAATTTGCATTTTTTTTTATAACTAATAGCATCCCTAAATTCGCTTACCTTTTCCAATTGAAATTAAAATCATCCTGACCAATGATGGACTAGCATTGTGAAGACCAAATTCAGGTTCTTCAGCAACTGCTAGCCTTTGGTGCAGGCATAAGAGAACTGATAAAATGAGCAAAAATAATGCCATGGTTGCGAATTTTAGGGAATGGTAGCTTTTGATTGAAATCAGAGGCTTTTATAACCCTTATCTTTGGCTGTTATACCTAGATTATAGTTAATTGTTGAGGTAGATTAATTGATCGATTAAAGTATCTTAGTCTGAGATGTTAATCTCTTGTTTATTATTAACTGTTCAGATACAGAATTACATGATGTTCACGCCCTATAAGTGTGACAATAGCAACAAGAGAGAAAGGAGGTTTAGGATTTCCAAATTTAAATTTAATAATTATAAAATTATTAGGATTTTAGAATTTCAAGTTATCAGTGGCTGTAAAAAATAGCACATAAAGTTAAAATTTTTATAACGAGCAGACGTTTCGATCCAAGCATGTGGACCATCATCAGGGCTAAAACATATCATAAATGCCTATGCCAGACCAAAACGATGAATGCAAAATGCAAGAAAGAAATAAAAGTTGAGAGAACATAAAGGCCAGAATAATGATGAAAATAAGTAACAGCTAGAATAATGTAGTAAGAGAAAGTAAATATAGTTATCAGTCACAGGAACTGATGATAGATTAATTATCTTTAATTATAAAAGTAGGTACTATAAGGCAGAGTGTTCCCAAAATAGGTATAATAATGGATATGAATCAGGCTACAAAAATTAAAATATTTAAATAACGTGTGTTTGGATTTCATGTACTAAATCATCATCATTAAAAAAACAGCTTAATTAATTTAAGCTCAGTTCAATGCAAGCCATGGATGGTTCCCCACTTGCAAGGAACTACAAATGTCTAAACATTTGGTTGCTTTATTATTGCAACGCTAACGTACCGATTCTCTAACAAGAGATTTTGAGTAAGAACAGTTATAACATTATAAACAGTATGTTAGGCAGTTACTGAGGATATCCTACAAGTCACTAAGAAATTGAAAAACAAATTCTACAAATATAATTTTTTTTAAATGAAACAATTTATAAAATTTACAAATGGCAAGAAGAGTCATGAAGATTAATAGTAATAGATCTAAAGCATTTTCTGGATAGAGGAATCAGATTGGAAGATAGTCTTATACCTCTCTTATTCATCGTCATTATAGATAAAGGCATTCTACAAGAAAGTAAATGAGCGCAGAAAATCCTTCATATACCTTTCCCTATTGCTGAGAGAGAAATCGATAAATAAGAGGTGGAAGGTCCACAGTCGATCAGATTTTTAGCCTCCGGATGATACTGGAGAAATCCCAAAAGCACAGGAAGACGAGCCATCTCCTTTTTATTGACTTTCAGAGTGCCTTCGAAAGCCTTAAAAGACCTAAACTATATGCAGCACTATGTGAACCAGAATCCATATGAAACTTGTCTCCCTGATTAAGATGACCATGGATGACGCTAGGTATACTGCTCAAGTACAGTCAGACTTGTTCTCAGAGTTTGTTCCACAAGAGGGGTTGAGAAAGGTGATGGGCTAACCTGACTACTATTTAATTTGGTACTGGAAAAAGTTATTGGTGATTTAGGAATCCAGACCAATGACACCATTTTTAACCATATTTGGCTTTGTAGATGATCTAGACCTAGTTGCGAGATCCTATGAGCCCTCAAGAAAGCATTTTTTAAGTTGGCAGAAGCTATGGGAATGAGTATCAATCAGGAGAAGGCAAGTACATGCATGTAGGACCTGGAAAAGAGATAGCAGTTCGGGAACCGGTAATTATGGGTCAATTTACATTCCAGAATGTGGATCAATTCACCTATTTAGGATCTGTTATGGAAATTCCTTGAAACCTGCCAGCGAATCATGAAGGCAATGAAGTGTTATTCTGGTCTCAGCAAACAGCGGAGAAGTTCAGCAGTCTCCTGCAGCACGTCTCCCCTGCAAGCATTTTTTAAGTTGGCAGAAGTTATGGGAATAAGTATCAATCAGGAGAAGGCCAAGTATATATGTGTAGGATCTGGAACAGAGATAGCAGTTCGGGAACCGGTAATTATGGGTCAATTTACATTCCAGAATGTGGATCAATTCATCTATTTAGGATCTGTTATAAAATGCAAGATCCTCATCAGACCTATCCTTACTTACAGATTAGAGATCTGGACCTTCACAAGCACAAAAGAGAAGGAGATCCTTGTCTTTGAATGAAAGATCCTTCATTACATATTTGGTGAGAACTGGAGAAGGAGGAAGAATGGAAGAACAGACAGATCTAAGATCTGTATGGGGATTCTGATGTGATGAGGCGCATCAAGCTTGGGAAAACTGCATTGGGCAGGACATGATTGTAGCCATAATTGCAGACTTACAAGAAAAGTTGCAACAGGCTCTTTTGCCTTCAAAACTTCATATAAGAACCAAGGAACAAAGTGAATTAAAGAATAAAGTAGTGGCTTTTTATGATGAAGGAATCAGGAACTATTCAAATTTTAGCTAAATATTATCTAAATATTTATATTATTTATTAAGATAAATATTATCTTCACAGAAAATCAGTGGGCTTTAGGGGTTGGAGACTTTGACAGATTATTCTTGGGTGCATTCAGCCTTCACAGGCTGCTGGAAGTTTAATGATTTTATCTTCAAGCAAAATGCCAGTATAAAAAATTGTAACTTTGTAGCAAAATAAATCAATTAATCCTTAGATAATCAAGCTGATTCATTGCAGAAATAATAAAAAAAATTAAATTTCAAAATAAATATATTAGAGGGAAAATATATTACAAAAATATAATAAAAGTCAATCTTAATATAGATTCAAAACATTTAGGAACACACTAAGCAAATATAAGAATTAAATTATAATAATAATTTATTAATTAAATAAATGATAATATATCCATATAAATAATAGAAACAATAACTAATAATTGGTTACTTTTAATTTTGGATTAATATAATTTAAATATCAGTTATTTATTTGGTCACAGTTTTAGGTACCTTGTAAACAACATAGAATAGAGGCACCTTATTCTGGTTTACATTGATATATACGAATCTATAAAGATTAGGGATTGATAAATTATTTGCCACTTCTATAGATTTGTTTTATTGAAAACTAGTTTCAAATGGTATACATTCATCTTCAGTTCTAAAAATACAAAAAATTCAAAAATAAGCAATTCAAAATATAGTTTGGTATTATTATAGATATTAAATTAGATGTAATATAAATCAGTATTATAAAACATTTATGAATTATGAATTTAATTAAGATAAGAAATCTAATACATGTTGATACTCACCAAGGTTTAAATGAATTATATCAAACAGAAAAGTTTGTACTGGTTTCTTCTCGCATTGAACTAACAATGCGAGAAGAAACCAATTGTTAGTTCAATGCGAGAAGAAACCAGTACAAACTTTTGTTTGATATAATCCATTTAAACCTTTGTGAATACCAACATGTATTTGATTTCATATAATTCATAAATGTTTTATAATACTGATTTATATTACATCTAATTTAACATGTATAATAATACAAAACTATACTTTGAAATGCTTATTTATGAATTTTTTGGGTTTTTAGAATTGAAGATGAATGTATAACATTCGAAACTAGTTTTCAATAAAACCAATTTATAGAAGTGGCAAATAATTTATCAATTCTTAATTAGATTGCTCCATCTATACCATCATGCGGATGTCAACTGTCTATAAAGATTGTTGTGCTTCAGGAACTAGAACAAATTCTTTAAATTTGCAGGTAGTAGGGCTTATATCCGCAGAAGTATTGTGAGGCACTCCATGACTACAACCACAAACTAGAATGTGTATTGTTGTTAAGGTTCTCTATTGGATGCAACATTTTGGTGGATTCCATCTGAGGAGGTGCCGATGGGTCAACTTGGGTTGTTCAATCCTGAGGTGAGTTTTTATATTTTCCTCTTGGCGGTTTGCTGTTAATTGTTGTCATGGTTAAGTATCTTCACAGATCCTCTTCATTTTGTTAGCTTTCGGAACCTTAGACCAAGAGTTAAGTTACTATGATTTTAGGTACGGAAAGTATAGTACTTGCTTCTTTGGTTCCTGTGTCTGCCAGTTCACAATCCAATATTACTACATGACTAGGGATCCATTTTGGATTTTCTTGAGGGCTGAGTATGAATGGCTACAAATTAAGATGTAATTTTACTTCCTCTAACTAGTTTCAGTTCCCCAACTAGTATTTTCTATCATGCAACTCATTAAAAAACAAAAAACTTGTCTTGGGTCCCAGACACAGGAACCAAAGAAGCAAGTACTGTACTTCCTTGACCAAAAATCATAGTAACTTGATCCTACTAAGGTTTTTTTGGTTCCGAAAACTAACAAAATGATTGTAAATAATACATGTATATGTATGTATATATATATATATATATATATATATATATATATATATATATATATATATATATATATATATATATATATATATATATATATAAAATATTACATATGAATAAATCGTTGTTGTTAACTAAGAAAAATGGGAGAAATAATAATATTTTAATGTCACTGTAATTTCATGTATTGGGATGTAAATACTGAAACATCATTTCATGAAACAGTGTGAACCTTATATTGCTAAGCTACTTTTTATCAAGATTATGCAATATTTCACACTAGATGTGGAATTAATTAAAACTAATTATAATTACTTATGGACTTCATTAACTAATGAAAATCACCTACTTCTAATAATTAGAAATTTCCTTCCTTCTAGTATGATTTCAAATAAGTGTAATGTTAAAAACTAGTTAAAAGAGTTGTTGAATAGTCTTTTGTTTGCATAAAAACAGTTGTTAGCATAGAAATTGTCAGTGTCGAAAACCTTTGTCAACTCGTACTTCAAAACTTACTTTTAGAGAATGTCCTCTTCTTGCTTCTACAGCCTACATTCATAACTCAGAAATAGGTATAGCGTGCATTATTATATTTTTTTCTAAAGCCCATTATCACAGGCAATTTGAAAAGGGCTAATATCATAAACAAAGTCATGGGCACTATACCCTATATTATTATACACTATACCCTATATTATTATACACTATACCCTATATTATTATACACTATACACTATACCCTATATTATTATACACTATACACTATACCCAATATTATTATACACTTTACAAATTTTAAAGATATGTGATGAATATATATTTTCATTATAGCACTTTATGCAATTTTTAATCTGTATATGTAGGTAAGTGTTTTCTTTATACATGTTTAAAGAAAACCAATAAAAGTTAAGTCGCCAGACCTCTTCCTTAGCCACTTTTTTATGGAGGTGATTTCAATAAAGTAAGAATTTAAAACATTTACCTGCATGAATTTCATATAATTCTTGGCATGCACAAATCGGAAATAATGAGAACTCCCGCCTTAATTCGTGCCCACGACAATGGTACCATGTGGAATAGAATTATAATCGATTATTAGATGTAAAACATTGATGGCTTGGTCTAAATTTTTTGTTATTTGTTTACTTTATTATTTAAATGAAATATACGCCGGTGTTCCGCAGGAAAGTGTTCTAGGCCCGATACTATTTCTGCTCAATACTGCTGATATCCCAGAACCTGAAGAAGACGCCATGGCTATATTAGCCGATGATACAATGGTTCTTTCTATCGGAAATGATAACCTGAAAACCCATAGAACACTAAATGCAGCAGTAGCCAGTAAACATATATGGGCCTTAAAATGGAGAATAAAACTAAATGAATCGAAACCCATGCATATTGATTTCACTAACAAGAAAATCAATTATCTGCCGATTTCGATAAATAACCACGTGATCCCCTATTCCAGGAATCGCCAACCTGCGGCTCTTTTAGAAAATTTGTTGGCTCACTGAATATTAAATATTTCAGCAAAAAATCATTCCAAATTTTAGTTACTATTTTTTTAAGGCATTTGATTCCTCTACACATAATATTCAAAGTTCCAGAGAATAAGATAAAACAGGCACTTCTATGTTTTTCCATTTTTTTTTTTTTCGATATAGATTTGGCTCGTTGTCACCAAAAGGTTGCCGACCCTTGCCCTATTCTAACAAGGCCAAATATCTCGGGATGACATCGAACGCAAAGCTCCGATGGAAAGAGCATGTAAAAACAAAATTAATACAGCTAAATCTGAGGTATCAAAAAATGTATTGGTTAGACAATCCAATCCATCCGTAGAAAATAAATTTATCCTGTACAATGAAGTCCTGAAGCCTATCTGGACGTATGAATCCAATTGTGGAGATGCACGAGGGATTCCAATAGGCAATTCATTTAAAGCCCTTAATAATAATATTTATTAGGTACTATAAGTTATCATAATGAAAAAACAAAATAACAGAAAATAACTTGCTTATTTGGTTGTTTTTTCTTTTATTTCAAAACGACATGACTGATAAAAAACATTATAGTTAAGAACAATTTGTTCGTTATTGTTACCATTGGCGTAACTTAAAAGGGCGCAGAGGCGCCACCCACGGAGAGCGTCTAAAGAAAAACTGGAATTATCAGAGGGAAGATTAAAAATCCTTTTTTTTTTTTCAACTTTATTGGGAGACAATCTTTAGTTTAATAAAGGATGAAAGATGAATGTAACTCGAAGCAATAAAAAATGAATATGGCGGTAAATTATGATCTAATGTTTATATCACGCCGTTTTAGCTCCTTTTTTTTTTTCAAGATATTCTAAAACCGAATAGACCGTAGATACCAGGCAACTGGCGCAGCACCTATTTTCCCCCTTCGTCCTTCCTCTAATACAGCTGTTTCCAGTCTACTTCAAAAGAGTTTTTGTTTTTAATGTCGCATTCGTATGGATCGGGCATAACAGTTGAGTATACTATTTGTATTTTTTATTATTTCTATATACTGTAATCAATTTCATTTTATAAATATTGGAAATTAATTTTTGTTACCTCATTTCGATTTGTTTTGTTATAAAAACAAAAAAAAAAAAAAATAAATGATCCCTCTCGTGTACCCATTTTTCTCTCAACATAATCTATAAATGTCAAAGGGGCGCACATTTCCGCTGTTCGCAGCCAGGCGCACTTTTTGTTATTACTTTTTGTTACCTCACTTTTTGTTACATATGTATTGTTGTTACATATGAAACATACTTGCATATTGTTATTGTAACGCTACGTACCTATATTATTGTTGTAATATTATGCATATTGATATTGTAAAACCATATATAGTGTTGGTTTATACTGACTCGAGTCAGTGACCTTAGACTTCCAGCAAATTTTGGACAATAGATATAGGACAATAGGAGAGAAATAAAAGATGAGAAAAAATGTATTCTGAAAATGAGAAAATGTTTCTCCGAAACGTCAAAATAATTAAATAAAGGAGAAGATTGTATTGGAAGTTATATATTGCCTTCAATTAATAATATAATTTTTGTTTGCCTGTATAAGAATGAATAAAATAGTACCTATTGACATTGGAGATATGGTTATAATAAAAACAATATCTTAATTATATCGGCACAGAAATAACGACGTCTGTGTCACTGTAAAGGATCCTTTAAAGGATTAAAAGTATCGAGGACCGATATATCGAAATATCGATATATATTTTTCGATATATTGTACTACTATTTCGATAAATTCAAAAAGTATCATAGTTCTCATACTTTCAAGGCGGTGACAAAGACATTTACCGAGTTAACCATTTTACCGGATATGAGCTCAAATTTGCTTATAATAAATACTTTTGAATATGACAAATTAATTTGCTGTTAAAATGTATTTAGTGCTTTTATAAATAAAACAAAAAACTTTTTGAACATTTTTAGGCGATCTACAAAATTGAACTAGTGGAAATTTTTTTGTTATTTTTACAGACAAAAGACTAATAATATTCATAACTCACCGAAGTCTACGCCAACGTTAAAAAATCAGGGATCTTGGATTTATCCAGAGAATCTTTGAAAACAGGAGCATTGTTTGAAACTGCACTGCAACTGACTAAAACCCGTCAGTTGATATCGGCAATGACACATTTTTATCTCAGATTCATCGGCTACGTATTCTGATAATTCGCTAATGATAAGGTGATCCCAAGCCAATTCGCAAATTACAACCAGAATCCTGATTATACTGCGGAAATACTAGAACTAGATGGACCATTCCACTACCATTTGGCTATCATAAACAATTTAAAATATGATCGAATGTAAAATATGTCTCAGGAAGTTTATGGTGATCTTTATTGGATACTTGGTTTTATTTCAATTTTAATAAACAAGACTATACCGATTATATTTTGAGAAACTATGTCATTAATCTCTTTTTAGATGAAACAACAGTACTATTACGCTCAAAGGTATCCCATTACGTAGTTAGTATACCTACCTCATTAAGAAACAAAAGATTTTAGGAGCTCTAGTTAAATTGTTATTCAATTATTAAAAAAAAAATAGATTTATTTAATTTCTATAAAGTTAAAAAAAAAATTTTCTCCCAGCAGGTTTATTTGGAACAAATTATAATTAAATCTATTAAAATATTTTGGCAATAATTCGCATTCGAGATACTATAATCTAAATCCTTGGTAAGCAATTATTATTTTTCAAGCGCAACAGATTCTAACAAAACTGTATTAAAAATTTATATAAAAATAAAAAAAAAAAAAAAAAATGAATTCAATGGATTCTTAAACATCTATAATGAATTGTTCTACCTTACGATAAAAATGAATAACTATTGACAGTAATGCACATATTATTTTTTTAAGTAAGGGGGCGCGTGAATCATGAAATCTTAATCAAAGATAATTTTATTTTTTTTTATGGAAGTTGGTGGTACTTTATTAAGCTTATCTAAGGACAAAAGTCTTTGACGATAACAAAAATGGCTTCTTTACCTTTCAGAGAGGGGAATTTGGTGGGTTTTAAGGTAACAAATTAATACTAAAGTTATTAATTAACTAGTTAGGATTTCCCATTTGAATGCTTAAATTTTAATTAAGGTATTTTATTTGAGGAGCAATATAATTTAATTTATAGGATTTAAGCAGTCAAAGTATCTGGTGATAAATTATTTATTTTAATTTGTTTTAGTATTACATTATTGAAAATTAATATTCAATGCTATGAAATTTCAAAATGAAGATGGAATAATACAAAAATAAATAAACTGCTATTCCTGTTCAAAGGAATAAGGTACAGCGCGTTTTTGCGGGATGTATTTATAATAAGCGAAGATTAATTAGGAATTATGAGAGTTGATAAACCTATCTTTTACTTTAGGATTTCCCTTGGTAATCATTAAAAAATGAGCTTCTAATAACACATTATAAAGCGCAAAATATGTAGGATTATCTCAGATTACATATTTAAGATATCTATAAAGTGATAAAGTTCTTAAGAAAATTTGATGAAATTATGTGTGGTTTTGATTTATATTAACATTGTTGCGATTATTTAAAGAAAAAAACACGAAGCTGATCGGTTTTTTAATACAAAACCAGATAAGGATTGCAGAAAAATAGGATTTAAATACTCTGTAAGTCTTCTTCAAACTGCTAGACAAAACTACGTAAATTGTTTTTATGAATAAATTTCTGCTATTGTCGATAAGCATTGTTGCGAAACTCTGCATAGACGAAAATATTATTTATGTCTATTGGTATCTCATAGCGAATTTTAAATATTCCATAGTTTGGACGTACACATATATTAACAATGTATAGAAGGGTCTACAGATGACCAATATGATAAGTGGAGAGCGATACTGAAGATGATGTTGAACGTCTGCAGGCAGGTTGGTGGTTGAGGTCCTTGTTGAACAAACATGTTGCAGCGGTTGTAGTAAAACCAAAGAAGGTCACATATCTGGTGTGCGGGACCTAATTCATCTTACCGTAGTGAAGTGTCCATGGCATTATTGGCCAAATACTTGTTAAGGGTTCTACAGAAGACTAACATGATTGGGCAACATGGATGTTACACCAACATGGAACCAATCTTGGTGCTACCTTCACCATTAAACGTACGAGATTAAAATCCCCTAGGCTTAGAAACATGTCGTGTTAAAGTCAAAGAATCTAGTAAGTAGGCTTGTTAAATAAAATAATTTGTTACGTCACAATCATGTTTTTTTTCCCTAATAGATAGTTATAAATAATATACTTTTTAGTCGTATTTTCCTTTAGTAAAATATACTATTGCACTGGGTCGAAGGTCGGCTGTGAGGGGCAGGAGTGCATTTTCTATCCGTTCCATAACCCTTACAACACGGATATGGAAATTTTGAAGATGTCTGATATGTATGTGTGTGTGTGTGTGTATATATATATATATATATATATATATATATATATATATATATTTTTTTTTTTCTCCCCCCTACATTTGAGCACCTCCAGCGCCACCCTTTGGGTCAAATGAGCTGAAATTCTGTACGTAGAGTTTACTTCTAGGCAAAATAATACCATTAAAGTATAGCTAAATTCCAGTTAAAAATTCCGAACGTTTACCTGAAATTTCGGCGTTTTTAAAGTTTTTTGCATCTCTACAGCTCTACCAAATAAGTTTATAGGGTTGAAAATTTGTATGTAACTTGAATTGGTGTTAGGGAAGTATCTTTTGGGGATCTCGATTTGTTTCCCCTGCCCTTCTCCCCGGGTTTTTCGATTTTTTAAAGTATTTCCGCACCTCTAAAACCCCTCCGAATTGAGTTGGATTATACCTATTGCATTTGAAAGGTAGTTAAATTACCTTTAAAACGCAAGAAGGTTCGTCGAAATCGGACCAGTATTAGCAAAGATCTGGTTATTTAAATTTATTATATAATATTAATTTAAAATAATCCTAATAAAATAGAGAATCTTATATCAATATCAATATAAATAGATTAAAAAGTTTTTACAACGTTAAAACAAAGCACATGAAACGATTTCAGGAAGAAATTAATCCTTTCAAACTTCTTATCACCAATAAAGTTTGAATTGTTCAAGTCACATCACCAACGGCTCGCGTAGCACCCCTCCCCCCATTATCACTGAATATTATCATTAACAATCAATACAATGAGTTTTTTTTTTTATTCTTTCTTTATACTTGTAAAATACATAACCCTTAAGCTTAATGCCAGTAGCCATACCACTTTTTATAAAAAAGATACAAAAATACTTGTATGGAACGGTGCACTTCAAAGTGCCAGTGGGGTGGTGGTTGGTTGTTGTACACTTGCACGTGCAGGAAACTGCACACATTGCCGAGCCTTGCGTGTTAATGGCAGGTATTTTTATTTTTTATTTTTTTTTACACCTCGTGTTTTAGGCTTAAAAACCATATACCATATTCTTGTATGTGATAAGTATATAATTAGATTGTTGGACACCCTTACCCATTTTCAAGTCTAATGTTTCTATAACAAAAACATTTATTACCATTATCAGCATTATATTAAATATAAAAATTCCAATTATTTGAACCTTAATAATAATATATAATTAATATTCAAATCACAAACTATTCCAAATCTATAAAAATTTTTGCAAAATTGTGTTGTTGTTTTTTTACATTTTTTTTGTATTATATAGTTTATCTATATACTAGAATTAAATTGCAATAGTCTAATCGCTTTTGATAATTTTTAATTTACTCGAATTATCTTCTTATAATGGATTGGAGAGTAACTTCTCCAAAGAGGATTTCTCTTAGCTCTTTGTGTCCTTCACGACTCACGAAAAACAATGAATGATACCACATTGTGTGTTAACCGATACTACATCCGTCAGTCTACCTCTTCATATTCATCGTAAACTAGTCTTAAGTTTTTGAGGAGTTATACACAACAAAAAACTTAATTTATCCTAAAAAAATTAAAAGGAATCTGCAAACAAAGACTTTATGAACATAAAAAAATTGTGGTGGTTTGAAGAAAATTCTAAACTTAATAAATCATTTTTAAAAAGAATAATATTGTGATAGATAATTATAAATTTCTAATAAACAAACGAATTATAAAATTTTCGTTTCTATTAAATAACTTTTTAAGTATATTGTCATGGTTAAATAAGGATACACAATTTTTTTTAGCAATCTGTTGAGGTATTGTAAATGTAGTCACCAATTGTCGAGGTTAGGGTGGTATATTATAGGATATATTAGAAGTCCTCGAACAATGCTTATCCAAAATGGGATAAAAGTAGCTGGACGAGTTGAGGAGTGTAAAATTTAGTTTTCTTATATAATATGCACGACATCGTTGTTATTCCCGTGAGTTACCTGGTAGTAGCTTTGTGAACCAGCTGAGGAGACGGCTGCTGTGGTAGTTTAGACGTCCGCTGCTAATATAAGAACATTTGATATAATTAAATTGTAATAATGTAGATATTGTTGACCGTAGATGTGATTCAAGAAGATGGTTGGCAGCCAAAGAAGAAAACACATTTGTAATAAAACCTATTTTTAACGCGTATCGATGTTTCGACGTTAGTTTCAAACATTCAACAGGGATAACCAAAATTAGGTAACAACCATAAAATATAAAAACATGAGATTATAAAGCTATGAAAATATAAATATAAATAGATATTTTTCTATCTATCCATATCTACTTATATATTTTCATACTTATATACTTGCGCGTGTTCATACTTCATCCGTTGTTATCTTGTTTTGCGTAGCGCTGATGAAGGCCTGCAGCTTAGGCCGAAACGTCTGAAAATATTAAAATTAAATATAAATTTTACTTGTCAATGTGTTTTCTTCTTTTGCAGAATCCCACTACTTTCTTCTTGAATCAAATTGTAAGTCATCTGATTATTATATGACAAAATTATTTAATCTATTTAATATTTAATTATATTAGATTCTTAAGATTAAAAATTTGGTGGTCCGAACGATCCAAAAGATGGACTAGCACTGTGTTAAGACGTGCTGATAAATACTTTTATGTGTGATAATCTTGTTCACCTTGGAGGTATGCTAAAAATTTAAGGTTTATCGCTGATTTCGGCGTCTAGACGGAAAATTCATTCATAAGAAATGTTTACTCTGTTATCTACAATATCATACCAGGAGAAGATGGTTAGATTGACAGTAAAAATAATACATATAATATTATAAAATTATATAACACAATTTTATGTATAATTTTGACCGCAACCCTGAGCATCTTCTTCAGTAATCGCTATGGATAACTATTCCATATATAATAATATTGTATCTTACGAGTTACTTCCATTAAATCTTTTCAAAAGGGTGTCCTCCACAATCTGACCATTTTTTCGTCTAGTCAGGTTACATATTTTCCTCTAATAAATTGGGCAATTTTCTTTTACTGTTCGTCAATATAAATAGTTATCCGCCACAGCAGATCTCGAGCCGGGGAATGGGAAAATTGTAGAACAGTGCCTTACTCACTGAGCTACCCCACTCCTTTTATATTTTATTATTATTTAACTATCAGAAAATATTGGAGGTAATTACATTGCCAAAGCTCCACTTTTAGTAGTCCAGAATCTACTCACTTAAGTTTTTACTCCTACAAAGGCTACTCCTATTACCAACCTATTCTAATCAGAGTGGGAAGATCGAGATTCATTCAGTGGGTCTGCCATGAAATATATTTCAACCCGCCCAGGCCGGATTCGAACCGGCATCGCAGCAGGCTCAAGGTTACTAAAGATGTGCTTAACACTCTCCTCGGTCACCACATCCTCCCAATATCCAATACAGTGTATCACAATAGCGCGAGTAAAATAGAATTCAAGCAATTTCATATCAAAACTTAATGATGATACTTATTCAAAATTTTAAGAAAAATTCGTTTTAATTTTTAATTGTGTGGGTGGTTTTCTTTCTGTTAGCTAGTCTTATAATGTGTAATTTTTTTTTTCTAAAACTGCAGTAAAAGAAGTAAATATATATTAATATGAGATTAAGAGATTATTGCATTCTCGCATAAACTAAAGGTTTATTTAAAGAGTTTCCGTTGTTAAACCCTGATTTCCTGAATGCCACCCGAACTAATACTTTGGAGACTCCGAGGATGATTTATTGTCCCCAAGCAAATAATATATATGTAAATAATAATCGAAGTAAGTATATAATCAGACTAAATCACGGTAACAATGTTGCAGAAAATAATTTTAAAAAACAACGTTGGTTTTTGTTTCACTCCTGCTTCTTCCAGAAATGCAGTGCAACATGATATTTCCTTTCGTTATTTCAGTAAGAGCTAAGGAAGCATATTTTTTTATAAATCTCCATTAATACCCAGACATCCCGAGAAAAGCAGTGATGAGATGTCCCTAGATTAGTTCCCTCTTCATGAAGAGGCACTTCTCACAGTTAACACGCAACCCAGCTTTCAACAACCTTTGCAGAACTCGATCTAGTCGAGAGTGATGTATATTTGGCGTTGCTATTAAGAGAAAGAATGATGTCTTTACATCAGCTAAAATGTAGTCCATTAGCCATTGTGGTGGCGCAGGTTCTTCAACTAATCCAAAAGCCTTCGGCGATATTCGTATTTCCATAAATAGTACTAAACGATTAAATATTTTTTTATTGAAATCCACTTTAAATTATAGCTCTATATTACTTAACCCATTCCATACCGAGAGCGCAAAATTACGCTCATCGAGTCCGTTCTTAGTAACTGAGCACGAGATATTGGGCTCAGTTACTGAGCTTCAGTATTTAGGCTGCCTCTGAGCTCTTAGTCATTCAGAAAAACCTTCCTCGCTACTTCAGTACATCTGTACAGGATTCGAAAACCAGGAACAGGTGATAGTTTTGAGATACCTTTCACCGTTTTGAAGTTAGACGCTTTCAAAATTTAGGTGGGTGAACAACATTTTTAATGAAAAAAAACTAAGGGAATTTTTTAAATAAGTTTAACTTACATTTAACAATAAAAGAAAGCAGTTGATGTTGAACGGCTGCATCAGTCACAGCCGAAATTTTTCGTTTATTGCACAGTATGCTGGGTAAGTTCAGCAATAAAGCCGCCATATTGAATGGGTTTAATTCCTCCTCTTTCTTTTTGATTCTTTCCTTGTGGATCAAAGAATATCTCCATCACTTCTTATTTTGTGCGTGATAGTCGATCGGGTAAGATTGACGACGAGAGAGGTAGCACATAGAGTGAGATGATAATCCGGACGAAGGAAATAATCAGATAAATAATAAATAATAAGAGCATCTTGTTTTCTGATCTAACTCTCTGGCTTCATGATTTATGGCCGTTTTCCTTTTTAATACTTATCTTCTCGACTCCACATATACGTGCATTGTCTTGGTCTTTCCACTGCCCTTATTTCGCACTTCACTGACTCCTAGGGAGTCCATCTTTTATATAAATATTTTTTCCATAAATTCAACTTCTTTTCCAAAAATAATCCTTAAGATGCCTTTTGCCATTAATAAGTCCTTTTCCACATGATGTTGGTCCCCATTTAGACTGTTCTAGTTCTGTTAGAACTTTGTTTTTCATCCCTTCAAATTTTGCCATTGAGTGGACGACTACTGATTGATTAAGTGCATTTCAGGAACTTAAGTTATACTTGAAACAATAAACTGTCCTCGTTTATCCAAATTTATCTTAAATTTATTTTTTCTATGGAAGCATATGGAGTTGCTCTCGGAGCTATTTTGTCACAAGAGGTGGATGCAATCGATAAATCTGTGGCCTTTACGTTACAACAATGGCAGAAGGTAGAGAGGAAATACTTTGCCTCTGAATGAGAGATATTGGCGTTTATCTGGGGCATTTCACAGGTTAGATCTTACCTCTATGGCCATAAGTTTATTGACAGTACTGATCATGCCCCTCTGAGGTGGATGTTGGTATTGAAAGACCCCAGATCTAGACTGGTGCGCTGGTTGATAAAGCTAGCTGACTATGATTATAAGGTGAAGTATAAGCCAGAGAAATGCTAACACATTCAGCACAGGTATACTAGTTGTCGAAGTTTGGAATGATGAAGTCATCAAATAGGGAGCGGATATTTTGTGCGCAAACAATCAACAAGGAATGCCAGCAGATAGCGTATCATTTCGCAAGATATGAAGAGACTATACCTCTCTATTGATTAGCAGAGCGCTGGAGAGGTGTCTCGAGTATTTGTGGAGAACGTCGTGAACATGGGATGCCTAAAATTTTTTTGATGGATATATGTATTAATTTTGTTTAGACCTGTTGAGGAGAGCCTGTCTGCTGGGTCACCCAGCCTGGATGTCAAGAAAATACAGACAAGCCTATCTACCTAGCGCCGACGGTACGGTGTATGCCTTCGTAGGCCACTGATTAGTTACATTGTTCATTTTGTCAATAGAAAGAGGAACAACTGGGATCAGTGCCTATCATTTGCTCTAGTCTTGCACCGAAATTTGACTCGCCGAGCCATCGGCTATTCGCTGAATTTCCTTACTTACGGATGAAAAATCACCATCCCATTCCATAATAATATCAAGTCTCTGCTCAGGGAGTGTACGCAGAATTTTTTTCGGGGGGGGGGGGGGAGGATTTAATATGAAGAAGGCAAATAATCATCTAAATATCTATAATCGCAATATTTGGTGTAAGATTTAAGGATTATCATGAAAATTGGACCAAAACTATTGTTAAAATTATCAAAAATATTACTGAAAATACAAATCTTATGTTGGTGGGTATGAAACGTTTATTTCTCGTATATTTCGGGGTGGGGAGAGGAGAGGAGGGAGAGAGGGATATATCCCTGTGATCCTTCCCCTGCTTACACCTCTGCCTCTGCTCGACAATCAACTAACCGTCTATCCAGAAGAAATGCTTGTAACGGACGGCCTGCAGCCATTAGCTAGTTCTCACGCCCACTACTAGAAGCGCCAGGATATATCCACATAGTCGCCCGTCATATGAAAGAAGACGATACCTTTCATTTTATTATATTGTTATTTTTTATTAATATTTTCATGTAAATGGTGAAATAAATAATCGGGATGCAGTCAACAAAGTATATTGTTTATTGTACAAACCGACGTTCAATCATATGACCCATCATCAGGGCTATCTTAGTTCGAGGTTGTGACTGAAATCATTGAACTTTGGATCCACCTCGAACTAAATTAGCCCTGATGATGTCTCACATGATTGAGCCGAAACGTCGGCTTATAATGTACATGTATTATGTTTTCTAATAATAAAGCTATGGTAGAGAGGTGTACTGATCTAAGCCAAAATGATTATAATGACTCGATGATGACTCTAGCATGACATAAATTGTCCAAAGTTTTATCTATAAAACGAAGTTTTCGCTCTCAGTGTTTCCAGAGCTGAGACCATTGGTTGATCAGTACATCTGCCTCCTATATTTGCCTTACATAAGGTTTGCTAATTTATCTCTATCCTTTTTCTGATATTCTTATATGCAGATCTGAGGGAGAATTCCCTCAAACTGTACCTCTTCCCCTCATTCGCCTGGGAGCGAACACCTTCCGTTAGTGGCTACCTTCCTGCAATGTCTAAGGCGAGTACCCTTACCTTCGCTGATCATAAGTAACATTGGTTGGTCCTTCGATCTTTCGATCATCATATCTAAACATTTACATCCGTCCAGCTACTATTATTCCAACATGGATACGCATTGTTCGAGGCCTTCTGGTCTATTCTAACACCATAACCTCAATGTGCTTGACCGATTACAGGAAGCCTATCAGATTGATAGTAGCAACACCAAGAAAATTGAAAACAGGAGAAAGTTAAATCGGGGAATCGTATACAAAGGCTGAAATCATCGTTTATGTGGAGAAATCAGCAATTTGAAGAACTTATTCCAATTACACCTTGTGGGTAGAGGCCTAGAGGGGATCGCAGACCTCAGATTCTCTTGCTGATAGATAATCGGAGGATGGAATCCCCTTTTTAAAGGAGACGATTGATGTGAATGGAATGGTCTAAAAGATCGAGACTCTGTGTCGCAACACTGCGAGCTAAGTGGCGCGAAGAGTTGTTAGAGCTTGGCTCGATTTTATGGTATTAACATACTATCTCACAGTTCATTATTTTTTCAGAAAGCTCTAAGATGTGCTGGTTTTATATTTTCCTCTTTCTATTTTAAGCTCATGGAGCATCTTCGTTGTTATGATCTATAATAAAGGTTTAAACTGTTGTAGCTTCTCTTCAAAATAGGTCAATTTATCCCAGAGTTCTCTAGATGGGTCTATTACTTGGCTCATGTTCTCATGTTTCTGGCGTTCTCAATGATCTATTTAACTCTCAGTTGCTTCCATATTATTCCTAGATAATGATGGATAATTGAAAAGAATCTGTTTTCTTTCAACCACATAGGTTTGCCAATTTTTCCAATAAATCCACACATTTTTGAATGGCACCTTCGTGTAACTTTTCCAACATGATCTTTAAACTTTCCGGTACAACTATAGAGGAGCGGCGCACTATCAGAAGAGTCTAGAGACTGAATCGAGTGTCGTCTCACTAGCGATCTCTGCGTCCATTCTTGTTAAATACGTGCCCCTTTTTTCCACACTTTCTTATAAATTTGGTTTATGGTCACCGCTTAGAGCTGTTTTTTTACAAGCAATTTTTCGATTGCTATGAAAATTCATATTTAGTAGTTTTTGAGGGTGCAAAAAACGAATATCAACATTGTCTCTCCCTAAAAACATATTTTACCCCGCTTTGTTCCGTCGCGACAAATTTTATTCCCAGTTGCTACACCCATTGTGATTTAATTTTGTTAGATTCTAGTTTACACCTATTTATGATAGTTAATGGGTAATTTCATGTTTTTTAATTATGAATTTAATCATTTATAACCATAATGGATAATAATAACAGTATTTATTTTTGTAGAAAATTAAATTAATTATTTAAAAAAGTCAATTGCGATAGTAAAGTGATAATTTTATGGTTTTTAGTTATGAATCTATTTATTTACCTTATTTTTAGATAGTTAAATAAGAACTAAATGAATGAAATTACTTATTACAAATGTTTATTAATCATGGCCTTGAATTATGAAGATCATTTAAAAAAAAAACATTACTTGATTAATTATTATTTAATTGTATAAAATAAGTGAAATACTTATGTTCTAATGTGAAAAAGGGGAAGATGTTAAGTACATTAAAATAAAAAGTAACTTTTTTATTTAAAAAAACAAACAAACAGCCAAATAAGAATCAATTTGTGAACTGTGAAACAGCTGTAAGCGGTGAGCATAAAACCAAATTTATAAGAAATTGCTGAAAAGGAGGCATGTAGTTAACAAGAATGGCACTAGAGTTCTAAAGTTGGTTGGAAAGATTCTTCCATGTTCTTGTACACTTCTTTCTCTAATAATGCAGCTAGTCCAGTATTTTAAATAAGTTGATGATTTATCTTATCTTCATTAAGCTTAAATATTCTCAACTGAAATGTGTCAAGTTGCACATCTCAGATTATAAAATAAAGAATTCAGAAAATATCAGAGTGTGTGGTCTTTTTATTGACACTCCATATAATTCTCAACTATCTTATAAAATAAAGTAGGTTTTTAATTCGAAATAAAACTTAAACTGTACATAATTGTTTTATTATCATTTTTAATTGATTGGATCTCAGGGCCATGAAAAAATTCACAGGCATGGGAATTATGAAGTGAAGATGCTAGGTAGGTGGCATTAGTTTTTAGTACATACTAAACGTTCCTTCACGCAATCAGTATTTTGTTGACAAATAGTTTTTAAGAAATTGACTCACCTATTTCTCCAAATCTCCAAACACACATAGACCAACATATACATATTACATATTAATATATATTGCTGTTCTCACGCTAAACTAACGAACAGGAAAATCGCTACTTTTCAGAAGAGCAAAAAAACTGTTATATCCATAAAGGGCTCCTTCGATAATTTTAGTTTTTCTGTTGGTAAATATAACACCAACATAAAAATTTGAACTTATCGCAAGTACACAGACGAATACAATGGTTTTTTTGCTCCACTGAAAAGTAGTGATTTTCATATTCGTTAGTTTAGCATGGGAACGACAACATGTATTACCATGATTTATGATGTATCTATAAAAGTTAAATAGTACATAATTCAGTGTAATTGCTATATTATAATGTTTTTTGGCATTACAGATAAAGAGGTCTGCTGGATGTTTGCCATCCTCGTCAATCTTTGGACTCAGGTCCAGTCTCAAGAAGAAAAAAAAGGGTTTTCTTAGTATTGTACTATGGTTCTTCACTCTAACAGTATTAAATTAAACATAATCAATTAAACATAATATAGGTAATTAACATAGTACTTGTAATGGTTAGGAAATTCAAATAAAACAAAAATTAATTATGCAGTTGTCCTCATCTCATTAATCATGAGAATGATTTTTTATCATCTTTAAAAATATTCAGGTTTTATCAAAAAGTCAATTGATTTAATTTTCATGGTCAGGTCTGCTCATAATTTGTAAAATAATTATATTAAAACATTTATTTGTTATCGATTCATAAAAAGAAAAAAAAATCAGTATTATTACTATTAAATGAAATTTAAATTATTTGGTATTTTTAATGTGAGAGGTAATGGCAGATTTCAGGATCTTCAATCTACAGCTGCAAGTCCCTCCCAAATTTGTTAATAAAATCTTAAAATGGAATATCTTTAAGTTAATATTGTTTTTTGTATATATTATATATATACTTTTTTTTTTTTTTTTTTCTTTTTTCGGTTGGCTCTATAGACCTTGTAGATCTTTGGCCGCGCGATGTGGTGTTCTTACAGACATTTATTGCTTGCGGGAGCACAGACAGCCTGGAGGGGGTCACCCAACCTCACGTTGCTGCGGACCATGGTTTCCTTGGTGCAGCGGCAGGCTGCCCATTGCTCCATAACGGGTCCCTTTGGGGCCAATTCAGCAGTGTTCTTCCCACCGACTCAATCGGGTTCAAGGACAGTGACAAATCGGTCACGAGGACCTATATTTCTTTCCCCGAGACAGACCGTCCATGGACCAAACCTCCGGGCGGCTATTTTATGTCCTGGGAAACCACAACGCGATTCACAATTAAGGTACACGGGGTAGAGTCATCACTCCTATGCCCGGTCTGTGTGAGTAGCCTCCAGTAGGCTGATGGGCCTCACATACCCGGGGGGAGGGGTGATAGATTTCTTGAATTATTACTTTAATTAAATTAAAGTAGTGCCGGTGCCGGGATTCGAACTCACAACCTTTGGGTTTGAGAGTAGGTGTACTTTTGCAAGCGCGCTAACCCGCTCGGCCACCCCGACCCCATTTATATATATATATATATATATATATATATATATATATATATATATATATATATATATATATATACATATACATACATACATATATATATTTATTTATTTATTTAGTTGAAGGTGCGGTCAATAAAGAAACAAAGTTTTAGGCCATCATCAGGGCTAAGAAAAAAAATAAGAGATAACAACTATGAAAGTACCAATAACAGTACTAAAAGATAACAAACAGTAATGTAAGACTGAAAAAAAAGAAGTATAATGATTAATGTGTTAATTATAATGAAAATAATAAGAAATAAAGATAAATATGTTTATAGATAATGTAAATAAAGAGAATTAAAATATTGTGAAAATATAGAAAGAGAGATAATTAATGATATGAAAGATATAGTAAAATACATGAAAAGTACTAATTATGGTAACTCCTAGATTGAAGATTTTGATACTCATATATCTTCATTCTTGTAGGTATTATAATTAGTAATTTTTATGTATTTTATTATATCCTTCTCATCATTCAGTTTCTTCCTATCTATTTTTTTACATAATTATAATTCTCTTTATTTACATTATCAATTAACTTATTTGTCTTTATTTTTTCTTTATATTTCATTTTTTTTTTCATCATACTGCTTGTTATCTTTTGTTACTGTTATTTGTACTGTTGCTGTTGTTAACTTTGTAGTTATCTTGTTTTTTTCTTAGCCTAAAACTTAGGCCAAAATGTCGGTATACAATATAATAAGTTTTTTGTTATTTGTGTGTTTCTTCATTGACCGCACCCCCAGCCATGCTTCTACATAAACTTATTTAAATTTATAATTTGATTACTGATTATTAGCCATTTTCTCAAAACCTCTTTATACCCATAGAACATTTTAAGGGATATTTGGGACTTCTTAATTTAATATGCTTGTAAGTTTTTTTTTTTCATTTCTGATAGATCCATAAATAATTTAATTGTAAACATCTTTATTACTTTGAAATGAAGTAGAGATATTCGTTTATAAAATTGAAGAAATTGAATGATACAATGCTAAGTCATCCATTAAAGGAATTTCTCTCTGCTATATCTAATTTAGCATGGGAATTCCCCTCATGTAGTATGAAGTTGAAGTGATAGTCTATAAACGGTTTCGGTCAGTAGAGTGTACAAGTTAGTATGTAAATTAATACGGTTCTTATAGAAAATTAAATTGAAGATAGCAGCAATTTTCAGACAATTATATTATGAACTTTAAAAACACAGATTTGACCTTAAATTATTATTATTACATTGCAATATATGCTCTTCAGATCTATAGTAGGAAATTTTCAATATATTAAAATCTTTAATTATATACAATAAGTCATTAAATTATTAAATGAGACCTTGCTTTTTAGAACATGTTCAGTGGTAATTTAAATGTATTTGAAATCATATTTAGTCAACTTCGGTTAGTTGGTTTAACGGGGACCATAAATTTGGTCTCAATGAAATAAAGGTTATAAAAAGGCTATCGAGAAGGGCCCTTACTTGTCAAGCAATGTAGTTCGGCATTTTTTATTTGTATAATAAATGTAAATTCATGTATAATAAATACAACGTAGTTAATAATACATGCATTAATATATTCTAGCATTGATAAAACACAATTATTATAAATAAAAAAAAAACTGATATTTTTATAACATTCCATGGAAAATATAGATTGCAGTCAAATCTTCAAAGGTCACTTACTTAAAATGTAAGAAGGAAGATTGGCAAGAAGAGTTTACGAAAACTGTCCTGATGGAGTTAGGTCTAGAGGAAGGCCAAAGGGCAGATGGAAGAATAAGTGTCCTTGAAGATCTCAGAAAACTGAGAATAAGTGATACGCATGCAAAGGCCTGAAACAGATGAGACATGGAGATTAAGCATGCCAAGGATCGCTTCAGGCATCTGTTGTGCCATTAAAAGAAGAAAAAGAAGAAGAGAACAGATGAAACACAATTATCAAAGAAAAAAAAATTTACATCGCCTACTATTTTTATTCCATTCCATGGAAAATCATATTTTCGTAATTGGAGTATTTTCATAATTATTTTATTCCATAATAGTAGTCATATCTACCTAACTTGGTTTAATAAACAGGATAAGTTTAGAGCAAAACCAGAACAAATCTCATTAAATTCGATATTATCAGCTTTTCACACATCGCTTTACAACCATTTTCAAGACATTGTTCCATCCTCAAGTGTTACAGACATACCAAATTGAGCTGTCCCTAAAAAAAAATAAATAAAAGTACCTCTACCATATCCAACTTTATCTAGTATCCTGCACTTTTGGTATTCTCAACTCTACAGGTAAAACGAAATACACTGAAATAAATGGTAAAATCTCTCTGAATCTGTCTCCTAATAACAGAAATATTTTTTCTAATCTGCCATGAGATCACAATTGCATTCAAATTGATACTTTTTTTTATACTAGGAGGGAAACACTTAATTCAACGGGTAATAAATAGTTCACATTTACAATGGATTTCTAAAGACTCGACATTCTAAAGCATTATTATAAATATAAATATAAAATAAAAGTATCTAATATAATCATATCAATTAATTTTAAATAAGTATTAATCAATTAATTTTGTTTTTTCATATTTTCTATTTCATTAGTAGTTTTATTTTATAATTCTAATCAATTTAAGATTAAGGAATCAAAGAACCACTCAATCTCACTTTTTTTTTTAATTACAATTTTTTCACAAAATCTTTTTTTTTAAGTAACATTTTGGCCCTCTTTTTTAAAAAAATTACTGGCCATTTTCAAACTAATTTGCTGTCACAAAAGTCAAACATCAATTATTCTTGACATACTATTCAAGGCAGTACCCATTAGTACTATTTATTTATATTTAGTATGCATTAGTATCCATTAATGTTTTGATTTTCAAATTTTCTAATATTCTTTATAGATACATTCAGGCTAAGTCTTACAAGTTGGTGACTTAGCATTTCTAAAATACATAAATTAATATTTTACATACTTAAAAAATTTATTATTATTTATAAACCATAATTTAATTTAAATTTAATATTTGGGCAATATTCATTTTATTTATTTATTCACTTCATTAAATTTAGTAAAATCAACTTTAAATTATCTTGTTCTCAAAATTCTAAACAATAATTTATTTTTAAATTATTACTTTCTCAAACCTACAGTACTATCACTCATATTAATTTAGTTTAAAATGAGGCATAAGATTGTTTTAGCACAATCTATGTGGTATTCCTTTTGAAAATGATTTTGTTTGTAGGATAGAGAAATAGTTTATTATTTATTCAGCTTGTTTAGCAACGCTGTATAAGTTATACTAATATTTCCTGAATCAGTTTTATAATTTGTAGTATTGTCTAGATTTTTAGTGATCGTAATTGCTTCTAATAATTTTATATAAATAGTTTTGATTTTTTCACTTTCTATCTTTTTTTTTCCTTTTCATCTTCTTCTTCTTTCATCTTTAAAATGTCTTAAACAACCCACAATAGTCCAATATTTAAAATACTTAAAGTAAATATTAAAAAAAGAAAAATAATAAAACAATACATAAGTTGCTGCACACATTTTGATATAAAAAACAAAATGTATCTATTCTTTTTTTTCTTTTTTTGTGACTTATTTCCATATTTTTTTTTTCATTTGAATTTTTAACCAATTGTTTACATTTAGCAAATTATACTCTTTTATTTCCACCCTTGCCAGAATTATTCTCATTTAATGAAATGAAAAAATGAAAATAAATTGTAGTTATCCTGAAACAGATGTCAGTCCTTAGAATAATTTGCAGGACAACCGTATTGTGGCCAAGTAGTTCATCCATAAACCATACAACCAGAGTCAAAGTCAGGTAAAATAAATAAGTCCATTATTAATTTTAATTGTCATTTACTCAGTGTTACCCTATAAAAGGAACTTAAATTAGAATGTTGGTATCTATATAAAAAGACTGGTTTGAACCTATTATTCAAGTTGTTATTTTTCAACCTATTATATGGTAAAGTCTCAATGTAATGTTTCATTTTAGAAATTATTTTTATTTTTTCAACATTGCTTTATCATATTTTAACTCTTGAAATATATTTATAATATGGATAAAAAGTTCAATTAATAATTTTATTTGTTCCATTATTGAAACATTGTTGTTTTATATCTTTAACATCAAAAGAGTTTAAAATTATTAGCTTATTCTTAAAATGAAATTAATTAATTTATTTTTTTAATGTAATCGAGAAGATATTTCAAAGGCATAGGACTTACAGATTTTCAAAATGAATTCATTCATTCGAAAAAAAGAACCTATATTAACCATAACACTATAACTTCTAATAATTAAGATGTACCTATTTCTGGTGAAAATAGTCTAAGTGACTGGACTTTAGAAAATGGATTTTAATAATATATTTTTTTAGTTATTTTATTTTTATTAATTTCTCATTTCAAGATATTTTCAAACAAAAGTATAATGTTTATATTGATATTATGATATCCCTTTTCCATACACCTCGGATAATAATAATATGCCGCATATCCCTGTTGAACAGATCAGTTAAAAAGACTCCATCTGGACAAGCGACAAACTTAAAACTTTCCTACCAGATTTAAATGACAAGAAATCGCTAATCATTTCCGATTGCCATATGTTGCTGATTTGGCCTGAAATGGGCATCTATCCTTTCATTATGAACTCCATACCCACTAGTTTCTAACCTTGCTTTCCAATCAATTCCCTGATAATCCTCCATGGCATCTAAAAAGAAGATGCCCTCAGGAACTTCTTATGTGTCATTCTGTCATTTGAATACTATCAATATGTATTTTTTTTCACTAGTTACTGTCATATTTGTTTAATCATAGAGCACATTCACTTATTTGTTAAACAAATAAAGATGTAATCTATTTAGAATTTCTAGCTAATTTTCGTTATAATAATGATAGACTGAAAAAAAAAATCTATGACCACGTGAGAATTTATAAAAATAAAAAAGCTTTTTTGTTTGTTATTGATGTGTGGGCCCCATGTCATTCTTTTCTCAAATGTCAAGTCAAGATATCGGAAAAGGTATCGTGTATGCCTGTGGAATTAGTACACTGTTGAGGTATATTGGAGGGCAGGTTTCTTGTCGAAGAGTAAAAGTAATATGTTAGGATTTGTACTAAGTCGAAATTGCCCAAAATTTGCACCAGGTTAAATCAAAGACTTAGACTATTATAATCACTTTATTCAAGACATTCAAAATTGAGACAGACAGAAATTTAACCCTTTCATACGTAAACTTCAAATTTTTTTGGTCAAAAACTTTTAGGATTATAGCTGAAGCCCTATGGTACATTAGAAACATTACTTTACATATATACCTTCATATGGCAGCAGTTAGCGAGAACATGCAGACACACTACAAACGATTTCACGATAACTTACACCAATATCCTAACTCACTCATACAGGACATGGCCACAACCAACGTGTATAACAACACTTGCAGAAGACTGAAAAGGAGCTGGATGAGGGATCTCCTTGCCTAACTATATACACTAATCAAGATAGGAAAAGGTGCTGCTGGGCATTACTCTCTATCATGCCACAAAATCAAATTTTTAGAAAGCTAATTCACTGGTAGTCAACATTTTTGACAGATCTGAATACAAAAATTAAGCAAAAAAAAAGTTTATTAACCTCAAAAACCTAAAATAAATTGGATCAAATTAAGAAATGCTACTATGAAACATTGTCCAATTTGCTAAATGAAAAATATTAGTTTATTATCTAATACATACATTTTTAAAATTTACATTTACTGTTCAATTTTGTAATTCAGTATACCGGAACAGCCTCTGCCAATCTTTCCAGATGACTTTTTGAGATTACTCATTTACTGTTAGGTATCTTATTAATATGTTAGTTGAGAATAATTAAGTTCTATTCATAATATATGACCGTTTTAAAAGAAATAAAAGTTTTCAGTACCTATAATATTTTATGAAGTACTTATATATATTTTCACATTGATATTAGCATATTATGATCATATTTTTCTTTATACTTTATATTTTCTTCGTCTTACTGTTTGTTAAATTTTTTATAATTACTGGTGCTGCCACTTTTGTTACGTCTTTTGTTATCATGTTTTTTCTTTGCCCTAATGATGTCCTAAAACTTAGACCGAAACGTTATAAGTTTATAAGTTTTTACACATTATAAGTTTTTTCTTATTTGTGTGTTCATGTATTGACCGCACCCCCAACCAAGATTTTCCTTCATACTTTTCCATGATCAACCATACTCTCACCATTATATTTTATGCATTTATTTTTATCATTGATATCACATGACAAGTTCTGAAAATGTTTTTCTTCTCCACAATCCATAATTTGAACTGCATTAAAATAATAATAATAATAATATATATATATTAATATTAAAATTTATTCAGGTCACATTTATGCAGAATGTCTAGCTTATTAAAAAATGATTTGACACTGTGACTAGATTTTTTTAGTATATGGTAATTTCTTAGTTGATAGACAGATAAAATAAAAAAATAAAACCTTTCTTACGAATAGTCCATAATAAAATGAATATGAAGTATAAGACACAAAGAGATGTTCTACTCACATATTGAACTGATTTCCATGGTGCTGTGTGAAAATATTTTCCCTTATACATATGTTTACTTCATTTTGTTGTTTACCTGTAATTTTAATAATACTTTGGTTTAGATATTATAGCAATGTTCTGAAACTTATTCATAAGATCATTGTAATATATGAAAATCAAGCCCTCGATTATTCATATTAACTTGCTCCTTTATGATTAATTTTCCATCTAATTCTTTCACACTTAACTTAACCTATTACATATAATAATAAAATATAGATATAATTGTAAATAGTTTTTGTTTTCCTTTTGAGACAATGACCTATGAGAAATTCTAGAATTAGAATCTTTACCTAAAAATCCCTTTAGTGATTAACATTTATTTCTTGAACTATAGAAAAAATGTTGCTTAGAGTTGAAGTATAAACAACTTTTTTTATCATTGAGCTAAGAATTATTTTTGGACCTAAAAATTAAAATTAAAATTTAAATTACGGATATAAATGCTAAACTTTATCACCTCTGCCAAAATGTAAAACATTAAATCATAGCATGTACTTGTATTAAGATCATGTATTACATCATAATGGTTGCACTAAAATAACGTTTTGCTTACGATAGATTTGTCATAAAATATTTTTAATACTTTTAAAAGTAATATTTAATATGATATTTTAGAAATAAAATTATTAAAACAATAATGATATGGTTGACAAATTCAATATTATGATTAGAGATTGTGTGTTGGTACTACTGTTCACTTGGCTCTGCTTTAGTGCGTTCTATGTTAAAGCAGTTCACAGTTTTCTAGGTTCGTATTTTTTAGTTTAGTTAGTTCGTTTACCAAGAATCTTATACATAGGAGACTCATAAAATAGCTTGAAGGTAATAAGTTTAGGTTCGTTAAAGATATGTTATTTAGGTAGTTTTCCTTCATTTTTAATTTTAAGGTTTGATTTGTTTTCTTTATATCGACATAGTTTTTTGAAAAAGGCCTAAGCGCCAGAAATTCGAAATTTAGGTTTCAATTGATTATGAGATGTAAATACCATTACTATCGATTCCCGTTCAAGATATATCGAAAAATAAAAATTGTTATGGTCTAAAAATCGAATATTGATGAAGTAAGCACCAAACACTAACGACTCTCAGTCTTTACTCTGACCTAAACCAGTGCTAACCTTAAAAATATATTGTAATTATAAAGGTTTTGCCAGGTTAATAAACTACTACTCTGCACGATAAAGAATAAAATTTAAAAAAAATAAAATTGTTATTTGGAGAAAAATCGTTTCGTATGTTTCCTGTAAAGTTTGCTAGATGGCGCTTACGCCTTTTTAAAATAACGACGTCGATGTTTTATTTACAGGAATTCATAATAGCTTAAATAATAATAATAATAATTTATAATATTATTGGTGTACATTGTAATTTTCTAGATCCGTTTTTTATTAATTTCAACGAATTTCAATCTGTTTTTTATTGTCATGATTTTGTTAATTTAATTTTTTTTTTAAATCTCAGAATTTGACGTTTGACAGAATTTATATAAAAAATAAAATCTGACCGCCATCTATTGCTTTTCTCCGAGACTGCTGGACCGATTTTTTAAAGATTAGGCACCAAAGTCAGAGGTCACACCAGAATGTTCCTTAGAATTCGACATCAACTGTCATTTCGTTTCAAAATGGCGGGCGATTGGAGTTTTTATATGCCCATATTTTGGCCATTTATGAAGATAGAGGAACAATATATTTGTATAGGAACAAGTGTTTGGAATCATTGTATTAAAGCCTTTAACTTTTCGTTTATTGCACATCCCCTAGATATAGCAGGAAAAAAGTTGTGAAGGAAAGAAAACTCAGAAAGTATACATTTTACGGCAAACTATGTTATGTTCATTAGAAAGGTACTTAATTCAATTCCTTACTAAACGAAAAAAATGACAACACATGACTTCCTTGTACGCCTATTAAACTATAAAACGGTGGCTCAAAAAGTGATCCTGAATTTGGTTACTAGTTTTCGAAGATCGCAGTATCTCAAAAACGACACGCAGCGTCGCGACATCCATCTATTTTAACACACACACAAATGGGGAGAAAAACCAGTATTTTACTCTAAATTTTAAAACTTAACACAAATAATAAAAATGTTTAATTGGATTGGAAACCAAATTGTGTTTGTAACTTTTATTACCGAAACATATGATTTATGTATTTAATTTAAATATAATTTTTGATGTAAACTTATTATGACCTTCAAGTAAAGTACCGTTTTCGGCTCACCAATTTTAACCAAAATAAAGTAAATACATTCACATCAATATAAAAGTCCTATTTACCAAATTTGAGATGTTTTACATTATATTTTAATATAATTTTGGATGAAAGTCTAATATGACCTCCAAGTAAAGTACCACTTCCGGTTTTCCAATTTAGACCAAAATCTAGTATGTTATTTAAATCAATATATAAATTGTAAATACTAAATTTGAGAAGTTTTGTATAATATTTTAATATAATTTTTTATGGAAATCAATTATGACCTTGAAGCAAAGTACCACTTCCGGTGATTAAGCAGTGATCAAAAGGGGAGGCTCACAACTAGATTTTAGAACAATCCTAAATACAAAATTTCAACTTTCTACGGCTAACCGTTTTTGAGTTATGCGAAATACGAACGAACGTACGTACGTACAGACGGCACGACGAAACTAGTCAACATGGATTCAGGGATGGTCAAAATGGATATTTCCATTTTATGGTATGGTATATATGGATAATTTTAATATAATTTTTAATATTAGTTTATTATGAACTTCAAGTAAGGTGCCCCTTTCAGCTCACCAATTTCAACCAAAATCTATTATATTATTATTATTATTAAACCTATTATAGAGACGTTTTACATTATATTTTAATATATTTTTTTATGAAAGTTTATTATGACCTTCAAGTAAAGTAAAACTTCCAGTTTGCCAATTTTAACCAAAATTTATTATGGTATTAACATTAATATGTAAGTCTTATATACCAAATAATGCAAAACTTTTCATATAAAGTTTTGCATTATATTTTATATTTTAGGCCATAAAAATATCATAGCGTGATGAAACATATTGTTAAATATCTGATGTGGACAACACATGACTTCCTTGTACGCCTATTAAACTGTAAATCGGTGGCTCAAAAAGTGATCCTCAATTTGGTTACTAGTTTCCGAAGATTGCAGTATCTCAAAAACGACACTCGGCGTCGCGACATCCATCTATTCACACACACGCACACATACTCTTGTTACTGGAGGTCTCTTTCCGTTATTATATGTCGTATTCTTTCAGTAGGTAACTAGTTTCCAAGAGATTTCTTCGTGTTCCGCGACAACATGAAAACTGTCAATATCTCTAGATAAAGCATTGGAAATCAACAGTTTCGACATTTTAAGCGAAAAATATAAATTAATTTTATTCTCCTGTTGGAGAATTGTTCATCTCACAAATGGGGAGGAAAACCAGTATTTTACACTCAATTTTAACACTTAAAACGAGTAATAAAAATGTTTAATTGGATTGGAAACCAAATTGCATTTGTAACCTTTATTACCGAAACATATGATTTATGTATTTAATTTAAATATAATTTTTGATGTAAGCTTATTATTACCTTCAAGTAAAGTACCCTTTTCAGCTCACCAATGTTAACCAAAATATAGTAAATACATTCATATTGATATAAAAGTCCTATTTATCAAATTTTAGATAATTTACATTATATTTTAATATAATTTTTTATGAAAGTCTAATATGACCTTCAAGTAAAGTACCACTTCCGGTTTTCCAATTTAGACCAAAATCTAGTATGTTATTTAAATCAATATATAAATTGTAAATACTAAATTTGAGAAGTTTTGTATATTTTAATATAATTTTTTATGGAAATCAATTATGACCTTGAAGCAAAGTACCACTTCCGGTGATTAAGCAGTGATCAAAAGGGGAGGCTCACAACTAGATTTTAGAACAATCCTAAATACAAAATTTCAACTTTCTACGGCTAACCGTTTTTGAGTTATGCGAAATACGAACGAACGTACGTACGTACAGACGGCACGACGAAACTAGTCAACATGGATTCAGGGATGGTCAAAATGGATATTTCCGTCGAAATCTGAAAATCGAAAATTAAAAAATAATTTTAATTTTTAATTTTTACATTGTTATTTCATTTATTTTATTTTATTTTATTTTTTCAATTGTCTTTTGTATTATGTAATTTAGTGTTATCCTTTTCTTTTTATTCTTTATACTTTTTATCTTACTTGTATTTTCTGTTTTTTATCATTTATCATTTTTACTGTTACTGGTACTGCCTCTTTTCTCTTTTTTCATTGTTGTTATTTTGTTTTCATTTTAGCCCTGAAGATGACCTAAAATTTAGGCCGAAACGTAGGCACAATTATATAAGACCACACTTATTAAGTCTATTTCTTTGACCGCACCCCCGATCAACTTCTCCCTTTAAATATAAATATACGGTCAACAATAACTCCCTCCATTAAAAACGATTTTGTTTGTGCGTGTACAGTTTGTATGATAGTGGAGAGATTAAGATCTCTTAGTATAGAAGATATTCTGGTGTATCTTGATTAATTGTTTATGATTCTCATGCATGTATTTCGCATGATCTCGAATTTTTTTATGATTGGAGTCACAAGTGTAATCTCATACTAGGGCTGAGTATGTCATTATGGAGCGGATCACAGTTTTGTACAAAATAAGTTTATTCTTAGCGGGTAAATTAGAGTATCTGTTGAAGTAAAGAGACGTTTTACTGATTAGATCTTTTATCCTGATACATTTTTTATTTATGTAGGTTGTGAACGCGAGCGATTTGCCAGTTCTAAGCCAAGACAAGTTGCTGATTCTGCCCAAGAGATAATTCGGCCATCGATGGATATGCGATGGCCTATTGTTGGTCTTCGTTTTGTAAAAATTATTACAATTGAATTTTTTTTGTTTATTTTAATTTTCCATAGCGTACTGTAAGCTTTTTGAATGTTGCAGATAATCAATTTGCTATGGTATCGATCCGATTTGAACTAGTATATAAAGCAGTGTCATCCATGTATGAGGATCGTTCAACTAATAGGAATCTTGGGAGATCGGCTATGTATACATTAGAAAGTATTGGTAAGAGACATGTGGAGGGACCTTGTGGTGTTTCTACTTCTATTGGAGTGTGTTGATGATTTTACATTGTTAATTTTTTACAAAGATTTGTCTATAGGCCAAATTAGGTTGATGATGTGACCGTACATGATGAGTCCAGTGTACCAGATCTTGTCGAATGCTTTTTCGATATCGAGAAGGAAGCATACCCTTGTTTTTCTTTTCGTTAAAACCTTTTATGATGTGATCGGTGAGTCTGGCTAATTGTGTGACCGTTGAGTGTTGAGATCAAAACCCGAACTGCTCATTAGGTATGATGCTGTGTTGGATGGCTTACGTCAGAATTCTTCTTAGTTGTAGGTTTTCGAATATTTTAGATGATATATTTAATAAGCTAATTGGCCTATAATTGCCAGTTAATGTTGGATCTTTGTTTGATTTCCGGATGGATATTACCTTAGCTGTTTTCCAGGATAAGGGGTAATACCTTAAGTGGAGGATGCAGATACAGATTTTTTTTTTTTTACTGAGGTTTTTGATTACTAAAACGGGTATGGAATCTTGGCTGGTGGATTTGTTTATTTGTACTGATTTAATTATTTTACTTATTTCTTTAGGGGATATTGGTGATAAGCTGGAGTAGATTTTTTAAGAATTTTTTTTTAGGGAGTTATTTACTTTTTTGAACCTGAGTCTGAAGAAATTTTGCATATGGTGCTGAAATACGTTGCCAATAATTCCGCATTTAGAATAAGTAACTTGTAACCTCTAAATAAGAACCTTTCCACTTTTTATTGTACTTTTGTACTTTATTATGAAATAGGGCCCGGGATGATTATCTTTTTTCAAAATGGCGGCCGATTAGATAGTTCATATGCTCAGATCTAGGCGTATAAAAATTTAAAAAAATAAATGGAGGAGGGGAGCACAGGAGACACTGGCCTCAGGCGGCAGAATTTAGTCAGTAGTTGTTTTCGAGAGAAATTTTATTTTTCGGTTAAGTAAAAAAATATTTGTTTAGGTTTTTTTTTATTGATTTGTTGACCATAATTCAGTCAATAAAATGAGTTAATGATATTTATTTTGAAATATAGCTATCACATAAACTACTGTTATAAAGCTGTTGACGTTGATTGATGAAAATTGACGTTTATTGGTACTTTGGTTAGGTTTTAGACCATTAAGAATCAGCAGCGACTGAGAACTAAGATTTGTGACAACCAACCCGTGTGACAACTTGTCCTAAAAGAAGCAGAAATAAATTCTATAGAAAACATTTGGAAGTCTATTTTGCTAAATATACCTATTAATAATGCGCCTGGTGTGGTGCGCGCATCACTCAACTTTCCCTTACCACCCTATAATAATAATCTTTTCAACATAATTTTAAAGAGTTCACATTAACACTACTTGAAATAAACTCAGCAGAATGCACTTCTTCAAGTCTTCTCTCGCAAAAGTACAATAGATTTATTTTTGAAACAATTTTAGTACGACAATTCTGTATTTTTGGTTTGTCAAGATGAAGATATATTTTAAAAGTTTCGGTTTAGTTTCCATGGATATTACATTAATATATTAAATAATATAAAAGTTGAAATTATTAAGTTAATTTCTCCTTTTATATTATTGCTTTACATTATAGCAGAGCGTATTGTTGACAAAAGGTTGGTGGGTTGTTGGGTCGTTCTGTCTCCTTTCGAACGCGCTCGGCTTTCCATGTAGAGTCTTGTAGTTCTTGTTAGATATGCTGTCTGTATCTTTGCTAATACTCGTCCGATTTAGATATTTTTTTTTAGAAAATTTAATTACCTCTTATATAATATATAATTTACTATATAATGCTAACTTTTTGAGTTATGAGCAAATAAAATTTCCTTTTCGCTATAACTTTTTCCTGCATTTTCTCGTTGACATACTACATAGATGAAAAGTTAAAGGGTTTTAAGAAGAAGACATTAGGCTAGTTTCATCAAAATCTTTTGATCCGTTTTCGAGAAAATTATAAAATCGGCTTATATGAAGTGGCACTTCCTGTTAGTCGATTTTGACGAAAAATTTGCTGTAGCGTCCCAAGATATATCTACCTTAAATACGTAATTTCAATTTCTTACGAGTTTTCGTTTTCGAGCTCGATTCTTCACACGCACGCACACAGACCATTTTGAGAGACTTAGTTATTTGGATTCAGGGGACCTTAAAACGTGTATTTGAACTTTTTCTCTTGCCATATATGCCATAATTACCCTTACTATATATTTCATATATAGGTGAGGGAAATTAAAAAAGAAGGTTTATATTGATTAGCGATTTCGTAGTTTAAAAATGTAGATATAAAAAAAAAGTAAATTAAAATAAAATTGGCGCCCAAGTACACATATTTTTGGCTTTAAGATATTTTTATATAATTTGGTAATCTGAAGCTCCCTGCACTCTGGCTTCCTGATTAGTGTAGTTTTTCATAAATAAGGTTTATTAATTTGAGATTTTTTTATTTAAATAAAAATGAATATATTTAGTTATTAGAATTTTAAATTTTTTGAATAGTTTAACTCTAATTACTCATTGTTAGACATCATTAAGCGCGGAAAGGTATGGGCTCAATTTCCTCATGGATGAAATTTTCCTAATATCTCACGTAATAAATCAAGACATCTTTGCTCCATTTGGGAAAGTATGACAAATGCCACTTTATTTTAGTAGTGAGATTTGATGTTTAAGTATTTTATTGTACCTACATCTACCCCGTTTGGAAATAGATATGCTTTATTCCTGAGAGTTTATTTTTTTACTGGAAATTTATTACATTAGTAGGTCACCATGAATATAATTAAAAGTAAATAGGTAATGCCATACAATATTTTTAATAATATTAATTGCCCATCGATTAGAGAAGGGCCGTATAGGATCGATACCGGAGGGGGCCAGCAGGTGGCAGCACTGGAGCCTTTAGTGTGCCAGTTGTGGCCTAGCTGCCTTCGAGTGAATGTGTCGTTCGTTATTGTGTTGTGCTGCGTTCGGTGATCAGTGTTGTTTTTGGCTCCTGTGATTATACGCCGAGGTTTGTGATTCAACTATCTTGTTCAAAGTATATGTAGATTAATCTTATTAAAATCAAAATAAGTCTGGAATATCGACAATATAAGCGATCGAGAACATTGCGTAACGGAGCTAAACAACAAAACAGTATTGCTAATATTTGTATTTAACATTAAACTGTATACAATTATATTAATTTAAACTTCATAGTGAATCGGTTCATTTAAATTTCTTCATATTGGTGCTGTAAACACTCGGGTGCTAGAGACTTGATTAACACATAATTATTACAGTAAATGACAAAAAAAAAAAAATTTCGTTGATAATTAAAAATTGGCGAGTTTGGCATTTTAAAAATTATATTCTTTCGTCTGATTTGGTCTTTTAAAATTCTTTGTTTTGATGCTTAATAATTCTTAAATATTAGTTATTTTTTTAAAATATTTATCCCAATAAAAATTATGGCTCAATTCTTTATTTATTCTTATCCCAAAGTTTAATATTATTTGTTATTTTAAACAGTCAACTTTTGCTTTATTATGATAATAAGCGAGAATTCATGAACTTTTTATCATATTTAGGTCAAAATCAGCTGTTTGTCATAAAGTTTGTGCAATGCTAAGAGAAATTCCTGTGCAAATACAAATAATTTTACTCTAATAATTTTTAATTTTCCTAATTATTTAAATTAGTTAATTATTTGCGCTGTAATAATGATATTTAAATATTTATTATTTTTATCAATTTTAATTCTATCCTGTTTGTATTTATTCATTGACAAAATGTGGTGGAAAATTTTTTTAAATAAAATGTAATTATTAAAATATGTGATTGATACCTGATGATTTCAAGTCATAAGTTGATATGTTGTCAATAACATGTTATGAATTTTTCAATGTGTAAACAGCGTTTAAGTCTATATTTTGTTTTGTATAATTTATATTTTCATTTTAAATAGATTCCTTCGTCAACTTAATGCTAAAGAACTGATTAGTGAGTTTTTAGTCTCAGTTTTAGAAAAATAATAATAATGAACCCCCACTCTCCCGCGTTTTGACGTTTCAGAGCAACATGTGGATCCCATGGAACCCTTCTCTTCAGAGTAAACAAAATATTTGCAATATTTAATAAAAAAACAAATCTATGTGAATTTTGTTTTCAAATGATACAAATTGATATATATATATATATATATATATATATATATATATATATATATATATATATATATATATATATATATATATATATATATATATATATATATATATATATATATATATATATATATATATTATATATATATATATATATATATATATATATATATATATATATATATATACATCATATATTTTAATCTAATTTACATTTTTCTGCATTTCAACAAACACAAATCTTTGGTCCTTATAATGATGCATACAATTCTTCAACGTCTCTGAGATTCATTTTAATCTATCTCAGTATTTATGATAAATGAAAAAAAAAATATAATAAATAAACAAAAATAATGAAATTTGATCAAAACTGCTGCTATTTCAATATTTTTGGCAACAACCTTAAACTATATAATTTTAATACTGATTTCTGAATTTCAGTGATTTTGTCAATAATTTATTTTGGTGGAAGAAAGCAAACGAAAGTTTCGAGACAATTTCAGCGAAATAACCTTTGAAAAATTAAATGTTATTTAAACATACATATATTTAAATTTGTTTTCTGCAATTGGATATTCTAGTCATATCTCATTAAAATTTTATTTTTATTTTTTCCTCTGAAACGCTTGTGCGCAAACCGTATAAAACAGTCACAGTCCGCCTGTTGAAGGGTAGGAGCAGTAGGAATTCAGCGCATATTTTGTGAAACCATTTATTTATACCACTATTGAAGATAGACTTCCAATTTCTGAAATAATACTTACTGACAAAAACGGCTGTGGAATTGGAGTTATTACAGATAAAAAATTACCAGGCATTGCAAATGTTGCACTAAGCTTCTTCCATGATTGGATTTTGGAAACTCGTGCCAGAACCAAAATATTCAAACTTAAATAAAGCTACTTGCTTGTCGTCTATTTTCGATTTTTGGCACAACATACTGTTGTAAATCTCTGTACTACATAATGAAGTTCGTGAAATCGAAACATGTTCCACAGTTGACCAATCAACATCTTACAGAACGTCTGCGGACAGCTTTGACTAATTTAAGCCTAATTAGAATTATTAGAATTAAATTAAATTAGAATAATTTAAGACTAATTTTAAAAATTGGACCAAAGATTATCGTTGCATCTAATTATACTTTATAAGTATATTATTTGGTATTAAAAAAACAACACTCGAATATGAGGTGAGAGAATAAAATTTTGACAGGGCTAATAGAGAAAAAAAAATATTGATTTTTTTTTTGTATCTAGGGAGGTGTATCTAGGGAGGTGTACAAAAAAAGGCATCAAAAACATTACGGTTCATTTACTCCAATTCTCGTCAGTAATTTTTTTGCCTTTTTCTCTGTTAAGAAATGTTGAAACTTTACGTATTTTTCTTCTATGAACTGGGACAAAAAGTTTTGCCAAAAAATGTTCATCTGTTGAAGATAGATGTCTTGAGAGATAGGCGGTGACAACGAATGAACATTGTTTAAAATCAGTGCTTGGGAAGAGAACGAAGAAAAAGGAATATATGGATATTTTTTGAAAGATTACCAAACTGTCTTTCCTCTTGGTAATTAAAAGGAAAAAAAAAATAAGTGCGACATTAAACTATCTCTTAAAATAAATATTGGCAAATTAAAATGAATAATGCTTAGATATTTAAAAGAAAAAAATAATATTACCACAGTACTAACTCAAAATAAAATAAAAAAAATTATTATAAAATTATAAAAATATCATGAGTAAGAGGAGAAAGCGTCGAGCGACAGAGTGCTAGCGCGTGTACGGCCTTTCTGGCTTTTTTGAAAATTTATTTGAATAACAATATTTGTTTTTAAGTATGCTTAATATTTTATTTTCTAATGCTGCGGATAAATTATTTTCTTCTTTTAAATGCTATTATATTATGTTATTTTATATGTATTACGTTAATTATTTTAACATTATTATGTTATAAGAATTATTCATTTTAATTCGTCAACATTTTATTTTTATTTTCTAGGGCAGTTTCATTTCATATTTAATCTAAGAATTGTTTTAGTTAATTTACAGATTTTTTTTTTACTGATAAAGGATGTTTTTGTTTCACAAAGAAGATTTTTATTATGTATTTTCGTATTGCTCTGTTGATTAGAAACAAAGTGATTTCAATAAAAAAAAAAATTCTTAGAACACTTCTTTAACGAGGGAAACCTATTTGTGCGCCAAATCTTTTGTCTAATGACGTTCTAATTATTGACCAATACCAGTAGAAGCTTTGACTTTTGTCTAATGACGTTCTAATTATTGACCAATACCAGTAGAAGCTTTGACTTTTGTCTAATGACGTTCTAATTATTGACCAATACCAGTAGAAGCTTTGACTTTTGTCTAATGACGTTCTAATTATTGACCAATACCAGTAGAAGCTTTGACTTTTGTCTAATGACGTTCTAATTATTGACCAATACCAGTAGAAGCTTTGACTTTTGTCTAATGACGTTCTAATTATTGACCAATACCAGTAGAAGCTTTGACTTTATTTATACGAAATTAAAGCTTAATTAAAGGACAATTTTTCCTGAAAGTGGGATATCTTTAGCCAAGCAGGTTGCTGAGAAAAATATTTACAAGTTAATTGCGATTAAAAAAAAATGAAATAAAACTTTTCGCTATTGGTTCACCCGGAAGTACCCTTACAATGGATCTAGTTAAGTCAAACTATATTTCATAAAGGTATAATTGACCGTGGAAAATGTATGTTGGAGAATCTTGGTTTAGGGTATGGTTAATAAATAAGAAAAAATTTACTGTAATGTGTGACGACGTTTCGACCTAAGTTTTAGGCCATCATCAAGGCTGAGAAAAAATAAGATAACAATAGCGGCAAGTAGTAAAGAAAAATATGCTAATTATAATGTGTTAATCATAATGTGAATAATTAGAAATGAAGTAAATATGATAATAAAGTGTAAATAATGTTAATAAAGTATAATGAAAAAAAATAGATAATCAAAATATAGATATTTAAAATATTGTGAAAATATAGAAAAAAGATGATGAATCTTATGAAAGGTATAGTAAAATACATGAAAAATACTAATGATATTAACTATTATAATACTTTATATATATATATATATATATATATATATATATATATATATATATATATATATATATATATAATTATATAAATTATATATAATCATGTATGTATTATATATTATATGTAATATATTATTATATTATAATTACATAACACTATTATCATTATAATAATTACAATTAGTAAACTTACTAATTATTATAAATATTCAGTCTAGTAGTTATTATAAGTATTTTTCATGTATCTTTCTTTCTGTATTTTCACAATATTTTAGATATCTTTATTTTCATTTATTTATTTTTTTTCATTAGCTATTTTTCTTTATGCTTTATTACAATAACATTATTTATCATATATTAACATATTTTTCTTTATTTCTTATTATTCATATTATGATTAGCATATTATAATTAGCATATTTTTCTTTATACTTTTTTTTTTTTTTACTGTTTGTTAACTTTTTTTATTGCTACTGGTATTGTCACTGTTATTACATCTATAGTTATCTTGTTTTTTCTCAGCCCTGATGACGGCATAAAACTTAGACCGAAACGTCGGCACATATTGATTTTTTCTTATTTCTGTGTTTACAATTGACCGTACCCCCAACTAAGATTCTCCTACTTATACGTATTTAATAAACGGGATTTTGTCTAATTTACGATGGTATAATTGGAACTTGATCATCTTGAATAATGTTTGAGTGACCGATTCCTATTCGACAAAGAGGTGATTTACTTTAAAAAAAAACAAACACTGATATTTCCTGATTTTCTGTGTGGAATCGAATCATGTCCGATATTAACTTTTTTGTAGTTCTTGAGGTGAAGAATGGATCTCTGAAGTTTCTTAGTTCTTATGCATGTATTTGTATTTGAATTGAACGAATTTTTAATGCGTATACGCTAGTTTGTGGGTAAAAAATGTGACCTCAATATATATTGTTTTATTTATGTGCTCAGATGCCAAAATGTTATACCTAAGTCACTTTTTTCGTCTCTTCAAGATGAAAAATTGTAAATAATACTTTTCCAGCATGCGATTATGTGCGTTTCGATTTGTTATAATTTGCCACCATTGTTTTCTTATGAACTAAAATAAAAATACTAGAAAGAGAAACAATAACTCCTGAGACTCCAGAATTTGAAAAAAAAAAAAATCTTTTTTAGAATGAAGATATTTAATAACATCTTGCCATCTGAGCACAGGTCAGTATATTGTGGCTAAATAAATGCGATTTATAAACATTAACTGTTTCTTCTGAAATTTTCTTTCCCTTAAAAAAAAAAAAAATACAGCTTTAAAAACATAATTAATTGGTTACCGTGCTTCGATAACAATAAACAAATGACAAAACTAGTTCATATTTTTTAAGATATTTTTTTAATTGACATCGATAACAATCAACTTTCGAATAAGATTAAAATGATGAAAACAAATTTCAAAATGATAAAAAATAAAAAAATAAAAAAAAACCGCTCAAAGTATGTAGGAAACTTACCCACTTAGAACTAAATTTCTGAATTTATGAATTACATGAAAGTACATAATACATGATATGATAAAATATTGTTATAGTGTTATTAGTATTTAGTATTGTATTGTTATTTATTAGTATTATAGTTATTAGTGTACCATTCAATTAAAAGAGTTTATATATTTTATCATATCATGTATTATGTACTTCATTGTTTCATCTAATTCGTAATCTTTCCTTCACTCTTTTCACTTAACTACCTTTTTCTTTTTTTACAATATATAGTGCCATATTTTTCTTTTTATACTTCATATATTTTTTTCTTGCTTGTAATTTCTGTTTTTATTATATTTTACTGTTACTGGTACTGCCTCACTGTTCAATGTTGTTATTTTGTTTTTTTTCTTTTAGCCCTGATGATTGCCAAAATTTAGGCCGAAACATTGGTACAAAATAAATAAGCCTTACTTATTAATGTGTTAGTCTTTGACCGGACCCCCCGCTATGCCATCAAGGAATATTCTCTTATAAATTTTATTTATTTATTTTTTTTAATTATTGTCAATTTTATACTCTTTATAATTAAAAATTTTGTATTTAATTTTAATGTTTACCTCGCTCACTTTAATATAAAACGTTTTTACGAAATGTTTCTTATAGTTATTCAAAATGTGTTCATGGTTACTATTTCAAGGTTTTGTTGCAAGGTTCCCTCTGTTATAGATTTCTCCATTCGTAACCTCTTGACGAAATTCCTATGAAGGTTAAATATTTTATATTGGTCTGTTTTAAAATGAATTTATTAATATTCATAAAGATTCAAAACTGCGGTTATTTTTCGAAATCTTGTAAAAACTGATCGGATTGTATTGCTATAAAAATCCAAAAGCATTCAATAAAAATCTTTTAATATAATATAAAGTCGTTCCAATATAAATTGTTTTTAGTTAATGTGATTAAAATTTTCTAACAATAAAATAGGTAAGATATAGGACTTTTTTTTTTTAATTAAATTAATAATTTGATGTAATACATAACAAGTTGTTTATGAAAGTTAGTAAAAAAAGTAAAACAGAATGTATTTTTTTTTAGAAACAATTATAATTATCAATCACCTAAAAAAATGTCTTTAGAACATTCACTTTTTGTCGTACTTTCCCCGAAATATGAGCATTTTAAATCCGTTTCATAACACCTAGAACACTGATTTGGGGGGAGGGAAGGGGGGGGATTTCAATTTTGAAAGAAATATACTCCCACTTCTATGGTGTTGTTCTAACTAGAAAACAACCATACATACCGAATTTCTATGATAAATAACCGTTGAAAAATAAATGCCTGCTAAGTAGTATAGCAAGCAGCCAGTCCACCTCTAGTGATAGCAAGCAGCAGCCAGTCCACCTCTAGTGATAGCAAGCAGCTAAATTATTATTATTTTTTTAGCCTAATTTAATTAAAGTTCTTTTTTCCTGTTGCAGCTATGACCGACGTGGTTCTTCCGCGAGGCTCCGTAGGCTTCAGAGAGGGGTGCAGATCCCCAGTGGGCCGCTACTCCTCCGGCCTCGGGCTCCCAGAGCTGAAGCATTCCAAGTCCGACGATTTGGTCCTTCAGTCGGCCCCCACTGGTCCTCCGGAGATCCAGCACGGCATATCCGAAGCCTCCCTCCAGATCCAGAGGGAAGCGTGCGTTGTCTTTGAAGACGATCTTGGAGGAGTACCCCAGTACTATTCTGACTCTGAGACGCTGCGCCCTCCCGAGAGGCCACCTCTGAAGATCACAGGTGACTTCGTGGCCGACGGAGGATCCAAGCGAGCGTCTCAGGTCATTTCCATCTATGACAGGGTTGACCCTGAGGACTCCATTAAGGACATCATTTCCGAAAATGACTTTTACCGGTGAGTAGACCTTTTATTATTACATATTTAGTATAGTTTATCAGTTAAATGTATATAAATATTACTATATATTTCCATGCTAATTATATTTAGCCAAAACTTTAACAACATCTAATTAAATTTTACAAAATATTTTTTGTAACTTCATATGTGTACGTCAATGGTAAACTGTTATTAGAAACATTTTTAACGTTTTACAAGAGAACAAAAAAAAAAAAAAAAGAAGTTTCGGGTAGCACTTCATTGCTTGTTGATTGTCGTCAATCTTTATATTTGAAGTGTTGCATGTTTTATAACACTTTTAGCTTATGTACGACACTTATACTCGAAAAATACTTGCATAACCAATTACCGATTACAAAGAACTCGAAAGAGTTCAAAACTCATGCATGAGAATAATCAACAACTACCCTCGTTACACAAAAATAGCCACAATGTTACAAGACATGCAGCTACCCTTAATTCAAGAATTTGTTTTATCACAAACTGCTACATATTTTGGTAAAAAAACAGCAAGTGAAAACCCACTGATAACAAATGTACACTCATGAAAGGACAAAACATTTATTGTTAAACTAACAATAATTTTCATTCAGGTATTTTTATTATGTTTTCATTAACTTAATTATAGCTTTAAATGTTCAGATTTATTATATATATCGTATATATTATTTTTTGCCATCAGTTTCCTGTTTTATTAATTTATTTTTATTATTCATTCATATTGTTTTGTATAATATTGTTTTGTTTGTGTAGGTTTTTGATTGATTTTTCCTACTGTTGTTCCAATATATAAATTCACTTATGAGATACGACTTATTCTCTAACATTATTAATCTCAAAAATCAAATTATCCGAAATCATGTATTTTGTCATGTATTTGTGTACATATGTAAATAAAACTTTCTATCTATCTATCTGCCTAGAATAATACAAATACTATAGATAATAAAATCAAAATAAGCAAAATTGTACATAGACATAAACAAGCAATTAGACTTAGAGATATATATGTTCAACTTTTAAACATCATTCACCTTTACCTTTATGCATTTCACAACACATTTACTTCTTCAACATGGAACATTCATTCCAGTTTACCTTGAAAACATACAGATTCCACAAACAAACACTGTAAACTATGGGTTTGGAAGTTTCACCAAAAAAATCTAAACGTGAAATATAAAGGTAAAGATAAAGGTGAATGATGTTTAGAAGTTGAAATTTGGTGTTGTTACAGAAGTCCTTGTGCATGAACACAGCCCTTAATTCCAACTCTCATAATTATCCTATAAGAATCTTTTTGTTCCTACTATTTATGTCAATGTTTACTTTGACTAATCCTTTAATTCCTTGTAACTTGAGTTGGCTTTATGGGGTCATTTACATTTTTTAAACGCACGTGCAATGTCAGAAGAAAAATCGTGATTCGCAGTCTTTTGAGATATTACTGGGAAAAAGGTTTAAGCGCAAAGGCAGTCGCCGAAGAAATTTGTGCCGTAGAAGGAGAGTCAATTATCCATCGAAATTCTGCCGCACTTTGGTTCAGGCGTTCCAACATGGGAATATGAGCCTTGCAGATGAACCCAGATCAGATCGTACATAAGTCGTTGATGATGACGTTCTTGGTTGGTGAGTGGACTCAACCTTTACTGTGAATAGCTCGACAGAGTTTATGCAGTTTTGAGTGCAAAGTACCCCGGTTTGGACAACAGGAACTAAGCCATTTTGCAACATGACTATGCCGCTGCACATCGTTCTCGTTTGACCAAGGAAAAATCATCGGAACTGCAAGTAGTAAACGTTTTGCCTCATCCTGCGTATGGGCCAGATATTGCACCATCAGATTGTGGTTTGTTTAGATCAATGGCTCACTTTTTAAAAGGTCGGATCTTTGATAATTACGAGGACGTCAAAAGTGGACGTGAAGAGTTCTTTGCGTCAAAACCAAAGGAGTGGTACCGGCATCAAATCCATTTACTGGCAGAAAGATGGGCCAAATTAGTTGAAAGCAATGGACTTTACTTTGAAGAGTAGTATTCAATAATGTTTAAAATATGTAATCTGATATAAAACTATAATAATGCACAAGGACTTTTGTAACAACCTATTAGTAAATTGCAGCGTTTTAATATATTTAATTATTCTGGATTCATGGCTAGTATTTATAAATTAAAAATAATTGTCTGAAAAATCTTTCAAAATATAACCCCGAAATTGATAACAATGTTAATTAGAATGTTTTTTTTTTAAATTGAAATATGAATATTTCAAGATCTGTAGGTAAAATCACTCATGAATCGGTAAAGTTATGTTTTCAGCTCTCGGAAGTTAATTACCTCTCGGTCTAGTTTGGGGATTGATTCGTTTGATTCCTCTCCCGAAGGATTATCTGCTATTAAACTTTATGTAATATTGTACAATTACTTAAGTTTTCCTTTATAATTAGATTCCTAATGACCTTACCAACTGACTAACCCTACTTTCAATTCTAAATTATGTTCAGAGAATCCAGAAAACCTAATGAATTTAAATGTTCATTTTGATTTTTGACTCTCATATACATTAATTTTTCGAAGTTTAGCTGAAAACATAGGAAAAAAGGTTTAAGCCCAAACGTAGTAGCCGCCGAAGAAATTTGTGCCATAGAAGGAGAGTCAATTATCCATCGAAATACTGCCGCAAAACCGAGATCAGGTCGCGTTTTCAAGTTCTTCATGAATGTGTGCAACTACTCGTGATTTATTGGCCGTAGAAGGGACTCCAATCTTTACTGTGAATGTGAGAAGGGTGGATGGTGTAACCGTTAGCCTGTTCGAATCGCCACTTTCATTGTTCCACAGCCGGGACCTCATGTTAATAGTTAGCATTTGTAGACCAAGCCGAACACCCACCAAGTGAGGGTCTCCAAATAGATCAGTACAACTTTGAATGGGTAAAATGAATAAATTTGTTTGAAGGAACAAATCCTGCTCAGTTATAACAAAAACTCCATCAATGAATAATTAGAGATTTATGGTATACCAGAAACTCTGTTTCAGATTACACCACCAGCAGATTACTAAATCTAGGCAGAGTTTATGCAGTTTTGAGTGCAAAGTACCCCGCTTTAGTCAACGGGAACAAAGCCATTTTGCAACACGACAATGCCCCTGCACATCGTTCTCGTTTGATAAAGAAAAATTATCGGAACTGCAAGGAGTAAAGGTTTTGCCTCATCCTGCGTATAGCCCAAATATTGCACCATTAGATTATGGTTCGTTTAGATCAATGGCTCATTTTTTAAATGTAAAAATTAAATGTGAAGAGTTCTTAATCTCAAAACTAAAGGTAGTGGGTACCGGCATTAAATCCAATTAATTACTGACAGAAAGATGGGCCAAATTATTTCAAAGCAATGGACTTTACTTCGAAGAGTAGTATTCAATAATGTTTAAAATATGTAACCTGAAATATATAACCTGAAATATATAACCTGAAATATATAACCTGAAATATATAACCTGAAATATATAACCTGAAATATATAACCTGAAATAAAGCTATACTGATGCAAAAGGATTTTTGTAAAAAGGTTGATACACTAAGTAGTATATCTCTAGTAAACTAAAATGTAAACTGCTTGTTTCTCTCTATTTCTAATTTTGATTATTTTGATTTTATTATCTATAGTATTTTTATTATACCAGCCATATTTTTCGAGTATAAGTGTCATAAATAACCTCAAACTGTAAAATACTAAATCTAAGATTAAGATTTAATTCTTCCAAACATATTAAGATTAAAACTTTGCCTGAAATTGAACGATTACTGGAATTGGTGGGGGAGGAGGAACCAATCCTTAAATTGGGTGATTTTATCCTTTTTGAACTTATCAATGTCATTTTCACTTCCTTGTACGAAGCAAAGGAAGTATTGTAATCGCGAAAATTTTCGTTTTCAGATTTCAGATCCCTGAATCCATTTTGACTAGTTTCGTCATGGCGTCTGTACGTACGTACGTTCGTATCACGCATAAGTCAAAAACGGTTTGCCGTAGAAAATTGAAATTTTGTATTTAGGATTGTTATAAAATCTAGTTGTGAACCTCCTTTTTTGGTTACTGCTTGATCACCGGAAGTGGTACTTTACTTGAAGTTCATAATTGATTTTCATCAAAAATTATATTAAAATACTATGTAAAACTTCTCAAATTTAGTATCTATAACTTATATATTGATTCAAATAACATACTAGATTTTGGTCTAAATTGGAAATCCGGAAGCGGTTGAAGGTTATATTAGACTTTCATCAAAAATTATATTAAAATATAATGTAAAACATCTCAAATTTAAATGGAACTTTTATATCGATATGAATGTATTTACGATATTTTGGTTAACATTGGTGAAAAGTGTACTTTACTTGAAGGTCATAATAAGGTCATAACATCAAAAATTATATTTAAATTAAATACATAAATCAAATGTTTCGGTAATAAAGGTTACAAACGCAATTTGGTTTCCAATCCAATTAAACATTTTTATTACTTGTTTTAAGTGTTAAAATTGAGTGTAAAATACTGGTTTTTCTCCCCATTTGTGTGTCTGTGTGTGCTAACAGATGGATGTCGCGACGCCGAGTGTCGTCACATCACTTCCAATTGTTTTTCTCGATATATCATAAGCGGAAAACTATGGAGGTGTGGTGTTTACGTCTTATAATAAATTGAAAACTAAATTTCGAATTTTTGGCGTTTAAGCCTTTTTCAACAAACGACGTTGATATTGAACACTTACACCTATTTTGTGAAACCTATTAAACCTTCGCTTGTTGTCCACAAGCTTTCATTTCTAAATGTTTCTATTCAATTGCACATGAAATATAGTTTTACATATCAAATCTCTTTTGGAGTAAGTTTGGTTGACTGTAGATATAATTAAGGAAGAAGTCAGGGGGTTCGGTCGAAGACTAAGATACTAATAAGTATGACTTATTTAATTTCTGTCTACGTTTCAGCCTAAATTTTAGGCCATCGTCAGGGTTAAAAGAAAAATCAAAATAACAACATTGAAAACGACAGACAGTACCAGTAACAGCAAAAAATGATGAAAAATAAATAAATTACAAGCAAGATAAAAAAAAAAAAAAAATTAAAGTAAAGTGAAAAAAGTGAAGGAAAGATTATGAATTACATTTATAAATAAGTCAAATAATTAAATTAAATCATATTAAATAAATAAATAAGTCAAATAATTAAATTAAATCATATTAAATAAATAAATAAGTCATACTTATTAGTTTGTTAGTCTTTGATAGCGCCCCCAACCAACTTCTTCCTCACGTTTCTTTTAATTTCCGCAACTCTATTTGTAGGTTACAATCTTGAATGGGCTGTTTCCTTGGTGCAGGGGAAACCTTCGTTCTATACAAGAATGGCGAGTCGAGTTTCATCTCTGGGAAACCTGAAGACCTCGTATCTTTAAAAAGATCTTGAACCTTGAATGTTTTGTTTTACGAGTTGAATGGGAGACATTAAAAAATTGTTGGTCTACTTTCTGGGTTTCTTGCTGAAAAATATTTACTCCAAATTATTTTATGCGTGTGGATTGTAAAACTGAGCAAAATTTAAAACTGAACTAGATTTGAGGTTTTTCACATGGCTTTTTGGATACAGATTTAAATCAAATGGAGGTAAATGAGAAAAAATATACGGTGATCGAAATAAAGAAAGACATGAATTTGAAATTAGTTTTCTTTTGTCAAAGAATTTAGTAGGAGAAGTACTTGACTTTGAGACAGTGAATTGTACCATTTGTAGAATGCGTAAAATAATTTTTATAGGACTATGAACAAGTTTATGGAAATCATTGCGGAAAAATCATTATGAAGAATATGATCCAGCTTACATGTTCACTATTGGAAGACTCAACAGAAAATTTCAAGACGAGACAAAGTAGAAGTTCTATAAAGAAATTGAAGCCGTGGATACCGAAAACTTGCATAATAGACTTAACAGCTAGAAAATGGTTAGTGGATCTCTAAAATTTAGTTTACGTGGTAAAAGTTCTCTGTCGTGTTACTACTGTCCCGTGAGATAGTGTGGCAGTTCGGTAATATCGCTCTCTATACGATGACAGTAAACCTTGCGACAGTTAGAAAAATGGCGGATGTTAAACAGCTGACTGAAAACTTGCAATGTATTGGTCAGGATAAAAACTAAATTATATAGTTTTTTTCCTCCTCCGAGAATTAGAAATGTCCAAAACGTTGTGTATAATCAATTTCAAATGCAGAAATAATCGAAATATATTATAGTTGATAAGAAGGTTAGTTTAGGGTGATACGTCACTATCTGCGACTGTTAAATATTACGTCAAGCCTGATAGTGCGACAGTACTGCTACGGCCGTAATTGCTGTCACGACGGCGACAGTCTTACAGTTTCCATAGCAACTTTCAACGTTTAAACAGGTCTTAAAGATCTGAGTGCTAATTCTGCTTCAACGCTGAACAACTAAAAATATAAGTTATTAGACATACTTGAATGGTAAAAAAAAATCCGTGAGCAGCAGAACTCCGTCACTAAAGTCGTATTTTCACTAAAATACAAAATTAGGGATTGATAAATTATTTCCCACTTCTATAAATTTAAACGGGGAATAAAATATTTTTATAAAATAAAAAACGGGGGAGTGAGAAAAAAGTTGAGACCAGCAAAAGAGAGTTTCCTAACACCGAAATTTACCCATACTTTTATTATATTTTTCTGCCTCTCCGCTAACCGATACAGAAAACGCTTCATACCGAATTTCAGCTAATTTGACCCACCAGGGGTCGGAGTTGCCGGACCATATCTTTGCTAATACTGGTCCGATTTCGATGAAACTTCTTTTGTTTTATAAGTAATTTAATTTCCTTTCAAATTCAAAAGGTTTTGAGCTCTCTAACTTGGAGAGGTTTTAGAGGTGCAATCGAAAAATCTGGAGGATGGTGGTACCAAGTTGAGACCACCAAAAGATACTTCCCTAACACCAACTCAGTTGAAATACAATTTTCAGCCCTATAAACTAATATGATGCAGCTGTAGAGATGCGCAAAACTTTAGAAACGCCGAAATTTCAGGTAAACATACTGAAATTTTGACTGGAATTCATCCATTCTTTGATGGTATCATTCTGTCTGGAAGAAAATCCTACATATCAAATTTCAGCTCATTTGACCTAAAGGAGGACGCTGTAGGTGCTCAAATGTAGCGGGAAATATATATATATATATATATATATATATATATATATATATATATATATATATATATATTGTGAAAGTTTTGGAGATGTCTGACATATATATATATATATATATATATATATATATATATATATATATATATATATATATATATATATATATATATATATATATATATATATATATATATATATATATATATATATATATGTCAGACATCTCCAAAACTTTCACAATCGTGCTCTTGGGGTTATGAAAAGGATAGAAAACGCATTTCCACCGCTCACCTCCGATCTTCGACCCTGTATAATTGTCAATTTTTTTCAGGGAATATGCGACTGAAAACATTTATCAAATTTTAGCGTACTAAAGTATAATTCACAAGAATGTTTTTACTTCCTTATACGAAGTAAAGGAATTCAGTAAACTAGTAAACAAATTCTAGTAACAAACTCAGGGTCATTTTTTGAACCACCAATTTATAGTTTAATTGGCGTACAAGGAAGCCATGCCTTGTCCACATCAGATATTTTAACGTTGGCATTACATGTTAATATATAAGAAGTCTTCTCCTGATACCTATCCTGACAAAATATGGCAAATGTATTTCGCAAATTGGATCATTTAAAATTTTTGTTAATTATAATTTTCTATGTAGAGTCACATTATCTTCGGTCAGCTTTTGTCGCGTGTGACACGCATCGCCGTCGCATCCCCACAGTAATTATATCAGTTCCGATGAAAGTGTCAGTGTTTTTCTTTTATCAATTTACTACTTTCTCTTCTTTCTTTTCTTAGTTTTAGAATTCATCAATCGTATAAGGATTTTAAAAATATTGCAGAGGGTACTGTTTTGACTGCACCCAAGTCATAACATTTCTTCAAAATTAATTAAGGATCTTCTGATTCCGAAACTAACCTGCGATCAGTGATAAGAGCGGCGACGCTAGCGAAGCGAAGAAAACCTCTCTTTATCTTTTCCATTGTTGTCTTTGGAGCGACGCCTTGAACCACTAATGATCGACTAACAATAGGACTGTCGATAATGGCCTCACCTGTTTTCTCAGCTTCTGCCAGGTATGGATGTTGATGTTGATGTGTATGGATGAGGATGTTGACTTGTTAATAAGAAAAAAATTTGCGTTAGACCCCCATTCAGCACCCTAAAAACTATAGGAATAATAAAGTATTTTCAGTACAAAAGTTTTTTCATCGTTGGCCTGTGTAATTGTTATTCGATTAAAAATCTCTTTGGTTTTAAAAAAAAACGTTTTTAATGTGTTATTTTCGTGTATTTAAAAAAAAAGATTAACCTCCCACAAATTTGAGTTTTTCCGTTTCATTATGCGTAGAATTCAAAAATCGTATAAAAACATATTCGCCTGTTTGCCGTCCATATATTTCTCCACGACTGATGGACCGATTTTTTTTTAAAATTTGCCGTTTCCTTCACTCCAGGTTGATCCTCGAAATTCGACATTACCATCCGCCATTTAGCTTCAAAATAGAGGTTTCATTTTCCCATCTCTCGGTCATTTCTGAAGATAGAGTATTTAAATAAAGCTTTAATTTTTTTTCTTTATGACTATCTAGAATTAATAATGTAAAGAAACCGTTGTGTACTAGGTGGATACAAAATTCCTTGTGCATTAATTCAACCCTTAATTCTCATAATTAATCCTCTAAGAATATAGGATTCATACTATTTATGTCAAGGTTTACTTTGACTAATCCTTTAATTCCTTGCGACGTGGGTTGGCTTTAAGGGGCCATTTAAATTTTTAAAACGCACGGGCAATGCCAGAAGAAAAAATCGTCTTTCGCGGTCTTTTGAGATATTACTGGAAAAAGGTTTTAAGCGCTAAGACAGCCGCCGAAGAAATTTGTGCCAAAGAAAGAGAGTCAATTAATTGTCCATCGAAGTATTGTCGCACTTTAGTTCAGGCGTTTCAACAATGGGAATATGAGCCTTGCAGATGAACCCAGATCAGGTCGCCCATCTGTCGTTGATGATGAAGTTCTTGGTTGGTGAGTGGACTGAACCTTTACTGTAAATAGCTAGACAGAGTTTATGCAGTTTTGAGTGCAAAGTATCCAAGGAAAAATTATCGGAACTGCAAGTAGTAAATGTTTTGCCTCATCCTGCGTATGGGCCAGATATTGCACCATCAGATTATGGATTGTTTAGATAAATGGCTCATTTTTTAAAATGTCGGATCTTTGATAATTACGAGGACGTCAAAATTGGACGTGAAAAGTTCTTTGCGTCAAGACCAAAGGAGTGGTACCTGTATCAAATCCAATTACTGGCAGAAAGTAGTTGAAAACAATGGACTTTACTTTCATAATGTTTAAAATATGTAATCTGATATAAAACTATGATAATGCACAAGGACTTTTGTAACAACCTATTAGCAAATTGCAGCGTTTTAATATATTTAATTATTCATGGCTTTATCAATTAAACATAATTGTCTGAAAATCTTTCAAAATATAACCCCGAAATTGATAAAAATGTTAACTAGAATGTTTTTTTAATTGAAATATGAATATTACAAGATCTGTAGGTAAAATCTCTCATGAATCGGTAAAGTTATGTTTTCAGCGCTCGGAAGTTAATTACCTCTCGGTCTAGTTTGGGGATTGATTCGTTTGATTCCTCTCCCGAAGGATTATCTGCTATTAAACTATATGTAATATTGTATAATTACTTAAGTTTTCCTTTATAATTAGATTCCTAACGACCTTACCAACTGACTAACCCTACTTTCAATTCTAAATTATGTTCAGAGAATCCAGAAAACCTAATGAATTTAAGTGTTCATTTTGATTTTTGACTCTCATATACATTAATTTTCGAAGTTTAGCGATGTCTGCATTCAAATTTTGTATGAACTGACAAAAATTCATTATAGTATTGTTTAATAATTATACGTTATCACTTGGACGGGCTGATATAATTTTTCTTTAAGTAGCTGTCAGATGAAATGGATTCATTGTAAATATCAGAAGATTCTAATAATCTGGAATTTCCAAATTGCAACTAATGTAGAGGCAGGATCTAATAACCAGTTTGCAGGTGAAACATTACATAACACCACGTTTTTTATTTATTTTTTTTATAAACTTTAATTAGTTTATTATGACCATATTGACGTAGATTTTAATTTCGAATTAATCTTCGAAGGTGAGTCATATTTTATTAAACGTAAATACTGAAGAAAATTGCCATAAAAAATGAAAATTTATCACCAAAGGACCTGTAGATATTTTGAAATAATTCATTAGCCATTTCAACCGATTTATTTGTAATCATTTAACCTTCATCCCAAATTACTACATTTATTTTTTAAATAAGCTTATTAAACTATTAATGCTATGGAACTTGGAATCGTCTAAAAAAATTTTCCGGTGGGGTTTGCATCGACGGATCAAATAATTAAATAATCAAAAAATAATAATATTACTTATTAAGTTATATTATATACATATATATATATTATACACTTACCTCATATTATATATTTTTTATACTTTTTGCTATATTTGCCTTATTTTTGTTTTTGTTCGTTTCAGGTTTGTTTTGTTCAAAAGACATTATGAAAAGTACCTCCACATATCGAAGAAGTACGAAGAGGCTCGAAACATCGCGTACTACCTGGAAGAAAAATATCACGAAATTAAGGTATGTCCAACAGTTCTTACGTTCTTTGGATGTATTCTATTTTTTATGTCCGTTTGTCTATAAAACTGTTATTATTATTATTACTAGTATACCCGGGCGAGAACTCTCGCATTAGATCCTAATACATCAGAAGTATAAGCGATATTAGGGAAACATATTTATTCCTGTAAACAATATAATCAAACAGATTTGGTGAAGCTACATAGTTTGTAATGACTATGTTGAAGTTACAGCTCATACTTAATAAGTAATTAGCTTACCCCACTGGAAAACATCTCTTTAATTTAGCAGTTAGGCAATTAGATCCAGCTATAAAATTATCTATGTGTAGTATTCATATTTAGCAGTGCCTTTTAAGGTTGGACATGGGAAACAACATATATTTTCCCACTCATTAAAAATTTTTGTAAACAGACTCAAATTGTTATGAAGTTGCCATGACAACGGCACTCACGCAAGATGGCATGAGACCCGTGCGGACCTATATCGTGCGTTATCTCGAAAAGGGTAGGTTTTTAAGCTTTAAAACCTCCATAGGAGCGTACGTGATCTTGAAGCCCGCGTCAAAATCTTTAAAATCCAACTTGTCCCGTCTCGATCCGTCGACTCTTAGTCGTCAAATCTTTGAAACCTCCCTGTTTTTTCATCACTTTTATTTAAGCCCTATTATGAATTTAAGAAACAAAATTGGAATTCGTCACATCTCCATGACATTCCCTTTCTTTTGATACCTCATTCATCAAAATCCATCGCTCCTGAGAGCCGGAAAAGGGATCTATACTACCGTAATAATATATAGTAGTGATCACATCACTCACTATCTGTACCCCACGGCGTTGCCCCTGAAAAGAATTGCTAATTAAATATCCTTTCAAATTTCCATTTTTTTATGTTTAATTTTTAAAAGATAACGTGAGTAGCAGAAGATAGAACTACTGGTCTTGTCATTCCCAATCATCATTGATCAACATACTGTAAAATTTGTGAACTTTTTGGAACAACTTTTAAAAATAAAAGAAAAGATTTAAATTTAACTTTGATTTTCATTTTATTTTTATCTCATTAATTATACGTTGTATTTTTCATCATACTCATTGCTGTATGAAATGAATAGAAAAGTTAATAAAATTATTAAAGCGAACACAGATTCACCGGAGGAACACCTCATTCAATTCAATAACCTTGCTTTGTCGTGGCTTTGTGAATTGAAAGGAAAGGAAGAAAACGATGTTTTTTTACAAAAAATGATTTTTTTATTGTAAAGCTAGTACTATTATAAATTTGATTTTATTACTTAATTACTTAATACACAACCATAGGTTATTAGGAAAAAATGTTTTTTTTTTTTTTTAATTAAGTCATATTATTTCCTTGTACGAAGTAAAGGAAGTATTGTAATCGCGAAAATTTTCGGTTTTCAGATTTCAACGGAAATATCCATTTTGACCATCCCTGAATCCATTTTGACTAGTTTCGTCGTGGCGTCTGTACGTACGTTCGTATCTCGCATATCTCAAAAACGGTTAGCCGTAGAAAGTTGGAATTTTGTATTTAGGATTGTTGTAAAATCTAGTTGTGAACCTCCCTTTTTGGTCACTTCTTGATCACCGGAAGTGGTACTTTACTTGAAGATTCTAATTGATTTCCATAAAAAATTATATTAAAATACTATGAAAAACATCTCAAATTTAGTATTTATAACTTGTATGTTGACTTAAATAACATACACTAGATTTTGGTCTAAATTGGAAATCCGGAAGCAGTACTTTACTTGAAGGTCATATTAGACTTTCATAAAAAATTATATTAAAATATAATGTAAAACATCTCAAATTTGGTAAATAGGACTTTTATATCGATGTGAATGCATTTACTATATTTTAGTTAAAATTGGTGATTCGAAAAGGGTACTTTACTTGTAGGTCTTAAAAAGCTTACATCAAAAATTATATTTAAATTAAAAATATAAATCATATGTTTCGGTAATAAAGGTTACAATCGCAATTTGGTTTCCACTCCAATAAAACATTTTTATTACTTGTTTTAAGTGTTAAAATTGAGTGTAAAATACTGGTTTTCCTACCCATTTGTGTGTGTGTGTGTGTCAATAGATGGATGTCGCGACGCCGAGTGTCGTTTTTGAGATATTGCAATCTTCGGAAACTAGTAACCAAATTCAGGATCACTTTTTGAGCCACCGATTAAATAGCCATGGTTTAATAGCCATACAAGGAAGTCATGTGTTGTCCACATCAGATATTTTTTTAATATTTTTCAAGTTGATACATGGATTCTGAAAACAATTTCTAAAGGCATTTAGACTCTTTTGCATTTCTATATTCCAATTATTAGAATTCTTAGCAGAGTCTACCAGAACTTTCAAAGAAATAATCGGTTACAAATAAAAAAATTGACTGTAAATATACCAAGACCAAAGGGGTCGAAATTTTTCTCGGTAATCGATTGTATTGCTTAGAAAATCGTCTCATTTAATTTAGACGTTTTCTAGGAACAGCATCAAAATGATAATAATTTTCACACAATAATCTTGTTAAAATATTTTCTTAATGAACTTTGTTTCACATGTTTGAAGTTGTCATTACAACGATTACAAAGTTATCTACTCTGTTAATATTTGTTCTCAATTTCTCCCCTTGAGGGAAGCTTTTCGAAAAATTTAATACAAATAAACTCTTCTTGAAAAAATTCTCTAAATGTTAGTGAAAACCACATCAAAATCGACCGGTTAATTTTCGAGTTTTGCGATCACGAACATAGACACGCTTTTTATTTGCGTAGATTATATAACGAAATTCCAAAGTAAAAAGGGTTTAATGATTAATAAAATGTTTAATGAATTAAGTGTATTTCGATATATATGTGCTACCATGGTTATATTCGTAGTTAATGAATACACGTCCCAAAAAATTAACTAACCATCTGTTATAATATTGATATCATCAAATGATTAGCGAATATTAGCTATTTATTAACACACTTACATATATTTTCTTGTCTAAACGATCCTATTCTACATTCGAATATAGTACAATATTAAAGACGTTTGAAAAGGCCATTTTCTGTTGAAGAACATTGTGGAACGAGGACGAGCAATGCGAACGACTCGCTAACAAATAGATTGCTTTAGTGGCAATTTGAAACCACTTATGTAGAATGCCATTCCTGGAATACCATGTATATTGTTATATCTGGGTTTGTCTTTGTATCTATATATATATATATATATATATATATATATATATATATATATATATATATATATATATATATATATATATTGAAATGTTTTTATCAAACCTATATACAAATAGTGACAGTCATATTCGTACAGTACGTTTGTGATTATTGCACCTTTGTTTTCCTCCTTATTATAAATACATATATTTTATATTATATATGAAATTAAAGATCTGAAAGGGATTGTTAATTGTTAATTAGAAACAGAAATAATCAATAAAGAGAATAAGTAAAATAATCCATGTATGAAAATAAAGTAACAAACTGATGCGACCTTCATATTCGTACACTCACAATAAATAATAATAATTGTTTATTTACCTATCTTTAAAGATGTTCATGGGTCAAATTGTATTCAGTTTAATGTTTTATTTCAATATTAAAGTGTCGTACTGCAAGTTTAAAAAAAAAAATGGGAAGAAGTAAAGACACCACAAATGAAGTTAGGGAAATAATAATAAAAAACTGGCAAAGCGGTAAAAGTTATCGAGAAATATGAAAAATGGTAAATAGAAGTCGTACTACGGTGAAAAGCATCATTAAAAGGTTTATAAGTGAAAAACGAGAAATTTGAATAGAAGGATGCTAAGTGAAAGTGATGAAAGATTTTTAATAACAAAACTGAGGGATAATCCAAAAATGAGTGCACCAAAATTAGAGATGACTTCTATATTAGGAAAGAATATTACAGCAGCCACTATTCCTAGAGCACTACAAAGAAATTTGTATTACTCCAGAACTGCAAGGAAGAAACCATTCGTGAGTGTAAAAAATAGAAAAAAGCGACTTGAATTTGTCAGTTTATACAAAAATAGACAATTTGATTTCTGTTTTATTCACAGACGAGACGAAAATAAATATTTATCAATCAGGTGGCAATTGCAAAATATGAAGAAAACGAATTGAAAGGCTGTAAAATTAGGAGGTGGTTCTGTGATGCTGTGGGGGTGTTTCTCAGCTGGAGGAGTTGGGAAAATTAAATTTATTGATGTTATAATGAATGCTGAAGCATATGTGAATTTTCTAAAAGAAAATTTAAAAGAATCTGTCACAAAATTAGGTATTGAAAGAACGTTTACATTTTATTAAGATGATGATCCGAAGCACAAAGCCCTGAAATCAAGGGAGTGGCTTCTATATAACTGCCTAAAAGTTATGGAAACAACCCCACAGTCTCCAGACATTAATCCTATCGTGAATTTACATTTAAAAAAAATAAATAAATAAAAAATGCTACTGAGCTTAATGAAAAAATACACGAGGAATGAAGCAAGATAATACCAGAAACAACCACAAAACTTGTTCAATCAATGCCTAAGAGGCTTCTTGAGGTAATTAAGAGGAAAGGATATCCAATAAAATAATAGACAATTTTTTACTTTCCCTTACCTATATAGGAAATAAATAGTAAGTGGTAGTATTGCGATCGTAAAAATTTTCGAATTCGAGTTTTCAACGGAAATACACGTTTTAAGGTCTCCTGAGTCCAAATGACCAAGTCTCGCAAAATGGTCTGTGTGTCTGTGTGTATGTGAACAGTCTAGCTCAAAAACGAAAAGCCGTACGATACTCAAATTACGTATTTAAGATAGATATATGTCTGTGATGTTACAGCAATTTTTTCGTCTAAATGGACTAACCGGAAGTTCCACTTTATATAATCGATTTTACACTTTTTTACATTTTTCTCGAAAACGGCTCTAACAATTTTGATGAAACTTGCCTAAATTATTCTTCATAAAGATCTTTAACTTTTCATTTATGTATTAATCACCGAGGAATTGCAGAGAAAAAAGTTATGATGAAAAGAATGTTTTATTTGCGCATAGCTTAAAAAGTATGCATTTTACGGTAAAATATGTATGGAATTGTATGAAAGGTAATTGAATTATCTAAAAAACAATAAAATAATCATCAAAATCGGACCAGTATTAGCAAAGATACAGCGCATCGGACTAACTGGAAATAGCTATAATATCATGGATTTTACACTTTTTTACAATTTTCTCGAAAACGGCTCTAACGATTTTGATGAAACTTTCCTAAATTATTCTTCATAAAGGCCTTCAACTTTTCATTTATGTAGTATATCAACGAAAAAGTGCAGCGAAAAACGTTATGATGAAAACTTTTAAAATATATTTGCAACTTGACAAAGTTGAAATATATAGGTAGTGCACAGAGTCGTTGTACAATAATTGTTTAAAAAACTGTTTTATTGTACTTAAGTGGGAGAAGATGTGAAGAAGTGAATGCTGCTGAGTTTATTAGAAGCAGTGTTTATGTGAAATCTTTAAAATTATATTAAAAAGATAATTATTATAGGACGGTAAGGGAAAGTTGTGTGATGCGCGCACCGCACCAGATTTTTTTTGTTAAAAATGTTAAATTATGAAGTGTACGAAAATGAAAGTTTCATAAATTAATAGTTTTGTGAACATATTATTTATTAATTGTTAATACATGTAATTTATAATGTTGTCAATCGATATAAAAACGTTTTTCTAAAATACGCTTGTTTTCATTTTCGCCTTAACTTGAAAAATTAATTGTGGAGGGGTGTATCTAATTAAGGGTGTACGAAAATCATGGTGTATGAATATGACTGTCACTAACTGTATAGAATTTTCAGACTATTAATACTACACATATGGCTTGTGATTAAATTTAGATAAAAAAACCTGGAGAATTAGAACATATCAATATTATTACTTCAAAACTACTAAAACATTTAATGCACTACCTAACCATTATAACAAGACACGTATGAGGCAAGGTACAAAATTTAATTATGGATTGTTACTTCAGTCTCTTACTAATTTATTCCAATAAAAAACTCTGTGAATAATCTCAATGCTGTGTCATTAATAGAACCCTGCAAAAGTACTAAAGGTGCGTTCACACCTTTGTCAACCTTAGCAAGTCAAACGCCAAACGAAATGGCAAACGTTTAAAGGGTATTTACAGAAGCTTAACAAAATCCACACGCTACTCTTCTGGCTATTCCAACTTCTGTCGTCTGTTAATTTCGGTTTAAACTATTTTTATTTTATAAAGAAACAAATATAAAATAAAAATATATATGAATATATAATTTATAGAAATACACCAATATATGGATGCGAAACTATTGCTTAAGTCGCGCTTCCACAAGAACTGGATCAGACTCAAACACAGACAAATCAAGCCGAGTAAAGCAAAATCTCTTTGTACATTTAATTTGTCAAGGTTTGGCAAAGGTATGAACGCATCGTTACATTTACCTACTGTACGAGATCACATCAAAACAACATACAGAATATTTCACGACAAACTTTATAACCATCCTAATAGACTTGTACAAAATATGGCTATAATAAACATCCCTGACAATATATAACTAGATTAGGCTGAAAAGGAGTATGATGTGGGATCTCCTTTGGTAACAGACGAACTGAAATAAAGTCAGAAGGATGTACCAATGGGCGCTGGTCCCTATCATGCTTTATATGTAATTTCCTTTATTATTATGTAATTAGTATACACGAGCGTGAATTCTCGCATTAGATTCGTATCTATCTTTCTTCTGCCTAATACATAAGAAGTGTAAATGATAATATGGAAACATGTTTATACGTATAAAATATAAGCAAGAAAGTGTTTATGTAACACACACATTTGGTGAAGCTATATAGTTTATAGTTAATGATTGTGTTGAAGTAACAGTTTATGCTTAATAAGTAATTAGCATGCCCCAATGGAAAATATCTCTTCAGTTTAACAGTTAAGTCATAAAGCGCAACTAAATCATTTTCCATGTTTAGTATTCATATTGGAATATTGCTTCAGTGTTAGGTATGGGAAAGATCGAGGTGGTTTTATGAAAAAGGCTTAAGCGCCAACAATTCGAAATTTAAGTATCGATTTAATATGAGGCATAAACACCACCTCCATCGATCCCCGCTCACGATATATCGATAAAAAAATTTGAAATGGTCTAAAAATCTACTATTTATGACGTAAACATCAAATATTAACGACTCTCAGTCGTGACTTTGGCCTTGACCAGTGCTTGAAATGTTAAAAACGTATTCTAATTATAAAAAAAGTTGCCACCTGAATAAGCTCCTACTGCATACATTAAAGAATAAAATTATATAAAAAAATATGGTAATTTGGGGAAAAAACGTTTCATGTGTTTTTTATAAAGTTTACTAAACACCGCTTACGCCTTTTTCCAAAAACGACGTAGGCTGTCTATCATTCATAGAAACCTAAAAATAACAACAGTTATTATGTAGCCATGACAACGGCACGTACGCAAGTTGTCATTAGGCCCGAGCGGCCTTATATCGTGCGTTATCACAGAAACGATAGGTTTTAGGGACCAGTACGTTCCATTAAAACATACTTGATGCTCGCGTCGAAAACTTTAAAACCCAACTTATGTTGTCTCGATCCGCCGACTCACCATCGTCAGAATTTTGAAACATTCCAGTTTTTTCCATCACTTTTATTTAAGTTCTCGGATGAATTTAATAATTGAAATTAGAATTCACTTCTAATTTATTAGAAATTAGAAGTCACTTCTCCGTGAAATTCCCTTTCTTTTGACCCTTCTTTCATCAAAATTCATCGCTCCTGAGAGCTGGAAAAGGAATCTATACTACCATATTATATATAGCGACGATTCGGCACATTTGTTGGTTGCCTTCGACTCGAAGAAGGTTGTTCATTGAAAAATAATCACAATACAAAAAATATGTCTCACTTTATCGTTAATATGCTAAAGCATATACGAACTTGCAAATATTTTCTTTAGTGTTATCTATTTTTTGACTTTATGTTACGAAATAATGATGGGCCAACTTGAAAGAGAAACAAAAATTATGAAGAATGCAATAGGGAAACTTCCGTTTTCTGGGGCAATACAGATACCAGGGCAATAAGGAACAGTTATAATGTGCCTACATCCTGTCTTGGAGAAATTTTATTACCACTATACAGGTACTGTTCCCTTCGCACCTGATTCAACCTTCATTATACAACGCTTTCCTTTTTTGTGCATTGGTGTGATTAAAACTGACCCCTATAAATTAACAGATTCCTTTTTTGTTAATTAAAAAAAAAAGTATATCATAATGAGAATGTTGTTACTTCTATGTTTGAGGACGTGACGACCGAGCACGTTGGGGCGAGTGCCCGGTTCAGGACGTTGTGGGTTCGATTCCCACCTGGATCATTCTATATTTATTTTACGGCGATCCCGCGAAATGAATCTTAACACTCCCACTCTGGTTAGTACGCGGCGGTGACATAAAGGTAGCCGCCAGAGATTAGCAAAAAGGACCACAGGGCTCACTTGCCGAACTAGTTCCTCCCACCAAAACCATTGCCAGCACCAGTATTTCTATGTTTAAGTTTTTGAACTGGCCAGGGATTGTTTGATAGACCGTTTTTGCCTGATTCGTCGTTTTCTTAGCATTTAATAACTACTATATCTTCGGCAAATGCTGTTTACAGTGAAGTTTCGATACTTCGTACAAACGAATTCCGCAATGTACTATACAAACATATGAATCTATGAATTAAAATATTATAAGGTAATGTAATGATAAGTGCGAACTAAATTTTACAAACTTCGACTTTAACTGACTGTAAAATATTTATTTTTGAAGCTAGATTTTTCTTTTTTTTTTCCATTTTTTTTTTTAAATTTAATTTTGTTTACACAAATGGTTTTTAAATATTACATTCAAACCCACGTTTCAACCACGACCATTTTGATGAGATTGATAATTCAATTTAAAAGTACGTAGTCCGCACTTACCACCTGTAAGGGGTAAGTGCGTACAAAGTATCTGGAAGACTCATTATTCAAGCAGTAGCGATTGCGAGGGAAGTCCAAAATAGTTCGTTTTCGGAGCATTATTATACTGATGTAATCATCGAAAGAAGTTAAAACATTTCTAACAAAAATTTTTACTATCTTCAGTGTGAATTATAAAAAGGGTTTTGAAACATAATTGAATATATGCATTGAAATTATTTTATTTTTTTATTTCAGTGCACTATTCTCCATGGGACCCCGCAAAACATGATAGTAGGAGCAATTTTACACAACGCACACTTGTCCCACATCAAAAGTCTGCTCATATCCGTACTGTCATATTTCATCGGGACAACTGCGGTCTAACTCTTAAAAAATAGAAAACTATCAAGCAGAAATATAAATTAAAAAGTGTTTTAAAGAATAGCTTCTGAAGGTTCCACTTGCCGGAGGAAATTAAAAATTAAATTAATAAGACCAAATGGGGAAAAAACCGACATTGATGTATAGCAGAAGTTGAAAGATCCAACATAATCAACAGGTTGGAATTGATATCTTTACAACTCGTTACACTTCACCGTAGCGAACTCTCGTGGCTGATTTGTGATATATCTAGATTTTGACTTCATGCTCTCAAAAGGGCAGTTCTTACAAGTACAGGTTATGGATTTAATGAGACGATTAATAATCCCGAAAACGCCCTTTAACCCAAATTACATTACTTCCTACTTTTCTTTACGGGAGCGAAATTTGGTAAGAGCTAAGGAAGGTAAGAATAAAACGTAAGGTTTTCGAATAGAAAGCATTTGACCCTCATCAGGACTAGTCGACTTGAGAATTGTGTCATCGGCATCGAATCTTTGGGCTATTTAAATATTTTTAAAGGGAAAATATTTAATTCGTTTAGCCATAATTGGGTGTTGATATTGAATGGCAATATAATTATCGAGATTTTCTAATCAACTCCTAATAATAATATATGCGTCTTTTATTCGTTATAAAAACCAGATAAATCAAAATGGAGTATTGGGCCTTCAGTCGGTGTCACTAGAGTAAATTCTTAAATTTTAATAATGGCTTCAAATGACTGTAGGTCTCGTAGGATACGTAGGATACGTGTCTTCCAATATTATGCGGATTTCGAAACCCTGTTTTCAGTGCTTTATTGATCCAGCTTAATGAGTCCAGCATTGCACGGCGAGCAGTCTGCAATATTACGGAATGACTGCGTAGCATTTTTTAATATAAAAAACAAACAGAAAAACATAATTTAAATCTCCAACGCGATTTTTATTGTTCCCATCTCCTTAAAGTCGTTACTATTGAGAGCATTGGTTCTTGATCTGTTTAGTAATGGTCATTTGTAGTTGGAAAACTTGTTCCAGTGTTCCCTAAATTTTGTAAGTGGGATCTACAGGCTAAGAAAGAGAGCGTAGGGAGTGGGCTTCGCTAATCTGAACATAACGTTCGCTGTTTTCATTTGTTAGTAGATTAAAAATAGATTAAGTATTTTCCATGGAATATTTAGAAACTCCTCTAGTACTTCTGGAGGTGTCCGGGATGCAAACGATTGAAAAAAACTTATCAAGAGAGATTAATAATTATAAAGTAACTGATTGCTGGGTAAAATGATTTTATTCAGTTTAGTCCTTCATTCCTTCGTTAACATCTCGTAGTCCTGCTCCAGTCCTAGCAGATTATCCTGGGCAATATCGAACTCTTTTTCCTCGAGACCCTCGCCGGTATAGTGGTGGAAGAAGGCCTTTCTGTCCTTCATCAGGTGGAACTTGATGTTGATGCTGGTCCAGGCCTCCCGGATGGCTGTCGTGTTCGAGAGCATGCACACCGCCCGGTTCGTGTGAGCCAGGTCGCCGCCCTCGGCGTGGGCCGGGAAGGAGCTGTTGATGCCTACTTTGAATCCGGACGGCGACCATCCGACGAAGCGAACCGACCTCTTCGCCTTCACGGTATGGATTGCCGCGTTCACGTCTTTGGGTGCTACGTCACCGCGGTAGAGGAGCACGCAAGCCATGTACCTCCCGCTCTCTGTGATGCATTTTACCATCCTGTTCGATGTCTCGAAACACCTGTAATATAAATATACAAATATTATTTAAGCTTGATTCTTTAATTAAAATACACAATATTATATATACATCTGCGTATTATATTCAAGCATAAACTCTATTTCACCAATTCAAACATCATCAGTACAGTAGCAACTACATGCATACCGAATATAGCACATCTCACATCAACAGACTAAATAAAAGGCGCATTAACTAGTGACAGCACATCACGCCAATACATCCAATCATATACTCAATGCCTCTCCAAGTATCTTGAGAGGTACCAAAGTTTCCCATGCGATCTTGTACATCTTCCTTTGGCATAAACATTAAACGTTACACATGTGATAGAAAGTGTTAGTAAAATAAAATGTATATTACTTTAGTATTCCTTATGTTACTTTAGTATTCCTTTTGTACTGAGGTACAAATGACATCTGATCCGGGAGAAAAGATTGTTGCACAGTAAACTGAGTCATGAAGATCTCTCTCCAGCACAATGCAGTGAGTGCAAGAATTTGGTCTATTCCCTGATATAATCTGTTTGTAAATTTCAATTCAATTCTTTGATCGGAGAACTTTTGGCCATTTACCACTGCAGGCTTTCCCAGTCGACAAAAATAAATATAACACATATAAGAACCTATCTGACGGGTTGAATCGTTGTCTTTTGTGAACATGCTGAAAGATGCTTCAGCATCCAGTAGTATTGTGTTGGTATTATCGAATGAATCTTTCCATGAGATATTAAATAGAGGGTTTAATATCCTGGCTACATTAGGCATTGGTAAAGCCATTACCGTTGAGATTATCCCGCATCGAAATGTCTACAACATTACAAAAACACATTATGCCGCTAAAATTTACACTAGGAATATTGCCTGGATTAAGAATGGCCTGACCTAAGTTTTGCAGTCCTCCATGTTGAAAATGTGGAATCTATATAATGTGATTCACTGCTTTAGTAAGCATAACGGATCGTTCTAGAATCGTCAAGGATACTGTATTTGTACGCTTAGTTGCCAGAGACCTAGTAAATGATAGGAAGACCGCTTACGTGGTGTCATCCAATCGTCAAGAGTGAGAAGCGTTCCTCAGTGCAGTATCAACCCCGACGACTAGGTTAGGCTGTTTCGATGGAGGCGTTAGAAATTCCAACTAAATAAAATTGGACGATTTTTTATCCTGTTCAATGCCAAACATTTAAGGTCCCGCTCAACTTCTTTGCCGCGACGAAGATCCTGCGATGCTGGTTCCTCTCCAAGTAGGAATGAACCCTTGATCTCCGTTATCTCTGTAGCCTCCTATGGCGTAGTAGTTAATTAATAATACGTCCGCATTATAACTACTCGATGAAAACGGACATTTTGAAAGCAAGTGACAGAAAATTGGAGGTATACTGACGCTTTCTTGACGATAGCTTGACGACCCCTTTGCAAACGTGAAAGGAGGGAGACGAGAATCGTTTTTTTTTCACTCTTTACGAGAGTCAAACGCATCGCATGAGCGACGACTCGTGTGCGGACTGCCTAAAGCGAGCCCTGTTTAATATGAAGGACCACCCTTGAATCCAATGTGGCACAACAGAAAATTCAAGTAACGTAATGGGATTGTCACATTACATCCTAGAATAACCCTTGGTTTTTATTAATGATTTATTTTCCTAGATACTTACAATAACAATACATCAGCTTAGAAGGCAGTGGTGTTATACAATTATATTCCTCTGAACCAATAAAATTCACTTATTGATTAGTATTTGGATTTGAGCAGAGTGTTTGGAGCTTCATTGAAAAACTAATAGCACTATGCGAACCTGTTCGTTATTTCCGAGACTGACAGGTTCCCATGATCAGCATATTTGTTGGCAAGGATAGGAGCGTAGCTGACGACCGGGAAGTGTATCCTCGGATATGGAACCAGGTTTGTCTGGAAGTCGGTGAAGTCAGCGTTGAGGGAGCCCATGAAGCGAAGACTCGCGGTCATCGAGGAGACTGCCTGAGCCAGCAATCTGTTGAGGCTTGAGTAGGTCGGGCTGTCTATGTCCAAGTGGGCGTGGCATATGTTGTACATCGCTTCGTTGTCGGCCAATAGGACGCAGTCGGTTAGCTGCAAGGTCATGTGGGTCGAGAGAACTGCGTTGTAGGGCTCCACCACAGCTGTCGCCATCTGTTGGAACATTTAGAATGATAAATATAAAAATTTCTTTCTTGGCAGCAAAATCATTGTTCGCAAGTTGAATGTTTACGAGTTTATATGAAAATTTTACTTTTTTAAAAACATGGTCTGACAAGGAGAAGCATTAAAAACGTGTGCATCAGAGGAACTGAAATCTCAAATTAAGATATTCTTTCATTACGAGAAAGGATTTTTGTAGATGGATATCAATTAATAGATTAATTTAAAATAAAATTAATGCGTCAGTTTAAAGATTTAAAGGAGATGCATGTCTACTTTTCAATTTAGCCTTTTGGCTATCAGAAGGCAATCAGAGATTCAGGAATACAAATGACTGGCACAGCTTTTTCGAGATTGGGACAACTGCTTGCATATGCTGATAACATAGATTTGAAGATCCTTTTAAGATTTACTGAGTTCCTTTCTGAACGGCATCATAGTGAACGGAAAGAAGGCGAGATGTATGTTCACTGAAGATGGCTGAAGACCCCTCGAACAGTGACTATTATATATCGATTTGAGAGGGACTCACAAATACAATACCTCCAAACTCAGCTAATAAACATCTGCTGAAATCAGGCAAAGGGTTGTCGCTTTGGCCTGCTGAAGGGTTTGGGAAACAAACACAGTGGCGGCTCTAGGCTTTCTGGGACCATAGGCGAAAAATTTCGGGCCTATAATCTTAACCTCCAGTACTCCAATATTAAACCAAACTAATTTCACCCCAGCCATTGTCGCTACAAAATCCCATTGTTACTATTTGTTAAAGCGTAAAATTAAATAAAACTTGCCTTAATAGTTACTTGCTAGTTAAAAAAAAAAAAAATTAAGATAAAAGATTATTTCACCTAGCTTGCCTTTATGGACGAGCTGGTCCTGAAAACAGACTCACCACGATGCATACCATAACACAACTTAATTAAAAATACGACCTGTCTTATCTCCGAGAGAAATATTCTGAAGTTATTTAGAGGCAGAACGAGTAGGTATCTCTGAGAACTTTTTAATGAAACTGATATGTACTGAGTCGCTAAAGTAGAATGAGTAGCTGCACTAGTAATTTTGAGAAATGGTAGATGTAGGAATTCAAAAGAAAACATGGACAGAAGAGCTCTACCATACTTTTAGAGAGAGTTGGATGCTCGAAGCTGCGTTGGGCCACCCGCATCCAGGTATCATCCGATACAAAAAGCCTTTTGCGTAACAGAAATTGGACAGCTGTTTTTAAAAAAAAAATAAAAAAGTGCGGAAGCTCATTGAGGATGCCAGGAATCGTCACGGGTTGTAGCGCAACATAATAAGAATATAAAGGTATTCAATTATTTTCTGACACGACTTTTGACTACCATCAAAATGCGGGAAGTATGCACAGTATGATTTTTCCGTATAAGAACTTGTACCACGCATGTGCCTAACAGTTTGAGGATGGTCAGTTTCGTGTTGGAACAAACTTATTTATGTATTTGAACTGCATTACTTGATGGATTATATGTTTCTCTCTAAATACAAATTTATATTGGGTTGTCCGGAAATTAATGCAGGCTTATGGTTTCAAAATAAAATAAATGATACGAAACTTTTTTTATTAATCAAAATACGCTCCATTATTCTTCATGCATATCTGCCGACGTGTTGGTAACTTTTCCTTTCTCTCTAAATAAAATGTTGAATCGTTATTATTAACAAATTCTAAAAATTCATTTTCTAACAAATTTCGATCAATATAATTTTTACCTTTAAAAAATCGGACCAGATGTTTAAAAAAGTAGTAGTCCATAGCTGAGAGCTCTGGAGAGTAGGACGGATGAAGACTCTCATTCTCAGTTTCGGCAAAGAATGGCGCGCACACTTCATTACAAAGATTTTTTCGGCGGTCGTTCAATGATTGTAGAACCCAAGTTTCAAGCTTTTTTACCTTTTCAATTGCGTTGATGTGGTCAGCGATGTCCGATTTCCTAACTGAAAGTTTCTCTGCAAGTTCTCGAACAGTTGTTCTGGAGTTTTCTTTGATCAAAGACCGCAGAAAATCGTCATCAAGGAAAGAAATCCTTCCACAACCATCTTTGTTTTCAAGGCTCCCTCTCGAAATTTTTTAGAACATCGTTGAACGGTGCACTAACTCACACCGCCATCGCTCCTGACTTCATTAATGTTTCTGTCCATTTAAACCGAGTTCCGACCGAATTTAAAATCGTAAAACAAAATTTTGCGAAAATCACGCTTTGACATCTCAGTAGAGACTGAAATTTTTTCCAACTAGTGAAATGCTACAGAAGATAAAAACATTTTTTTTGTTAGACGACTAATAATTGTAGACACCCATACAAAAGAATAAACCCTCAAACGTATACAGTTTGTCATATACAGGGTTAATATAAAGAAAATAAGAAATCCTCTATTATTTTCCGGACAACCCTATACATTAGAGCATTTATATGTTGGACTGATGTTATTATTCTTATTAATTATTCTATTCTACTACTTACCGTAGGCGACGGGAAGATCGCGATTTCAATCTTACTCTTCTTGCCATAGTCGTGTTCAAGGCTCTCTACGACGAGAGCGTTGAACCCGGACCCGGATCCTCCGCCGAAGGAATGGAAGAGGAAGAACCCCTGAAGTTTGTCGCAGGCTTCCGCCTGCCTCCTCAGTGCGTCCATTAACTTCGGAACCATCTTCCGGCCCGTCGTGTAGTATCCTCTTGCGAAGTTGTTGGCAGCGTCTTCCGTTCCTGCCAAGAGCATGTTCGGCATGTACAGCTGCTTTTGTTTACCGGTTCGCACCACATCTGAAAGGGAATAGCCGTGAAGAATACCACTTGTGCTGCCGAAACTTCTCTATATTCTGATATTCACATCTCCCTCTTTATAAAATATTTGATATTATTATTATTAAAGACTTTCAATATTTATTTACATTTAGTTTTGAATTCGAAGAATACCCTATTCGGGTTTTGTTATAATTTGTTTATACCCTCAGGAGAGACATTGTTAGCATACTGTGGTATGACTTCACCAAATAAAAACAGGAGACTAATCTAAAGCCAAGAGATACCCTTACATTATTGCTAATCAATGTGACCTTAGGAAGAGCAATATAACAATCGAAACAAGGACATGGGACCAGGACGCCATTGTTAGAGCTGACGATGTTTTGTTCGTGAAGGATTAGTTCAAAATATTTTAGTCCTAATCAATAAAATTTAGTCCTCATCAATAAAAAATATTGCTATATTGATTAATTTTTATGGTCTTTTGCAAATTTTTTGTTGTTTAGTATGTATATTTTCTGTTTTTCGATGCCAAGCTTTTTTTAATTGACCCTTTTCCGACTGTCGTCATACAACCTTCCTTCTCCTTTAGTGTGTCTGTGGGTGGTTTGGACTGGCGTGCTATCTCTGGTTGGTGTCCTATTGGATTGTAAATATGAGATGTGCTGTATTTTATTTCTTTCCTGTTTATATCTATGGATTATATCTTAAATTAATACAAGTTAAAAATATCTGATGTGGACAACACATGACTTCCTTATACGCCTATTAAACTATAAATCGGTGGCTCAAAAAGTGGTCATCAATTTGGTTACTAGTTTCCGAAGATCGCAGTATCTCAAAAACAACACTCGGCGTCGCGACATCCATCTATTGACACACACACACACACACAAATAGGGAGGAAAACCAGTATTTTACACCAAATTTTAACACTTAAAACAAGAAATAAAAATGTTTATTTGGATTGAAAGCCAAATTGCGTTTGTAACCTACAGAAAAATATTATTTATGTATTTAATTTAGCTAAGCTTACATCCAAAATTATATTTAATTTAAATATAATTTTTGATGTAAGCTTATTATGACTTTCAAGTAAAGTACCGCTTCCGGTTTTCCAATTTAGACCAAAATTTAGTATGTTATTTAAATCAATATATAAATTATAAATACCAAATTTGAGAAGTTTTGCAAAGTATTTTAATATAATTTTTGATGGAAATCAATTATGACCATCAAGTAAAGTACCACTTCCGGTAATTAAGCAGTGACCAAAAAGGGAAGTTCACAACTAGATTTTACAACAATCCTAAATACAAAATTTCAACTTTCTACGGCTAACCGTTTTTGTGTTATGCGAAATACGAACGAACGTACGTATTTACGTTGAAATCTGAAAACCGAAAATTTTCGCGATTACAATACTTCCTTTACTTCGTACAAGGATGTAAAAATCTAAATCCCAAATTTTCAAAATTCATAATAAATACTAAAAACTAAATAGTTTTTATTCCTCTTGCCAGAATTTAATAACATTAAAACGTTAGATATAATCAATTTCAAGTTATATAATAGAAATGAAACAATATATAAGAACGCTTTTCAACTGTCACATCAAATCTTATAATCATGAGAATAAATGCAGACATGATTTGTGAAACAGTTTGCACAATGACAATGGCTTCAACAGTGTTTGTCACAGCCAACTTAATATGGCTCCAACAGTGTTTGCCACAGCCAACTTAATTATCCCGTCTAAAGGGACCTGAAATAAGAGTTCTCGTATCTTTTCTCATGTGGTATCGTTTGTTAGAGATACAGAACAAACTAAATACAACGTTGATGGATTCTTCTAAAGAATTAGGTCTCGTCATGGTAAATACGGATAAAAGAAAAATATAAGCAGAGAAGAGGTTTATTTCCATGATATAGATATAGGTAGTATATATTTTAGTGTGTAGAGATGTTACAGTATCTAAGGTCTACAATATAAATATATTTTGAGGCAAACAATAGAAACTGAAGAAGGAGTATTAATATTTACATATACGAAAACTTATCTTCTGTTTACTTTGACAAACATCCAGAACGTCAACTTGGCAGAGTGATTAGTTTATTGATTCAGGACTTATATATGACTTGTGGCCATATGTCACGAAAGGAAGCCCAATCTGTGACTCTGACTAAATCTGTGACTCTGACACGTTCTGGAATAATGGCATGGCAAATTTATGGACTTACCAAACAGATGTCAATTCCAGGAATATTTATGATGTATTTTTTATTATTACGTTTAAGGCATAAGAATCATTCTCAGGAGATATTTCACTTTGATATAAAAATATTTATACAAAATATTCGAAAAATGTTACATGCCTCGGGCTAAGCAATGAAGGCTGAAGAGGAGCAGGATGAAAGATCTTGCCAAAAACCTATAACTGAGCTGAAGGACAGGAGAACTTAGCATTGGTTTATGCCTTTTCATAATTATTAATATACTTCTTTCAAGTTCGTAATAATAATAATAATTTGTTAATTAGTGTTTTTTGTTTTTGCTTATTAGTATACTATTTTTGTCTCTGCGCCAGTCGAAAGAAGTATTGTAACTTGAGGCTTCTATGGCACTAAGGGTTCTCAGAAGGTCGTACGCAAGGACGCTCTAGGTGGTACGGGAATAAGCAAACTAAAGTCATGCATTAAAATCAACTTTTTAAAACTTTCAATGAGGGATGATGATCAAATATTTATATCAATAATTACTTCCTTGTACGAAGTAAATATTCACGAAAATCACGAAAATTTTCGGTTTTCAGATTTCCATCCCTGAATCCATTTTGACTAGTTTCGTCGTGACACGTACGTACGTTCGTATCTCGCATAACTCAAAAACGGTTAGTCGTAGAAAGTTGAAATTTTGTATTTAGAATTGTTGTAAAATCTAGTTGTGAACATCCCTTTTTTGGTCACTGCTTGATCACCGGAAGTGGTACTTTACTTGAAGGTCATAATTGATTTACATAAAAAATTATATTAAAATACTATGCATAACTTCTCAAATTTAGTATTTATAACTTATATATACATATTTAAATAACATACTAGATTTTGGTCTAAATTGGAAAACCGGAAGCGGTACTTTACTGAAAGGGCATATTAGACTTTCATAAAAAATTATATTAAAATATAATGTAAAACATCTCAAATTTGGTAAATAGGACTTTTACATCGATATGAATGTATTTACTATATTTTGGTTAAAATTGGTGAGCCGAAAAGGGTAGTTTACTTGAAGGTCATAATAAGTTTACATCAAAAATTATATTTAAATTAAATACATAAATCATATGTTTCGGTAATAAAGGTTACAAACGAAATTTGGTTTCCAATCCAATTAAACATTTTTATTATTTGTTTTAAGTGTTAAAATTGAGTGTAAAATACTGGTTTTCCTCCCCATTTGTGTGAGTGTGTGTGTCAATAGATGGATGTCGCGACGCCGTTTTTGTGTCGAGTGTCGTTTTTGAGATACTGTAATCTTCGGAAATTAGTAACCAAATTCAGGATCACTTTTTGAGCCACCGATAGTTTAAAAGGCGTGCAAGGAAGTCATGTGTTGTCCACATCAGATATTCTTTTTTATTGTTATAATTTATAGAAATAAAAGAGAAAAAACTCAAAAAGAGACATAAATTAATTGTCGAGGTATAATGGATGATTCCAAAACACAAAGCCTCAAGTCTCTAAAATAGCGGCAAATAACTTGAATGCCAATTCAGGCATCCTCAGGACATACACCGAAAAATCACATCTGTTATGATCAATTACAGCACATTTCACATCAACCTCCAGAAATACGCATCAACCAGAGATAATACATCACTCCAAGACAACCAATCACATACTGAGTAATGTTTATTTATCACATGAGAGTAGGTGATTGGATGCCTTGGAGTGTTGTGCTGTTTCTGGTTTATGCGTCTTTCTGAAGGTTGATATGAGATGTGCTGTATTTGATCTTCATAGATGTGATTTTTTGTTTGTGACGATGCCTGAATTGGCGAAACGTTGACTGGTTAGTTGTTTGCCGCTATTTTAGAGACTTGATGCTTTGTGTTATGGAATCTTCCAATAAAAAAGTTTTCTAGTTATAACGTATGTAAAATATATGTTTTTTGTTTTTTACTTAAATTCTGTTTATATACAATTTGTACTTACATTATTTAGTAAAGAGTTTGTTATTATAAATAATGTGCAGTCTAAGGTACATAATATACAAATGTATGGAATGTACCAACAAACAAACGGTCAAAAAAAGAAAAAAAAAAGGATGACATTTTTTAAATAATTATTATTTATTAGAATGTATCAATAATAAAATTAATAAACACCATCTAAAATTAATGAAAATAGTCGCTGTAGTAAAGACGATAAGCACTCAGTGTTAAAGTCACTCAAACAGCACTTAATAACAAACCAGTCAATGCAAGTCTAAATTTGTGTTGAATAGCGGTTTAATAGTTCATTTAGTAACTAAGCTGTTTCATTCGCGTCAAATTTGGATTATCTGAAGAAAACAATAATTGCAATTTATTGAATCCTTATTATATTTACATTAAAAAATAAGTGTCTGCTGGTTGAATCATGCTTCCTGAAACAATGGGGGCCAACAAAAAAAACTTGCAATTTTAAGACTTTAGCTGGTTTTTCATCTATTAGTCCTAAACCTTGCATTCTATTAAAAAAAAGTTATGGTATTCATTAGACGTATAATTTGATGTTCTTTAATTTAATATACCATAACGTTTTCGATAGAATGCACCGTTTAGAAATTATAGATGAAAAAACAAAAAAAGTCTTAAAATTTCAGGATTTTTGGCCACCATTTTGAAACCCCTCCCTCCTAATATCAACAGCCAAAGATTTTTAGCATCTGGAGTGTCTGTAGTTTTATTTGTGCTTCAAATAAATAATATATATTATGAAACTAGTGACATATCAAACTTTATGATTTTTTTTTGTAGATATGTTTGCTCATTTATACATTCGTCGTATCTCAGAAGCTATTCTGAAGATTTAAAAAAAAAATAACATAAACAAACTTGCAGGAAAGTTAACGTTCTTTGAAATTGCTGAAGACAATTTTTTACCATAAATGCACGCACTGGAAGCGAGTTATTTTGGAAAAATTGAAAAAAAGTTTCTTCTTTGCAGTTTTTCAAAATGGCGAAAAATTCACTTGAAGAAGGAGGTCAAAAACTTGGATTTTTTGCAAGAGAGGCAATACTTACAAGATGCCTGAAAATCAAAATTACTACATTTATTGCAAACCAAGATCGAGAGATTTGCACTTGACCAAATTTAAATTTTTTTGTGTTCAATGGACGCAGAATTTGAACTCATTTCTAAGCCGCATACTCATTTATAGTACTCTGTTTCTGTTTTTGGCAAAATCGTCGTTTATGACCGTGTTTTTCGACCATACCAGTTTACCAAATTATTATGTTGTGGTACTCATTAGGCGTATGAATTGATGTTTTTAATTTAATATACCATAGTTTTTTCGATAGAATGTACCGTGTTTAGGGATTATAGGTGAGTAATCAAAAATAGTCCTAAAGTTTCGAATTTTTTTGGGCGCCATTTTTTCAGATAGCATGATCTGACTGTCAGACTCTTATTTTTTTAATGTCAATACTATAAGGATTCAAAAAAGAGTTATCAAAGGTTTCTTCAGATAACGACAATTTTTTTGCAAAGGCTCTCCGTCTAAAAAAAGAATTTTTCAAATTGGACTGGTTGTACCTGAAATTTTTGCGTTCATACGAACAAACTCTTCAGCTTTATATATTAATATAGATATAAAGAAATACATTGTTAGTTTAATATCAGTTGGATGTCATTTCTTCTACATCCTCTTAACGATATTTAGAAATCGACTTATGACTCAGCACGCGATCACAACAGGTGATAGATAACTCAACAACAGGTGACAAGCAATCTGTTGCCTCGCGAGAACGGAGAAGCGTCAATGTAATAATTAACATATCAATAAAAGATTATTTTTATTATTAATGCTATTTATAACGGTAATTTATAGTATTTTTGAGACAATAATAAAATAAAAAAGTAATCAATCAATGATAAAACTTCATAGTATAACCTTAACTTGCGAGATAAAGGATTATATAACTAGAGGCATATTGTTAACTATAAAAGATATCTGGTTAATGTTCTACAGCTAAATAAATTCAGAGAAGAATACTACAATTATAACTGACATTGTATTTCTTTATATCTATATTAATATATAAAGCTGTAGAGTTCGTTTGTTTGAACGCACAAATTTCAGGTACAACCAGTCCAATTTGAAAAATTCTTTTTTAGACCGAGAGCCTTTGCAAAAAAATTGTCGTTATCTGAAGAAACCTTTGATAACTCTTTTTTGAATCTTTATAGTATTTACATTAAAAAAATAAGTGTCGGATCATGACTGAATGTCGATACCTTAAAAAAATGGCGCCCAAAAAAACTCGAAATTTTACAACTATTTTTGATTATTCATCTATAATTCCTAAATGGTGCATTCTATCGGAAAAAAAATACATCAAATTCTTCATCTAATGGGTACCACGCCAAAATAATTTGGTTTACTGGTGTGGTCGAAAACCACGATCATAAATGACCGTTGTTGATTTTGCCAAAAAATTAACAGTGAAATCACGTATTTAAGGCAAATTTAAGGTCTGTGTTGTTACAGCAAGTTTTCCGTAAAAATTGAGTAACCGGAAGTGCAACTTTATATCATCGATTTTCAACTTTTTTATAATTTTCTCTAAAACGGCTCTAACGATTTTGATTAAACTTGTTGAAAGTCTTATCCTTAATGTCCTTTAACTTTTCATTTATAGTACATCAACGAGGAAATGCAGAGAAAAAAGTTATGATGAAAAGAATATTTTATTTACGTATAACTTAAAAAGTATCCATTTTCTGGTAAATTATGTTTAGAATTGTATGAAAGGTAATTAAATTATCTAAAAAATAAAGAATCATCAAAATCGGACCAGTATGACGAAGATACAGCGCATCGGACTAACCGGAAGTGGCAATTATATCATGGATTTTATAATTTTCTCGTAAACTGCTCTAGCGATTTTGATGAAACTTGCCTGATGTCTTCTCATTAAAGCTCTTTAACTTTTCATGTATATAGTATATCAACGAGAAAATGCAGGGGAAAAAGTTATTGCGAAATGAAAATTTTATTTGAATAAAAAGTGTTAAAAAGTGAGCATTATTTGGTAATTTTGTATGAAATCATATGAAAGATCAATTAAATTCTCTAAAAAACAAAAAATTATTCAAATTGGGCCTGTATTAGTAAAGATACAGCGTATCTCATAAGGGCTACAAGACCCTAAATGGAAAGTCGAGCGCGTCCGGAAGTTGACGAATTCGACTGAGTCTCCTCCCACCAAGCAACTAATCTATTGTTAACAAAACGCTCTGTAACAATGTTTTGTAATAATATAAAAATAAAACGATTTTTTCTTTTTTAGAAATGAGTTGCCTTTGTTAATGTAATTATGACCTCAGCTGTTCTTTTAGTGTAGGGTTCAGTAAGCGTTCTACATCCGCCATTTTTCCGACTTACTGTCACTAGGTTTACTGTAAAAGTCAGGACTACTACCACACTGTCTCACTGTCGCCCTGTAAACGAGGCTTCGCTTCCTTAAGTCAGGACTACTACCACACTGTCTCACTGTCTCCCTGTAAACGAGGCTTCGCTTCCTTAAGTCAGGACTACTACCACACTGTCTCACTGTCGCCCTGTAAACGAGGCTTCGCTTCCTTAAGTCAGGACTACTACCACACTGTCTCACTGTCGCCCTGTAAACGAGGCTTCGCTTCCTTAAGTCAGGACTACTGCCACACTGTCCCACTATCGCCCTGTAAACGAGGCTTCGCTTCCTTAAGTTCAACCTTTTCCAATTTTATTTTCATTAATTTGAAACCTTTCAGCGAAACAAATTAATTTCTTCTCTCATTAATTTATTTTTATTTTTCTGAGAAGAAATTATTATTATTATTGCCTTCTGGATTTTAAAATTTCATTTTCGTTCATCTTTTAATTTAATTAATACGCGTCTAATTACACCGAACCAGGATAATATGAGAAGTCAAGCCTTTCCAGTAAGTAGTCTGAAATGGTCCAATTAATTTTATCAGTTTTCCAACCCGTGAATTTAATGATGCAACGGACTTAACCCTTGGACTTATCTTGGCGTTGAAAATCGTTTTTTAAGGCTTATTAACTTTGAACTATCGTAATTCCGCGTTTTACGAAACGTGTTCTTTCAGGCCCCAATCGAATTGTTATATAAAAACGATTGTTTGTTTTTTTTAACTACGATTATGATTCTTTTTAATTAGTTTCATAAAAATGAATTTCTCTATTCGACTTTTATATTTTTATTTATTTATTTCATTATTAATAAACTTTGTTTCTCTACATAGCTTTTGTTAGTTAAAAAATAATTTTGGATTACAATTATTTGCAAAAAACTAAGTGCTCTCTCTGTAGTTGATCTTTTGGTTTAATGCATTTAAAATAATTCTGTGGTGTTATTATAAAGAGGTATAATTCATTTTATTGCGTTAAGGGATTTAAGTTATATTTTATTCTTTTTAATAAACTTTACCTTTGATAAAAAGAAAAGAAAATTAATGGTTCAGTAATCACATTCCATGTGAACAGTGTTTCAGGCTAATAATATTTTTCTTAAAGGTTAAGTTTAAGGTTAACACTTCAGAATTACTTAACAAAACAGCTATTTCACGTTTAATTAATTACAGGAGCGCATAGTGCGACTTTCCATGGACAAAAGCCATAAACTCTGCAAATTATAACTGTATATGCATAGGTAAATGTATATATATATATATATATATATATATATATATATATATATATATATATATATATACATTTACCTATGCATATACAGTTATAATAAATAAAATATAATATATATATATATATATATATATAAAATATATTTTATATATATGTAAAAAAAAATATATATATAAATTTTTTTTTTTTTTTTCTTTTGGCACTATTGACCTTACAGATCTTTGACCAGACAGCCAGGAGGGGGTCACCCAACCTCACGTTGCTGCGAACCGTGGTTTCCATGGTGGAGCGTCTGGCAGCCCATTGCTACATAATCAGTCCCATTGGGGCCTATTCGGCAGTGTTCTTCCCACCGACTCACTCGGGTTTAATGACAGTGACAAACCGGTCTAGACCTTTGGATTATGGCTGTTCGGGGTCAGCAGGCGAACGAGGACCTATATTTCTTAACCAAAGCAGACATTCCAAACCTCCGGTCGGCTATTTGACATCCTGGCGAGACCACATCGCGATTCACAATTTAGGGTCATCACTACTACGCCCGGTCTGTATGAGCTGCCTCCAGTAGGCTAACGGGCTCACATAACCGGAGAGGGGATAGTCGCGGTCTGCGCGGATTTTCCCCAGTAGGCGGTCACCCAAATTCGGACAGTCACCCATCCAAGTACTAACCACGCTCGATCCTGCTTAACTTTGATTACCTATGAAAGCGCCTTAGCCCGCTCGGCCATCTCGGTCCTTATATATATATATATATTAGTGTGTGTGTGTCGATTTTTTCCTTTTTTTTTAATAGTATAATGATTACAAAACACTTTATATTTTTCCCCTATCTTCCTAGAAGGGCCTATGAAATTTTAAATCAGCCGCTATTTTGAAGCGAAATAGCGGAGTGTAAATGTCGAGTTCTGAGAATCATTCTGGGATTACTTGTAACTTTGGTGCTAGAGCTGAAAAAAAACTTCGGCCCAGTAGTTTCGGAAATAAATCGCGGACGGAGGACGAACTGAATTTTTGTCTTGAAACGTAAAACCTTTAATTTTGAAGGGGGTTAAGTTCTTTTTTTTTTCAATCGCAAAGATTCATTATTGAATCTGATAAACCAAAATAGCAACGATAAAACAGCTGTTTCACAGCCAATAATAGCCAGATTAGCGCAATCTTTAGTGTTGCTTATTTTGTGTAGTCTACCTTGACTCACATTTTTTTATCAAAATTATGCTTAAAAAAATAAAATAAACAAAAATTATCATTAGTCTAATTTTAACCTTGGTTTCTTATTGATTCCTAATGACAATTTTTTGTTTAGTTATCTTAGGTCTTTTTTGTATGGACACTTATACGTTTGGAAGTAAAAACAAGCATGTTCATTTGAAAACGAAGCCCTATTTTTGATTAATGGATTACATTTTTCACCTATAGTCTACTCTTGTTGGATTTGGTATGTCCAATCCAGTGTGTAATAACTGGAATGCTTGGAGTGAAGACAATTTCAAGGGCCTCTCTAACTCCACTCCATTGTTCCATTTTTTAGCGGTTGGTAGTGATACATGCTCACGTATTTTATAATAATTACAGTCTATAAATATTTCAATTTACAGAATATTATACCTCTTGAGAATAAATAGGATAAAATAGTGTTTCTACAACAGAAAGAACGTTAAATAAATTAATCTTTACACAAAAAAATTCATAATAAAAAAACCGGAAATTTTACATTTTACTAAAAATGTTTATTTCTCTTTAATTAATTTTGTATTTATATTTTTAACTTAATTAGAAGCAAACAAAATTGTAAGCTGTTCATATTAATATTTTATGCGGTCAGTATCGTAAATTTTAATATCTACTGATCAACAATTTTTATTGTCATTATTATTATTATTGCAGCACAGCCTAAAAACTGTGCAGTTCATTGTTCCACTCCATCAGTTTTCCTCACTAACGTTCGGTTGAAATGGTTGGATTTTGGCATAGCGTGATGGGGTTTAGGGCTGCCCAGCCACACAGGATTTCACACTCACAGTGGTTCCGTGTTCCATTTGGCGTGGAGCGGTTGGAGTAGACTCATCGTCAGTAACCTTCTTTAAAGTCTTTACTTTATATTTATAAATCGGCTGTTTAAACACCGACTCCCATGCTATATGATAGGCCATTGCGATTGTGTTATTTGGTGTGCTCATATACGAATATGGGCACACCAAATAACATACTATTTCAATTAAATAGTAAAGAAATACCTGTTTTGATTCTAGATTGAAATTAAAAATGTTACCCTTTCGCTCGCGCAAGGGCTTAACATCAAAATGGATATGCACTGCCTGTTTTTCCTTTTCTCTCAACTCAAACGGCTGCTTGGAAATTCACGTGTCGTCTTGAAATTCGAGAGTGAATCGCGAACGTTCTATTTTTGAACACAAAGTGCAAACTATTTATCCCCTCTGTACATTCGAAACCAGGTGCGCTGTTAACAATGAATCCCTTCGTTCGTGGAACACCTTGCGCCTACCTGTGCTTCTAACCATTGTCCACAGTCCCTTCTGTTCCTTTCCCCAATGGTGGGTCCAGAATATTACGAGAGGGAACCACCAATAATATTTTTTTTTTAAATATTTAATAAAATAAATTAAATAAAAATAGAATGGGATATAATAAATGAAATTTGAATATTTTTAAGAATCAATAAGGTTAATTTGTTCCTCACTCCTCCAATGCCTATATAATTGATTAATAATATTTTTAAAAGATATAATAATAGTGTAAACATTTTCAGTTTGAATAAAACGTATAAAAAAAAAAATAATTTTTCATGTCGGTTACAAATATCAATACGTAAATTCTCTTTTATCTTCTTAAAAATGCGAAAACTTCTGTTTCTATTAGATAGCAAAAAATACCATTTATTAAATTAATTTTTTGATTAATTATTTTCAATAATGAATTTTTTTAATCAAACAAGAAATCTCTCCCTCAAAATTAGAGATATCACGTTTCAAGATACGTACAATTCAAAAACTGCTTTTCTCAATTTTTTTAGATTAGACATCAAAGTCGCAAGTCAACCCTTTGATGATCCTCGGAACTCGACGTAGCATTATTAATCGCGAAACAATTTATTACAATTTTTTTTTTTTATTTGTGAATAAATTTTTTGAATGAATTTGTATTCATCTTTTTTATTCGGGAATAAAATTTTATTTATGATAAAATCTTTTATTTATTAATTTGGACGTATTATTTTTTTATGCATTGCATATATATTTCATATACGTATAATGCATCCATGATATTACATACATATTTAATATATAATTGAATATATCATATTTATTTAACTTATGAACTGATAAATATATGAAGTTGAATAAGTATGAATAATTATTGTTCTCATTAAATACTTAAACATATATTTAATGAGAACAATAATTATGTTATTAATACTATAATTTTTAATTCGAAATTGAGGAAACGATTTATACATATTTTTAATTTACAATTTAAAAACCAAATTAATAATTTTCTGTATAATTAAATACATTTTTATTCGATTAATCCCCAATTAAATTTTACGCTTACTAAGGCTTTCTATGCCAAGCCTAACTTTCTAAATATAAATTTTCCCCGAGTTAAATACTTCATTAGTTTTTCATCTTATGTAGTCTGATTTTAATTCGTTTTAGAGAAACTTTATTTATTACTCATTTAAGGGTTTTTATACGGGTCTTTGACTGGGGCTCTAGAAAGTATGATAATAAAAAATGAATATCTGGGTAAGTATTCAACTAAAAAACATAAAATATATTTAGTACATCAGCATAACTGTTAACTGTAAAAGCCGTTAGTGATTGTATGCCGTGATATACAACCAATAATGAAAAAACATTTCCACGAATGCTTGGAACACTACAACTTTTTTTTTTTAATCTGTTTTTTGCAGAAATAAAATTACAATTACAAATAATTGTCAATTACCTAATGAACCAATTTTATTGTAATGTTGGACCGCAATTACAATTACCTGTTGAGCCACAGTAATTGCAATTACAATTATAATTCCTCCTGCGATTTCTTGCAATTGTAATTGGTAACTGCAATTATTTAACGCCGATATGGCACTGAAAAAAATTATTTCCACAAATGTGTTAAGAGATACGTTTCAAAATTGCGAGTTTCAATGAATCGAATGAAAAATAACAAAAATTATGACAAAATTAAATATAGAGTATATATTGTTATGACTTGAATTTTAGGTAATTGTAATTGCTTAGTCTCAAGAAGTAATTGTAATTATATTTGCGATTACTTGCCGTCAAGAATTAATTGTAGTTATACTTGCAATTAATTGCCGTCAAGAAATAATTGTAATTGTATTTTCAATTACTTACCGTCAAGATGTAATTTTAATAGAGAGCTTCTTCAACTACAATAACAGTAATTGAAAGGCGAATTGCAAATACTTAACACAATCACAGTAATTGCAATTGAAGGTGTAATTAAATACTAATGTAATTAATTACTGCCCAACTCTACAGTAAACTAATATCAACACGAGTAGGAACGCGATTTGAAGGATCCACAATTACGTTTTTAACTGTAGTAAAATTTATTTATGTCTGGTCCAAAAATGTGGATAAAGGCTTTTATTTCTTGGTGCATCAACAAGGTCAATCCAAGTGATTAATCCAAAGTTAGCCACAGATCTATCCATTTGTTTCTAGAATTTAAAAAATTTTCTTTTACGGTTGCGAAACATGACGTCTAATGACGAAACATGACGTCTAAGAAGAATGTATAACACCATGAGTTTTTCGAAATTAAAGTCGATTTTATGTAGAATATTCGGGCGGAAGAAAAACGAGTTCACTGGAGAATTTAGCCGGATACACAATGCGGAATTTTGTGACCTTCGCCCGGTTAATAACATTGAAGTAAGAGCATCGAAACGATTTAAATTGGCGTTTAAATTTCTTCAGCTGGATGGGGTTAAATGAGCTGGATGTGTAAAGCCTCATATGGATAGACCGAAACGTAGACGGGATGATTCTGTTATGTTTGATCTTGTAGATTTATATAATTTTAAATTTAATTGATGCAATAACAACGCGACTGTTTTAATGGGCATATAAAATATTACTGGGCTTTATAATGACCGAATTCCTAAAAAGGTAAGAAGCGCTATACCGCGGAAAATGTCTGTTTACATACATTTGCTTGTATGTCTGTTTACATACTTTTACATATTTGCCTAGGCTGAGAAATTCAAACGCCAAGCCTTTGCAAACATGTAAAGAGGGAGGGAGGGACGGAGAGAGAGGGAGTGAGGGAGGGAGAGGGAGGAGGGTCAAATGGATATCTAATGTGGACACCGCCTGACTTACTTGTACGCCTATTAAACTATAAGTTTTCGAAGATAGCAGCATCTTAAAAACGACACTCGGCGTCGCCATTACCATCTATTGACATACACACACAAAAGCTCTTGTTTTCTGGAGGTCTCATTCCGTTATTATACTATATTTCGTTTCCTTTTAGTTGGTAACAAGTTTCCAAGAGATTTATTTGTGTTCCTTGACAACATTAGAACTGTCTATGTCATTAGATATGTATTGGAAATCGACGGTTTCAACATTTAAGCGGAAGAACCCAGTTAACTTATATCTTATTCTCCTGCTGCAGACTTGTTCAGCTCACAAATGGGGAGGAAAATAAGTATTTTACACTCAATTTTAACGCTTAAAACAAGTAATAAAATTGTTTAATTAGAGTGGGAAAAAAATCGCGTTTGCAACCTTTTTTACCGAACCATATGATCTCTGTATTTAATTTTGATATAATTTTTTATGTAAGTTTATTATGACCTTCAAGTAAAGTACCTCTTTCGGCTCACCAATTTTAACCGAAATCTAGTATATTATTTATATTGATATAAAAGTCTTTCTTGTCAAATTTCAGATGTTTTACATTATATTTGAATATAATTTTTGGTGGAAATCAATTATGACCTCCGTCTAAAGTACCACTTCCGGTGATCATGCAGTGACCAAAAAGGGAGCTTCACAACTGGATTTCATAACAATCCTAAATACAAAACTTCAACTTTCTAGGGCTAACTTTTTTTGAGTTATACGAGATACGAACGTACGCACAGATGTCACGACGAAACTAGTCAAAATGGATATTTCCGTTGAAATCTGAAAACCGAAAATTTTCGCGATTACAATACTTCTTCTTCTGTGTACAAGGAAGTAAATAGACCCGTCCCTGTTACTGGCCATCATGTAAACTGTAAGACAGTTGCCATCATGACAGCTTTTACGGTCGTGGCTGTTCTGTCACAACTATACTGTGTACACGTTTTGACAGTGAACTGTTGTGCACCTTATTACCTACCAACCTAACCTAATCCTACTTATCTACTGTTTTTTTCTGTACTCGTAATTGATTGCATCAATCGATTTTGAAGATATTTAATTCTTGGAAGAAGAATAAAATTTACTTTTTCTAGTGTTTAATCAGCTGTTCTAATGTCGTCATTTTTCCAGATGTTAAAAGGTTTACTGTCAGCGTTTAGAGGACATTGCCGCTCTATCTAACTGTTAGGGCAGTACTACCATGACAGAATACTGTCACCGTATAATCGAGGATTTAGAGAGACTTTTTGGGGTCTTTTCTACTTTTCTCTCCTCAGTGAATTTTTTTTTTTTTGGAACTGTTATTTAACGTTTAACATTGAAATAATAGTGGCTATTATAACCACATGGAGGTGGGAAGTTAATAACTCCTTGGCGATCAATCAATATGATTTCATAGCTAAAAATAGAAAAGGGAAAAAAGTTGATGGTATAGAAGGATCAATCTAATTAGGGATTGATAAATTATTTGCCTCTTCTATAAATTTGTTTTATTGAAAAATAGTTTTGAATGTTATACATTCATTCTCAGTTCTAAAAACACACAAAAAATTCAAAAATAAGCAATTCAAAATATACTTTGGTATTATTATACATATTAAATCAGATGTAATATAAATCAGTATTATAAAACATTTATGAATTATGAATTTAATTAAGACAAGAAATCAAATACATCAATCGAATACATGCATTTGGTTTCTTGTCTTAATTAAATTCATAAATGTTTTATAATACTGATTTATATAATTTAATATGTATAATAATACCAACTATATTTTGAATTGCTTATTTTTGAATTTTTTGTTTGTTTTTAGAACTGAGGATGAATGTATAACATTCGAAACTAGTTTTCAATAAAACAAATTTATATTTCTTAAAAATTTCTTACAAAGTGGCAAATAATTTATCAATCCCTAAAGGAAAAAAGGATATTCTCCACTTTGTCACTGGTCATAAGAAGCAATGAATGGATTTGAATGTTGTTTATTAATAAAATAATTTCAACATACATTTTTTATTTCATTTAAATAACAGTTCCAAAAAAAATCTCCTTTCAGTGATTTAGTAATGTTGAAAAGACCCAGTTTTTGAATCACGTGATTAAAAACTATTCCAAAAAAACTGTTGAAATTCGAAGTTACCACTTACCTATAGGCGTCGACTCAAGATCGACGAGTACAGCCCTGGGAGAGAAGTTGCCCGTCTGCATCTCCATGAAGAAGGAGTTGAAGCCATCGCAGAAGGTATCGCTTGGAGGATCGGTACCCCTGACGGGAGACAAGCTCCCTCTCGGGTCCAACTTGTGCTCTATGCAATACAGCTCCCAGCAGCAGTCCCCCAACTGCACGCCGGCCTGTCCTGTGTGCACTGATATCACTTCCCGCTGGAAACAAATCATTTTTTTTTTGTTTATTCTATGTTCATGTTATGTTTTTGTTTATTCCATGTTCATGTTATGTTTTTGTTTATTCCATGTTCATGTTATGTTTTTGTTTATTCCATGTTCATGTTATGTTTTTGTTTATTCTATGTTCATGTTATGTTTTTGTTTATTCCATGTTCATGTTATGTTTTTGTTTATTCCATGTTCATGTTATGTTTTTGTTTATTCCATGTTCATGTTATGTTTTTGTTTATTCTATGTTCATGTTATGTTTTTGTTTATTCCATGTTCATGTTATGTTTTTGTTTATTCTATGTTCATGTTATGTTTTTTATTTCATTATTAATAATGTCATTGCATTTCTTGCATAATTACAAAGGCAAATGACTTGTAGTGATGAAATATGCATACCTTAGGTATCTTGAAAATAGAAGCTATAAGATCGAGATGGAATACTGGAATACGACTTACAACAGGAGCCTTCACAACTAGCCTGTCATTAAATTTCTGCACTGAATCGGAATTACCACCGTTATCATAATACCTGCAAATTAGTCGCCCCGCTCACAGATATCTATTTAAGCCTAAATTATCCACTATATTTCAACAGAAGACCAATACAACCCTAATATTAGCAGAAAGAATATCCTCGGCAGTTCAATAGCTAAAATTAGTCAGCATGTATACAATAGAATACCATTGATCTTCCTGCACCTATTATTTATAACCTCAAATACATCTCCAATTATCAAAACTCAATACAAAAAGAAATACAGGATTGGATTTCAGGGATAAATTCCAAATAATTTATGATGATGGAAAATTGGCTCACTACATAGGTGCACCTGGGCATGTCGGTATAAGAAAGTGGGAATGAAATGACCGATAATGCAGCAAAAGAGGAACTCTCTCTCCCATATCGTCATAGAGTCCTGCTTACATCGTCACGTCCACTGAAAGAGAATATCCGCAAGGAATGGCAGGACATATTGGACAGGAGTCCTCCAAGCGAACTCCAACTTATAAAGACAGAAGTAAACCCTTGGAACTCCTCTGGTCGTAGCATCCACTGAGAAGAAGAGGTCCTTATCCTTGCTCAGGATTGGGCATTCAAGATTGACTCGCCTCCACCTAATCGCCAAAGATAAACCATCAAGATGCCAACATTGCAATAGTACCCTAACAATATTCCACATATTTTAGCACTGTCCGTTCTACAAAAATAAATTAAGCAAAATAGAGATACCGCAAAACATTTTAGTCGCTCTAGGGAACGATTATGGTCGGGCTGATAAACTGACATCCTTTCTTACCAGTGTAAATTTATTGAACTAAATGAAATGATCTTATAATAAATAATAAAATACATCCTATTATTATTTTTTATTTTATTTTAGCAGTATTATTACATGGATTGGGCGCTAATGATTCAGATGTTTTGTGCCTTAAAATATCAAAACTACCAACTAACAAACATTTCAAATTAACAAAGTTTCTAAATTAAATTAAAGGCTTAACCAAGTTAGAAACCGACAGCACATTCACAGCATAGCCCTTGCTTACGAACCTCTCTCTGAAATACTGAAAGTCTGATGTAACAACATCCTCCCATCTACGTTTCGGTCGATCCGTCGTTCGCTAGCTCGTCTGATTAGCAGCTGCTCATTCTTTTAGTAATTCGTTCGTCATCTATCCCGACAACTTTATACGCCCATTTCATTTGCTCCTCAGTTATATTTACCGGGAGCAATTCGGTGTATGCAATAATTTATTTTCAAAATATTTATTCATTTCAACATTAGTAATTATGTTTATTTCAACTTTAATTTAGGAGCTATTGTAAATTTCATCGATATGTATGTACATTTTCAATTTATTATAGGTCGTAAACATCACCCGAAATAAATTGGGAATGGTCTAAAAATCTACTATTGATGAGGTTAGCACCACGTTTTTTATGTTTGAATTCGATAGCACTGTGAATATTTTGTCACACATTCTACAGACTTTGATTAAATCAAATAAATACAGGGTTAGACTAGTTATCCTCGATTTTTTATTGATTTAAATTTTTTTCGATAAATCCGGTGTATCACCGGACATTGCCATAAAATACATCGCATTGTTGTGTTTGGAGTTTTGATATAACATATTCTGAAAATGGGATATCTGCATTTTACTAAAACGCTACAGAAGTTAAAAGTAAAAAAATATCCGTAATATGTTCAGTTATGATGAAAATAATGGCTATATTTGTGACAAGTTTTCAACGATGACTTCGGGAGAAAAAAACAAAAAAAAAAACAGTACCTATTATGTATCAACCTAAACCAAAATACGAATAGCATCTGAATCCACCATACAATCTTTTGGCGCCGAAATATTAATTTTTTCCTCTCCACTTATTTTCTCCACAAATGTAAGTCCTAAAAACCCTGTGTACCTATTTCGAAAATCGCGTTGTGGTTTTACAGGATGTCAAATAGCCCTCTACATCGATTTACCACTATCCTTGTATCCTAGTGTTTGAATGTATGTCGGTGAGAGGGACATTGCCGAATTGGTTCGAGTTATGGAGCTATAGGTAGCCTGCCACTGCACCGTGGAAACCATTTACAGTCCAAACGCACAAAGTGAAAAATTGACCAGCGATTCAAAGTTGAAATTATTTCAATTGAGTTGTTGACAAAATGACCACGTTCGAGACGATATGGATCGTTAGATTTGGTTTTCGGGAATGCTGAATCCGTTGCTATTGTGCATGCACATTTCGAATTGTAATTACTAAGGCATTTTACGTTAAGGTTTTCTAAGAAAAGTGAAAAAATTTCGCTGTTTTTTTTTTTTTCTAATATCTCAAAACGCACCTAGAAATTTTGTTGGGTTAATTTTAAGGAGACTAAATACTGAGGTGGGCTCACTTTAAGGAGACTAAATACTGAGGTGGGCTCACTTGGGTCTGCAAACCCGAACGAAACATTTCGCTGATGTCATAGGTACCGCAATATTATGGTCGATTTCTATGTTTAACTTACTCATTTTTTTTCTCTATTGTCCAATCAAAATATGAAATGACAGTTGAAATAAATAAATGACCATTTCTAAATAAGAAATTTGTTATTTAGAAAAAATTCTAGCTTAAAACAATTAAAGAAAATAACAAGATAAAAACGTAAACATCTGAAGTCAATAGCGGATTGTCAAAGGAGAGCAAGGTTCCGTGACGTAATTGGAACCGTCCGCCATATTGCCCCTTGCGAAGTGAGCCCATCTTAGGGTTATATTCGGTGTCAGCCCTCAAAAACATGATCATAAAATCTATTAGTGGTTTTTTTTTCAACAAAAACCGTTTTTTGACAGCCTTTTAACTTATTAATAATATTTCACTTTGCCTTCTAATGATTTTAAAAGCCAAGTGCGTCACTATTATTTCCTGGCAACCTGAGATAAGATACCGAGGAATGATAATGTGAAGGTTACATGCAGGTTACTGTGGCTCCACCGATAGATCACTACCAAATAATTGAACACCTTTACTTGTGAAATATTATAATAAAAAAAAGCTGATGGAATCCAAAGATTCAATAATGATAGCACTAACAATATTAATTTCCTCTGGCTTCAATAGCAGTGATGTGGCTAGCTGGGACGCCTGGCATCTCCTGCAGTCCTAACTTAACAGATCATTCTGATGGAACTAATTAAGGTTATTACAATTTTTCGAAATCAAAATTTGTTTCATCCAGAGTATAAACAGCTGCTTATTCAACAAATATACAAGTACATATATAAATAATTATAAATTACTTATAAAAGTTTTTTTTGTATACTATTATGTATTAAAAATTTGCTATTGGATTTGTAACTTGATGGATAATCGATAATAAAGGATTTAATTCACCTTTCTAAAATTTGGCTGATCTTATATTACTTACCATTTTCCGCGTTTTCTCCCGTTTATTGAAACCAAAAGGTTATTGGTGTATTTTTTTTTTTTTTTTTAAACGCAAGGTATATCTTCTGTAAAAATGAATTTCGTATACCATGCGGCTTATACTGCTCACTTGTATGTTTTGAAAAACCGGAATTAGTTACATTTAATTTCTAGGGTATTTCTGATTAACTTAAACTAACCATTTAATATAACTGCTGTTTTATTTAATATAAAATAAAATCCGATTTCATATGATTTGAGTATCATGCTAAAAAAAAAACATTTAAGTATAAAATTAAAGAAAAATACTACGTTTTCGAAGTTTTAATGTTATCATTTTGATGTATAAATAAACCAGGTTATTAGCATGTTATAAACGAGTGTTGATGTCACAAATATCGATTTTCAATATCAATCGCGATTGATATCGATTTTAGCCGAATAAATAACATTAAAATAAGAAACCAATATTTTCACGAGTATAAATAGGTTGAAAATGATAAAGTTATTCCCACAATGCCAATTTTTGACATCAAAACCCCTACTTGGCTTTAATTAAACTAGCACCGAAATTATTTTACAAATTAAAATGTCACAGTGATAATAAATGGCTTCGAATCATATACTTCACAAATATTTCAAAATAATGTCATAACTTTTTCGCCATAAAAGTATAAAGGTCATCGATTGTCGAAATAATTCTGCTTTTGTTATTTCTATTTTTTTTTTCTTTAAAACTGTTGTACGAAAACTTTTTTAAAATTGCATTTTTTACAACAAAAAAGTGCAAAGAGGAAAAAGTTTTGTTTTTAAGTAGAAAACATGGATCAGTGGTAAAAATAAAGATTTAGAAAAAAAAAGGTAAACCTTTGGAATTGCTACTAACGATCGTTAAAAGGTCTAGATTTTTAGACCAGGCAATACTTTCACCTACTGCGCATGCGCAATTAAATCCTCAAACCGACGGATCTTTCTCAGTTGGAACGCTGGTGTAGGGTTAGGTCAGACTTCCAGCCTTTTTACGAAGGGATATTGCAATGCTAAGAAGACTCTCTACAGAGGAAAAAGGTTAATTTGATCCATGACCAACTCATTCGGGTTATGCTATTAACAATTTCCATCCAAGGACCAAGTCGGCCATGATATATATTTTCATTAGAAAATGAATGCAATTTTCTAAATCTTCATGGACGAAAATCTATTGACACTTAGTTTTACACATAATTGGTAATTTGTTTTCACCAGTTGGACTAAACTTCCCAGATCCGAAGCTAATAGAACGTTGAAGAGATCGGCCATGATATTTAAACTTAAAGATGGTGTAGGAAAAAGGCGGTGGGGACACGAGATCTATTCGGTAAAAGGCGTGAAATCTGACCTAACCCTAAATCAGCATTCCAACTGATAAGGATCCATCGGTTTGAGTATTTAATTGGGCATGCGCAGTGGGTGAAAATATAGTCTGGTCTGAGAATCTAGACCTCTTCAAGGTCGTTAGTAGCGATTCCAAAGGTTTACCAAAAAAAATTTATGGTCTAATAGTTGCACTTCATTAGCTACTTATACATAATTCATGAATATTTGACAGATATAAATAAAAAATTCTGATAGGGTTTAAAAATGAAGTAAAATTATACTTTTGGATTATTGAATAAAATTCGTTTTTATATCGATAGCTTGAGAGGATAGTGCGGAGAAGAAAGGAGTGAAACCGAGGTTCAACTTCCGGTGACCTAGAAAATTTCCTCTTAGTAGGTTTGTTGATATCGGGAAAAAAACAACTATCGATTATGTCATCCTTATCTATATCACAGCGAATTAAAATAGAATTATTTAAAAGGAAACATTAAAATTAACTCGAATATAGAATGATAACGAAACTGTTGCCCCAACATAGAACATTACAAGGGATTGGGCCAAATCGATTTCTCCAGCAGCTTTAATCGATTCTTAAAGTACGAAATCGATTTATTCTGGATACAATACCACTGATAATACACACACATACAGGTTATAATATAAAGTAACAATCCTGACTAAAAAAAAATGTATTGTACCAGAGTGTGAAATAAAGTTTTAATGGTATTTATTTCAAGTTCTTTACTGGCAATTATTGACGTTGTTGTATTTAATTAAACTGTTTCCGCAACGTCACCTAAGAGTACCAGATCATCGTAGGCGTAATTAACTCTAAGGTAATCTAGGCAATGCCTTGGTGCGTCGGAAGACTTGAATGAGCGTCGCGAGACTTAATGAATTAAAAGAAAAACATTAATTATTTAAGTTACAATACTAAGTTTCTTTAGTATTGTATTCCTTGCTCAATCTAAATATTATACAGATTTGGGCGGTTATTAGGATAATATTTCTCTGAGCTATTTTCTTTGTTGTAAAATAATATTAATCCTTCCGCCGATTAATGCCGATATCTTATGCAAAATATACGCTAATTAGGGATTGATAAATTATTTGCCAATTCTATAATTTTGTTTTATTGAAAACTAGTTTCGAATGTTATACATTCACCCTCAGTTCTAAAAACATACAAAAAATTCAAAAATAAGCAATTCAAAATATAGTTTGAAATTATTATACATATTAAATTAGATTACTCACCGGCATGATTGGAAAAACCCTGACTCTTAAACCGTTTACCTATAAACATACTACCTATCTTTCGTTCATTGTTGTTCAATGCAAGAAGAATACAGTGCAAACTTTTCTGTTTGATATAATCCATTTAAACCTTGGAGAGTACCAACATGTATTTGATTTCTTATCGAATTCATAATTCATAAATGTTTTATAATACTGATTTATATTAATCTAATTTAATATGTATAATAATACCAAACTATATTTTGAATTGCTTATTTTTGAATTTTTTGTGTGTTTTTAGAACTGAAGATGAATGTATAACATTCGAAACTAGTTTTCAATAAAACAAATTTATAAAAGTGGCAAATAATTTATCAATCCCTAATTAGATTGACCCTTCTATACCATCTTGCGGATGTCAACTAAATATACGCTATGTGCTTTATAGTATAATTCCCGTATAAATAAATAAACTCCCTCCTCACAGGGTTACTGTAACTAGGAAAGAAACTTAAATAAATTATCATATATCAACGGGTAGAAAGAGCGTTAACATTTTGATTGGCTGAAAAAAACGAACGAATGTCTTCAGAGAAAGTGTTTCTGATTTTCCAAACGTGCCGGTAGGCCGCAAGTCTACCCCTCAAAAAGCTAAATCTATCAGGAAATATTTTTTCAAAACTCCAAGCGAATGTCATGATGTGTCAGTTGGCATCCGCATGGTGGTATAGAAGGATCAGTCTAATTAGGGATTGATAAATTATTTGCCACTTCTATAATGTTTTAAGCTATGATCGAAAATTATGACCTCCTGTTTTTGCCTCTGCTCCTAAGCTCGGGACATTAATTTAATTTTAATTAATTAATTACGTATCAATATAAATATTTATATTACATTTAATTTAATATGTATATTAATACCGAACTATATTGAATTGATTATTTTTGAATTTTTGTGTGTTTTTAGCAATGTAGATGAATGTATAACATTCGAAACTAGTTTTCAATAAAAACAAAACTGTAGAAGTGGCAAATAATTTATCAATCCCTAAGTCGAGATGTGTGAGCCGTGGAACCACACATCCTCTGCATCGATTTCATCTGACTTAATCTCCAAGACGTAGGATATCCATGGGATAGGATAGGTTCCAATATGTGCACGCAACGGACGGAATTCACTGTTATCGTTACACCACCCTGCTGAAAAAAGTATTGGCTGATAACACCGAAGTTACCATATTGAATTGTCGCGCACAGTGCCCTCCGAGAATAACCATTCCACCATATTCCACCTGAAATGATTCTAAAAATAGAAATTTCCCGGAATGTTTTCGGCAGTGGGTCAGTCAATAACGGACATTTGGAAGATGTAATTTTTAAAATCCTAAAATCCACTGTAATAAAATTATTTTCAATATATATTCAAAATATCTATCGGAATATTATTAATGTTTACTTCTTATTTTATAGGTGAGTTGTGGTTTTCTTCTTATTTTATAGGTGAGTTGTGGTTTTCTTCTTATTTTATAGGTGAGTTGTGGTTTTCTTCTTCTTTTCACAATCTGCTGTAACAGAGGTAAGTATTAACATTGTATTTAGACTTAAGTCAAAGAAGATTAGAAAAGCTGGGTGTTATTTTTTATTTATTTTTTCTTCCTTACCGCGTAAGTTAGGAAGATGTGACTGTAATGGAGTCAAATTACCGCGTAAGTTAGGAAGATGTGACTGTAATGGAGTCAAATTTTCGATGTGCATTTTTTAACGTATCTATGCGTTTTAGAACCCCCTTGCGTCCAAAAACATATTTTCAACCATTGGTCTGTATTTCTGTGTCACGATTATCTCGTGAATGTGTTACTTTATTTATGTTGCTATTATTTTATGTTGTTACTTTTTTTTTTTTGTAGGGTTTTGGCTCCTGATGCTTGTGTACCGTATTAAGCAATGGCGATTACACAATAACCGAAAAATATTTTTTTCTATAGACTATAACTTCAAAACGACTCTAATGATTTTTATGAAACTTGTCTAAAGTCTTCTTCTGTACGCCATTTAACTACTCGTACATCTCCGAGAAAAAAACGGGAAAAAAGGTATGATTAAAAGAAAATTTTAGTTGCTCGTTACTCAAAAAAATATTCAACTTTTGCTCGATTATATACATAATTATTTGGAAGGTAATTAAATTCCCTACAAAACTAAAGTGAAATTATCGAAATCGGATCTTTATTACGTACGTAGCAAACGTTACAACATATAGAACTTTTAATTTTATGCATATAGAAATGTGTGTATCAATACACATGGATACTTGTAATTACATTTAGACTTTCTCACTGCCATTAAAAGGTATTTCATTCCAGTTTGGTAAAAAAAGAAATTCGAAAGTGTAAAACATGGAAGTGAGAGGGATGCGCTTATTAGCATTTTAAAGTATAGGCTCTATATGGTTAATTAAAAAAAAAAAAAATTATATTATCTCTCTAAAATCCTGTGACAGGATCCTTTAAATTGTTATTAACAGTTAAATTCGTCTTAGATTTAAAATACGTTGTCTTGTCTCACAATTAAATATTAGCATGTACCTACTTGAATTGTGATGAAAATTAAAAAAACCTTCTTCTTCTTTACTTTCCTCCTTTGTGCCTCTCAGCGTGAAGGTGCCTCGGTCCAAGCCCCGGATTTCCCTCTCTTCCTTCTTCTGTCCATGCCTGGAGATGTGGTTCATCCATCTTCAGTCTGGGCCATCCTTGAAGGCAACGAGCAGTGGTTGAAAATCGACTTTTTCGACAACAAAAAAAAATGATCTGTGAGCCACTTAAAAATAATTTTGATACCATCTTAATCACAATGAAATTTGCATTCAGATGTACACTTTCAAACATTTTTAGCATTTATGTAGTAGGCGAAATTTTGAGAAGCTTATTCCAGCAAAAAAAAACTAATTGTTTCTCACCTTTACAAACTGCCTTTATAAAAGCTATGTCGTGATTTTGAGGGGGCATGAAAGGTTAGCAGTTTATTTCGGGTTAAAAGCCAATTATCTAGCGTATTCAGGTTTTGAAAACCACGAAATTTCGAGGTTTTGGCTAAACGATTTTTTTTTTTCTATTTTCAACAGTTAATTATTTCTTAAGGTCAAAATGATCAGTTTAATGTAATACAAATATTAACTATAATAATTTACGCTGCAAATTATTACACAATGGTTTATTATTTCCACTTAGTAATATTTCAAAAATATCTATTCTGTCCAAGTTAAAGAAATTAAACAGTACGCACCAAAGTAAAAGAAATTTGAAGCTTGTCCCAAGATGATCACCATGAGAGTGCCCAACTGGGAGTGTTAAGAAAAAACTGTGTCAATGCAAGTAGGCTGAGATGGTTAGGACAAGTAATCAGAGGGTAAAATGATACAGAGGAAATATTGGATGTGCACTTCAGTATGAAAAAAAGAAGGAAAGACTAAGGAAGTTAAAGGAAGTGCAGAAATAATACAAGGAAGGATAAAGCAGAGAGATGCGAGGAAGTCAGAAGCCCAATAGATAAGTCAGCAGGCCTAGGGCCACGATGACCAGCCGCGCCGGAGAGTTAGTCTACAAAGTTCATTCCGCTTTATCTCAGCTAATACTGGTCTTTAATCTGCAATTATATAGATTTTTGTTTTTAATGCTTTTATAAATGGCCGAGCTAAGGGCTTATGAGATCTCTAATCGGCCGCCATTTTGAAACAAACAGACGGACGGTAATGTTGTGTTTCGGAAATATATACACACACATATGTATAAATATACATACATGTATACATAAATATATATATGTATATATACATGTATATATATATATATATATATATATATATATATAAATATATATATATATATATATATATATAAACATAAACATAAACATAAACATATACATGCATACATATAATTATGCTATTCTGACCACTATGCGACCAGAGGCGTCCTTCTGTAATATATAATATATAATGCTATATAATATATAATATATAATACTCATGTATTTGCTGATGAAATTTATTCTGGACCACCTACACATTGGTCGCCAATTGTTCTTTAACTGTAAGCCAATTCATTTCAGTGGCATTAGCTCTAATTCCAGTGCTTGGCTTGCCGGACACAGGTTTCACTCCCATAAAGAAGGAATATTTTAAAAATTTAAAAACCCAGAAATTTTAAAAAATCTTCATTTTTAATGGCAAAAATGATAAATTTCACAATAGTCCTTAATTTATCAAGAAATACCCTTTTTAATCCGTACTTTTTTTTATTACATTATTAGGCGACGCAATAGTAAAAATCCGTGAGCGGTAGAACTCCGTCGCTAAAGTCATATTTTCGCTTTAAAAAAAATACATAAACGGGAGAGTATGAAAAAAGTTGAGGCCTACAAAAGACAATTCCTTAACATACCGAAATTTACACGTACTTTTATTATATGGTTCTGCCTCTCCGCTGACCGATACAGTAAACCAAATTTCAGCTCATTTGACCCAAAGGGCCGCTGGAGTTGAAATAGCCATATCCTTGCTAATACTGGTCTTATTTCGATAAAACTTCTTTTGTTTTATAGGTAATTTAATTTCCTTTGTATTCGGAGGGATTTTAGAGGTGCAGAAATATTAAAAAAATCGAAAAACCCGGAGGGTGTGGTAACCAAGTTGAGACCCCCAAAAGATACTTCCAACTCGATTCATCAACTCGATTCAAATACAAATTTTGAACCCTATAAACTAATTTAGTGGAGCTGTAAAGATGAGCTTTTAAAACACCGATGTTTCAGATAAACATACCGAAATTTTGACTGGAATTTATTCTTTTAAGGTATCGTTCCGCCTAGAAGCCCTTCATACCAAATTTCAGTAAAATTTGTACGTATTTTTATTATATAGTTCTGCCCCTCCGCTGACCTTCGATATAAAAAGTCCTGTATAAAGAATTTCAGATCATTTGACCCAGAGGGAGCCGCGGGAGGTGCTCAAATGTAGGGGGAGAAAAAATATATATATATATATATATATATATATATATATATATATGTATCAGACACACCTGTACCTTCGACCCACTGCAATAGTCGGTGAAAATATTTTTCGGAGAAAATTCGACTAATAATATGGATTAAAAAATTTATGTTTTTAAGAAATTTTAATTTGTTACCTTTGATTTTTTTTTTCCTTATTCCTTTATTAATAAAATATTTCATTTTACAAAAAATAAGCAAAAAGGTTGAAAAGTTGACTGCATAAATTGTCAATTGTATAATCCATAATTTATTTTTTCTAGCTCAAAAAGATATACGGGAATGAGATTAAATTTTGAAATTGTTTTTTTTTATTTAAATTTCCTACATTATCTGTTTCTTCTTTTAATGGGTTGATTGTTGGACTTAACTTATTCTTAATTTTTTTCGCCAAACCTATTACTTCCTTCAGGCACAAATAAACAAATTCAAAAAGCAATTTACTGTTAGGAAATCTTATACCAGAAAAAAAAAAGTACGTAAATCTGCACTTTCTCCTTGTCAAACACTCAAAGAAAATTGACTACTAAAAAATTCATGCTACACTAACCGAAAAAGGAATTGGTCGGGAGACCTTCTAAAATAATCTTGAACATTAAATTGGTTCATGAAGATTAATAAGTTGATTCATCTCTCACAGTTCTTTAGCGATAGAATTTATAATCGAGTTCACTTTCATTTTAGTAGTTATTAACCTAATTTTTCACATAAAGCATAAAGATAGACAGTTTTAGTAAACAAATATTTTAGAGGGATTATCGGTGTATTCCCAATCGGGAACATTACCCGCTACCAATTAACATTTTTATTTTTATATATATATTTTTAAACGTATGAAATAGAGAGAGAGGTACAAGAAAAATAGAAAAGAATTATGAGTTAGTCGCCTTTGTTTAAAATAATCATGACATCAGCTGTTATTTAAGTGCATTGCTCAATCAGCTGTTCTACATTCTCCATTTTGCCAATTAACTGTCACCAGGTTATATGCTAGCGTGCAGCATTAATTAATTATAAATTTCTACAATTTTGTATTTGATTTATTAATTTAATTTGAATTAAATCAGTTATTGTAATTAAGTTTTTATATTCATATTTTTTTTTTAATAAATGAGTTGCCTTTAAAATAATCATGACATCAGCTGTTATTTTAGTGTAGTGCTTATCAGCTTTTCTACATTTTCCATTTTTCCAATTGACTGTCACCAGATCAAATGTCGGCGTGCAGAAAAGGGCACTGGAACACTGTACACTATCTCACTGTCGTGACAATACTACCACGGCAGAAAACTGCCACCTTGTTAACGAGGCTTAAGGGTGAGATGAAACTCAATAATTAGTCTATCAGTAAATAGCTAAAAATTCAACGTTTCGCTGATTCCAGCATCATCACGACTGAAAAACATTATCAGTTGACATCCGCATGATGGTATAGAAGGATCTATCTAATTAAGGATTGATAAATTATTTGCCACTTCTATAATTTTGTTTTATTGAAAACTAATTTCGAATGTTATACATTCATCTTTAGTTCTAAAAACACACAAAAATAAGAAATTCAAAATATAGTTTGGTATTAGGGTTGAAACATCGAAAGAAAAATATCGATATTCGATATTTCGATATATCGCAAAACCAAATATCGATATCCACCGATAATCGGTAGAAAAATATCGATATATCGAAAGGAAATGGATGAAAAAGCAAAGAAACCGTGCATTAAATGAGTATAACGTTAAAATGTGATGAAGGTTTTGAAATAATATAATTATTATTTATTGAACAATATTTTTATTATCCATGAATCATTATAAAAAAAAAGATAGAAAAGAATAATACTTTGGTAAACAAAAAAAAGTATTATAATACATTTTTATCTTGAAGGCTTTTTGCCATATTTCATATATTATATTATTCTACAAATTTAAAAAAAAAACTTGTTTTATTATTCTAAAAAAAAATTGTATTTCTTAAAGTTTCCATTGAGCATTCTCAAAACATTTATATAAAAACGTGTAACTCGTCTGATATCTATTTTAGTGCAATCATCATTTATATTATTACCTGTTTGTCTTTACATAGGAATATCGCCCTTCGATATTCCCACCCTATTTGGTATTATTATACATATTAAATTAGATTAATATAAATCAGTATTATAAAACATTTATGAATTATGAATTTAATTAAGACAAGAAATCAAATACATGTTGGTACTCACCAAGGTTTAAATGGATTATATCAAACTAAAAAGTTTGTACTGGTTTCTTCTCGCATTGAACTAACAACGAACGAAAGGTAGGTAGGATGTTTAATGTAATCGGTTTGAGGGTCGGGGCTTTTCCAGTAATGCCGGAGAGTAATTAGTTTATCTGTTATAGATGGGAATAAATTTAAGATTGGACTATTGGAGATGTTTATTTGGTCATTTAAGCAAAAATCCGGATGGGATTGAAGGATTTTATTATTTCAAGTACTTCATATATATTTAATTTGAGGCTGTTTTCAAGGTAATGTATTAATTTAACTCCTATAAACCACATAGCGTATATTTAGTTGACATCCGCATGATGGTATAGAAGGATCAATCTAATTAGGGATTGATAAATTATTTGCCACTTCTATAAATTTGTTTTATTGAAAACTAGTTTGGAATGTTATACATTCATCTTCAGTTCTAAAAACACTCAAAAAATCCAAAAATAAGCAATTCAAAATATAGTTTGGTATTATTATACATGTTAAATTAGATTAATATAAATCAGTATTATAAAACATTTATGAATTATGAATTTAATTAAGACAAGAAATCAAACATAGGTTGGTGCTCACCAAGGATCAACATTCGAAACTAGTTTTCGATAAAACAGATTTATAGAAGTGGCAAATAATTTATCAATCCCTAATGAAAAACCTTAGGTCACATTATTACAGACAGAAATAGATCCCGATGTTGGCATTGCCTAGGGGCCTCTACATGGCTTAATCCGTCTCTGTGCTGACACCTGTCAGTTGACAATACAGTATGGCGATCATATAGTCTGCTATGACAATAGCACAAAATCAGATCTGTTAAACTAAGCATGTTATTTTACTTGTTATTGTGCCGTTTAATTGTTTACTTTTTATGTCGATATGTTGATCTGATCTTCGATTTCTTGTGCTCATTCATTGATCATATCTGCACTTTCAATCAGAAAGTCTGATCATATTTATCTAGATAAGGTTATAGATGCATTGTCGATCATTTAATGAATTGATTGACGATATCAGTTATCGATTATATAGCATGTGCAAAACAATCGATCTGTGAACAAAGGCTACCAATCTGGCAACTTTCCACTATGCGCTATCGTGAGCAAATCAGTGATTAGGTGCGATTCGAATCGAATAAATGATTCGTCGAAAAAGTGCCGACAGCGACATCAGTTTTCTATTTCGGTATCTATTCAAAAATATTCACTTGATTTGAAAAAATAAATAAATTGTTTTTTAATATATAAAAGTTTGTTCTTAAAGAGTTTGTTTGTTAAGAAAACGTTTTTGTCTCTATTTAAATTTTAATGATCAGTCATAATACTTTCATCTCCGAACTCCAGCGACTCCTTCTATACTCCCACTGGCAAATCCAGAAGGTGATAAAAAATTTGTTTTCTTATTTGATATACTACAGCGGCTTTTATTGATATATATTATTTGAATTTTGATTGATTAATAAGGATTTTAAAACGTGAACTAAGTATTTAATGTTTTAATGTTTCTCGGAGGGGAGGTCTTAAATTGTACAAATTGTGTCCCCCTCACATTGGTTGGCCAGCGAGTCCATGGGACAAACCCGGGAGGAACTTCCAAGGAATTTCCACCTACCATCCCCATATCACCCACCCGTGGGACGGTCCCCTAAGCGGTAATGAGATTCCCGCTAACACAACAACATTGATGAAAGCCGGTAAAGAGGTTGGCCTCGAAATAAATACGGATAAGACGAAATATATGGTTAGCAACAGAACCGGTGGCGATATTGATGATATAGATATAGGAGGAAATAGCTTTGAACAGGTTGAGGAATTTCAGTATTTGGGGACTATTTCAGTATCTGCGCCAAAACCGGTCTTTTCCTTCTGCTTACGAAACTTGAAAATTTTTCCTGCAACCATTTGAAAAAGAGTTTCAAGTGGAAAATTTTAATTTGAATTTAAACCTCGATCTAACCTAACTGCCATAAATCTATTAATATTGAGAAGGTTCAAATGTATTAAAATTGAGAAGTTTATAGAAACTGTAAAAAAAAAAAAGGTTGCATAAAATGTAAACATTAGGTCACGTGACTAAAAAGAGACGATGCCTAAAAGTTAAGGTTAGGTCGAGGTGTGACCACTTGGCAGTTAAGGTTAGGTCGAGATTTAAATTCAAATTTCCTGCCATTACTGGTGCTATAAAAAAAGAAATTGAAGAGGAAATAAAGGCGGAAAATGCTTTTCATTTTTCGATATCGACATTACTTTCGGTCGCGCATTTTGTCCAGAAAATTAAAAGTTAGAATTTACAAAACTATTATCCTAAAGAATTATCCAAACCTGTTCTGTACGGGTATGAAACGTGGCCGCTAACCTAGACGGACGAACAGCGCCTCAAGGTCTTCGAGAATAAGTTATTGCGTAAAATATTTGGTCTGAAAAAGGACGAGCCCACAGGAGAATTTAGGAGATTACACAACGCGGAATTGCGGAACATGCACCCTGTTAATATAACCGAAGTTATATCGCGATGGTTGAAATGGTCTTGTAATGTTGTTGGGCTCAGTAACGAACGAATTCCTAAAAAGTTAATAAACGCTGAGCCGACTAGTTAACGTCCGAGGGGTGGACCGTAACGTACGTGGGAGGATTGTGTTAAGGCTGATCTAATGGGTTTGGATTTGGACGGTGGTCGGTGGACCGAATTTTGTAGACGGTGATTTGTAGTACCCCATCGGATTTTCTAAGCTTTTTATTATTAATATAAAGTTTATTATTATGTAATTTTAATACAATGCATCATCAGTGAGATTTAAAAAAAAAAAATAATCATTTTCAAAATAAATGAAACATAAACATTGAGAATAAAAAAAATATATAGAAAGAAATCTCTGACCCAGAAAACGTAGACTCTAGAAAAAAAAAGAACTCCAAGCCAACTAACGAACAAGCCATTCGACCGTAATTGTAAAACTGGTTATTTACTATTACCTAGCCCAAGTAATCACAACACTACAAAAAAATAAATAAAAAGTTTAATTGGAAATAGTAAAAGTAACTTTGTCATTATTGCTTTTAGTTACAAAACCAAGTAGGTATGAAGTGTTTATATATATTATATATTTATGACTTCAATTTTAAGTAGTCGATAAAAAATCCTGAGCATTCAATTTATTTACATGTGTTTAGGACCTCTATGTACCAAAAAATAAATAAAAAAATATATCGTTTTTCGTTGTTTATTGTCTATTGTTCTTTTCTATTATTGTCTGTTGTTCTTGTCTATTGTTTCTTAAGCCTGGTTGCTACCCACCTAGAGATGTATAAAACAGTTGCGATATATTGTCTCTCGGCTGTCTTTTCCATGTCTCGCATCCATACCCACCAAGGCAACAACGAATATATTAAATTTATACGTAAATAATTTAATGTCATTACAAGAAAAATATCTGATGTGGACAACACATGACTTCCTTGTACGCCTATTAAACTAAATCGGTGGCTCAAAAAGTGATCCTCAATTTGGTTACTAGTTTCCGAAGATCCCAGTATCTCAAAAACAACACTCGGCGTCGCGACATCCATCTATTGACACACACAAATAGGGAGGAAAACCAGTGTTTTACACTAAATTTTAACACTTAAACAAGTAATAAAAATGTTTAATTGGATTGGAAACCAAATTGCGATTGTAACCTTTATTACCGATATGTTTCGGTAATAAAGGTTACATGTATTTAATTTAAATATAATTTTTGATGTAAGCTTATTATGACCTTCAAGTAAAGTACCGTTTTTGGCTCACCAATTTTAACAAAATATAGTAAATACATTCACATCAATATAAAAGTCCTATTTACCAAATTTGAGATGTTTTACATTATATTTTAATATAATTTTTGATGGAAATCAATTATGACCTTCAAGTAAAGTACCACTTCCGGTGATTAAAAAGTGACCAAAAAGAGAGGTTCACAACTAGATTTTACAACAATCCTAAATACTTAACATATATTTTAAAACTTAACACAAATAATAAAAATGTTTAATTGGATTGGAAACCAAATTGTGTTTGTAACTTTTATTACCGAAACATATGATTTATGTATTTAATTTAAATATAATTTTTGATGTAAACTTATTATGACCTTCAAGTAAAGTACCGTTTTCGGCTCACCAATTTTAACCAAAATAAAGTAAATACATTCACATCAATATAAAAGTCCTATTTACCAAATTTGAGATGTTTTACATTATATTTTAATATAATTTTTGATGGAAATCTAATATGACCTTCAAGTAAAGTACCACTTCCGGTTTTCCAATTTAGACCAAAATCTAGTATGTTATTTAAATCAATATATAAATTGTAAATACTAAATTTGAGAAGTTTTGTATAATATTTTAATATAATTTTTTATGGAAATCAATTATGACCTTGAAGCAAAGTACCACTTCCGGTGATTAAGCAGTGATCAAAAGGGGAGGCTCACAACTAGATTTTAGAACAATCCTAAATACAAAATTTCAACTTTCTACGGCTAACCGTTTTTGAGTTATGCGAAATACGATCGAACGTACGTACGTACAGACGGCTCGACGAAACTAGTCAAAATGGATTCAGGGATGGTCAAAATGGATATTTCCGTTGAAATCTGAAAACCGAAAATTTTCGCGATTACAATACTTCCTTTACTTTGTACAAGGAAGTATTGTAAAGACCTCTTTTTAGTCACGTGGCCTAATGTTTACATTTTATGCAAACTTTTTTTTTTTTTTTTTTTTTTTTACAGATTCTTTAAACTTCTCAATGTTAATACATTTGAACCTTCTCAATGCTAATAGATTTATGGCAGTTAAGGTTAGATCGAGGTTTAAATTCAAATTTTCCACTATGACTAGTGCTGCGGAATTTCAGTATTTGGGGGCTATTTCAGAACCGGTCTTTTCCTTCTGCTTACGAAACTTGGAAATTTTTCCTGCAACCATTTGAAAAAGGGTTTCAAGTGGAAAATTTTAATTTGAATTTAAACCTCGATCTAACCTTAACTACCATAAATCTATTAACATTGAGAAGGTTCAAATGTATTAACATTGAGAAGTTTATAGAAACTGTAAAAAAAAAAATGTAGTTAAAGGTAAACATTGGGAAGGTTGCATAAAATTTAAACATTAAGTCACGTGACTAAAAGGGGGCGAGGCCTAAAATTTTAGGTTAAGTCGAGGTGAGACCACGTTGCAGTTAACGTTAGATCGAGGTTTAAATTCAAATATTCCGCCATGACTGGTCCTGCGCTCTAGCGGCTCCGAAGTCCTTCACCAGTACCTGCATTTTCCTTCTACTTTCGTATTGTTTTTAGGAGTAGTGAATACTGCCTTAATGGCGGGAAAGTGGACTCTCACCGACCCGAGATGTTTTGCGACTTTGTCTCTCGTCACGTACAGACTACTTCAAGTTGTGCAACATTTCCGTCGGGAAACCTACGAATTGAGACTGATGTACCGATTGAGTCAGGCACGTAACCAGGATTATACTTCGGCGGGGGCTAATAATTTTCACAATTTTAAAGAAAAAGTTTCCTCCCGCGTTGATTTTGAGAAGGAATCAACTCGATTATTAGTTAATAATCGTTAATAACCGCTAATTCAAAAGGAGCGATTCATTTACATTTCATGCACAAATATTGTTTTTCTAGTGTAAATTATAAAAAAAAAAAAAATTCGAGTGAGGCTGAAGGTCCCCAAGCTTTCCACGTTCCTGGCTTGAGTCCCGAACGAGGTAAACATTTCGTGCAACAGTTCGGCGACACGCGATACATGTGTTTAGCGACATTGTTCCTAGGTTTGTTTGTACGTAGCTTAAGTAGGCCTTGTTTTCCTTTACTCCTAAACTGGTTTCGTTGAAACGAGGCGTATGTAGATTTAGTTGTTTATTTGAAAGTCGTAAAGAACACAAATTACGTATGTTACTTAGTATGCAGTTGTACTTCATTATTTTCCTGTGACTGATCCCCAATTGCTTGAATCCTAAACAAGCAACATTAAAAAATAAATGCAAATATCACTGATAATTTCAAATACATTAATTAATGAGAGCGAAAACTCAAAAATAGACAAAAATGGTACAACTTTATAGTCTCCGCAACAGAAGTTACCCGAAATTCGACGCACTAGCGCCATTCGTGATAACTAGCTGCTTTATCTTCAATTGTAAGATTGTTATTCATTGGAGTTATTAAAATTATTACCACTTTAATTAGATATTATTTAAAATTATTACTGGTGTCAATCTCCGGTTACTATGCTCCCTCAAGTGATGAATAAAACCCCAACGAATCGGTAGAGGTCGGAGCCTTACCGTAATTTCAATCATTACTGATTTAATTAGATCAAAGATGTCGACTTCCGCTCGCTACACTCGTTCAAGAGATATACAAAATTCCATACCGTAATTTAAATTATTACTACTTCAAGTACAACTTCCCTAGATCAACAGTATTAGATAATACTAATCATTTTTAATGAAATCTAATTAATGCAGTAATAATTTTAATATTTCCAAGGAATAAGAATTTTATAATTGAATACAAATCTCTTAGCATAAATGGCGCTAGAGAGTGCTAGTGCGGAGACCTTCGGTTAAGTTCGGATGCAGATACTGATAATGCGACCTGATTGTAAAATTGTACCACAAAAACTATTACTTTTATTATTATTTCTAAAATATTTCATAGCATTGAATTCCCCAAACAGAAGTAAGCATCTATCCAGCCAATATATACTTTATCATGACTGTAAAACATAATCTATTAGTGTAAGTTAAGGTGTTTTGAAGCTATTTCTATTGGGTTACTCTTTTTTTGGATTGTTGAAGTGCGATGTGCTATTTCTGGTCTGCATTTATCTTATATGTTCTAATACTGATGGTTATTGATTTAGCGGAAGATTGGCCTGTCTGCTTTTGAGTGTATAAAGTGTATACTTCGAGCAGCGTGATGATAAAGTTCCAAAAAATGATTCTTTTAAATTAGTATAATGAATTCAATTTGTGCTTTTCATACAATTGGAAATCTTTGTAATAGTGAGGAAGAGTGAAATCATTTGTCATAATTCAATTTTTCAAAAATTGACCTTAACTGTTTGATTTGATGAATTGATGACATTTCAGCGAGTAATCCTCCAAAAAACTTTTTAATTTTTCCTGGAGAAAGTAGGCTAGGATTAAATAGAACGATTAATATTTAGGAGGCATCGGCATGAGTATACAGACGCCACAGCTACAGTTTGTAATTCCGCAGGAAGTGAACTTGGATTTCCTGCTTCCCTTCCGGCAAAATCACGCTGCAATAAAATCCTGTTTATATTATTTAACGTTCTACAGTCGTAAAATGCTCTTCTAATGATAGATTATTTATTGCTTGAAAGATTTTTCGGTCGTGGTTATACCTTTAGTTTTACTTTTGGTACAACTATAGACTAGGGGCGCGTTATCACTTGTTCATTCCGGGGTCATCCGATGGTTGCCGGACTAGCACACTCTAGCGTCATTTGTACTAAATTACTGCTTTGCATTCAATTGTAATATTCGTATTCATTGGAATTATTAAAATCGTCCCTGCTTTAATTAGATATTATTTAAAATTACTAGTGCTGTCGACTTCCGCTCATTACGTTCGCCCAAGAACTAAACAAAACATCAACGGATTCTTTTCAGTTGAGGTCGGGGCCTCACCGTAACTTCAATTATTACTGCTTTAAATTATTACAAAAATTTACCCAGATCATCGGAAGTCGACAGCACTAGTAATTTTAAATAATATCTAATTAAAGCAGGAACAATTTTAATAATTCCAACGAATACGAATGTTACAATTGGAAGCAAAGCAGTTAGTTAGTACAAATGACGCTAGAGTGTGCTAGTCCCGCAACTTTCGTGTGACCTCGGAATGAGCAAGTGATAATGCGCGCCTCTAGTCTACAAACGTACCTGACTTTCTTTTCATTGATTTTCACGAACATATTGCATTGATACCTTTTCATTTTCGTGTCCCGTACCAACCATCTTAACTATATTAGTCCTAGTATATCTAGACAAAGTAGTGGAAAGAGATCAAAAGGGCCCCCAAAAAAGCTTAGCTTAGGAGGCTGCAGTAGGGATATGCATATCGAAAAAATTATCGATATTTGATGAATATATCGAAATAATAGTTCGATTTATCGAAAACATACATAGGTATTTCGATATATCAGGTCTCAATATTTTTTTCTTTAAAGAGATTCAAACATATGAATATTTCTGTCTCGATATAATTAAGATCTTGTTTTTATAATATCGATATTTCTGTGCCGATATAATTAAGAATTTTTTAAGAGTTCATTTACAGCAAAGCTTAAATAACAAGAAGCAGAGTATCTCTTAATCTCCTTCCTATTTGTATATATTGTGTGTGTGTGTGTGTGTGTATATATATATTTATTATTTGATTAAAGAATTAACGATATTTTGAAACATCGATATTTCTGTGCCTATATAATTAAGATATTCTTTTTATTAAGTTCATCTCAAAATCTTTTTTTTTTAATTCTATAAAAATATTACCGATATTTTTATATCGATATTATCGAGATATCAGTATGGTTAACCTACATCAATATCGATATTTTGCTTTCGACATCCCATTTCGAGAACACAGACATTACACATAGCAGCACGTACACACCACAGCATATGGTTCTTTGTTTGTCGAACCCGCCAATCGATCTTTGGAGAATTTTTTCATTTTTTATTTTTTCTGCTTTTTTTTTTTTTTTTTTAAATATCCGTTTTCGATTCTGAAATTTTAATATTCATATTCTGATACATCGGGAAAGTGACTAATAGCCTTCTTCTCAAAGATAAAGTTCATTAAAAAGAACTGTATATATATATATATATATATATATATATATATATATATATATATATATATATATATATATAAAACCCATTTTTGCAAAAGCAATAGTGACTTGAACGCATAACAGAATTATCCGTCGCCTATTTTTTCTGACAATACAAAGGCCTAATATAATAATATAATTCAATCTAAACTTCCAATGAACCAGTTCAACTAGTCTCGATCGAATAGATTTGCTAATGAGTTTAATGATATGATTGCTTCTTAAATTGATCCCTTTCAAACTGATTGAGCCGTTTAAAAATGGTTAAAGATCCTACGATATAATATAGCTATTATTAATGGTTAAAGATCCTACGATATAATATAGCTATTATTAATGGTTAAAGATCCTACGATATAATATAGCTATTATTAATGGTTAAAGATCCTACGATATAATATAGCTATTATTAATGGTTAAAGATCCTACGATATAATATAGCTATTATTAATGGTTAAAGATCCTACGATATAATATAGCTATTATTAATGGTTAAAGATCGTACGATATAATATAGCTATTATTAATGGTTAAAGATCCTACGATATAATATAGCTATTATTAATGGTTAAAGATCCTACGATATAATATAGCTATTATTAATGGTTAAAGATCCTACGATATAATATAGCTATTATTAATGGTTAAAGATCGTACGATATAATATAGCTATTATTAATGGTTAAAGATCGTACGATATAATATAGCTATTATTAATGGTTAAAGATCGTACGATATAATATAGCTATTATTAATGGTTAAAGATCGTACGATATAATATAGCTATTATTAATGGTTAAAGATCGTACGATATAATATAGCTATTATTAATGGTTAAAGATCGTACGATATAATATAGCTATTATTAATGGTTAAAGATCCTACGATATAATATAGCTATTATTAATGGTTAAAGATCCTACGATATAATATAGCTATTATTTCATTTTTCAATGATATAACAACATATAAATAAGGTTTATTCATTTTTGCCTACATCCGTGATACCAATTTCCGATGGTTTTAGGTTTTAATTATTAACACGGTTGTCGTCTTACTTATAATTAAAAAAAGGATAACTTCAAGGTATGTAATTATTACAATCTACTTACATATTTATATCGATTTGTAAAATCATTTAAAATAAATTTAAAACATTTGTAAATATAAATTTATCATTCGGAGAGGAAGACTTGTCCGCTTTCGTTAGAGTGATTTCTGTTGCAAAGAAGTAAAAAAAAATCCGTGAGCAGTAGAACTCCATCACTAAAGTCGTATTTTCACTTTTAAAAAAATATTATAAAAACGGGGAAGTAAGAAAAAAGTTAAAAGACAGTTCCCTAATATATAGACATTTTATACCATATTATATGGTTCTGCCTCTCCGCTGACCTTCGATGACAGTAAACCTATCATACCAAATTTCAGCTCATTTGGCACAAAGGGGGGGTTGCTGAACCCAGTAACTCAATTTGGAGGGGTTTTAAAGGTGCGCGCAAATGTTTTAAAAAACCGGAAAACCTAGGGGGGTAGGGGAACCAAGTCGAGACCCCCAAAGGATACTTCCCCAACAGATTTTCAATCAATTCACATACAAATTTTCAGCCCTATAAACTAATATAGTGGAGCTGTAGCGATGCGCAAAACTTAAAAAACGCCGAAATTTCAGGTAAACATACCGAAATTTTGACTGGAATTTACCCATTCTTTAATGGCATCGTTCAGCCTACAGGTAAGAAAGCCCTACATACGGAATTTCTGCTCATCTGACCCAAAGGGGGCCGCTGGAGGTGCTCAAATGTAGCGGGGGAAAATATATATATATATATATATATATATATCAGACATCTCCAAAACTTCCATAATCGTGCTCTAGAGGTTAGTTATGAAACAGATAGAGAACCCAGTCCCGCCGCTCACCGCCGACCTTCGATCCACTGCAATAGTCTATTTTTTTCGGGGAAAATACTGTAAGTAAGTTCAAAAATTCAAAAAGTTGGATATTTCAGTGGTTTCGTATTAGATATGATTTGTTTTGAAGCACACACAAAACTACACACACCCCAGACGCTAAAAAGGTTTGTCTGCCGACATTAGGAGAGGGTTGGTTTCACAACGTGAAATTTTAGAATTTTTTATTGTTTTTCACCTATAATTCCTAAATGGTGCATTCTATCGAAAAATGTATAGTGAATTATATTAAAGAGCGTCGAATTCTGAGTCTAATGAGTGATAATTTGGGTAATTGGTGGTCGAAAACTACTAACTACATCTGTACTAATTCTACTAACTATAAAATATATATATATCGGTGTACATATTGTCAATAGAATGGTATATTCATATCAAGTTCATTTGCTCTTAAGAGTTTTGTGAGATAATGCGATGTTAAGTGTCGATTGTTTGCACGTTTTCGCTATAACTGTACGTGAGAGAATTTCGGCAACAATCATGTACATTACACAACTCGCTGACTTCTGTATCTTGGTCTATAAGGTTAAGTACATCGCCAAAAATCTTTTTAAAGATTAATTTTAATGATAATTGTGTTACGAATTTATTATTAATGAAGAACGTTATTTATAAAATATTTTAAATTCAGTTGCTTGATTTTTTATTGTAATGTTGTTTTTTTTAGTTTCTTTATTGGCCTTCTAAAATTAATTGTTCCAGCGTTTATAATATATATATATATATATATATATATATATATATATATATATATATATATATATATATATATATATTCATATGAGGTTTATATTGAAGTATCTTTATGTTATTTACTGCTGCTATTTACAATTGTCCTATCTGGTTCGATGAGTAAGCTCCGTGAGTCAGCTAGTCAACAGGCTTGAACAGCCTCTCAATTTTCTGCCAAAGCAGGATGAAAGAGTTTTATATATTGTTTTTTTACTCGTTTTATTAGTTAGATAAAATATATTAATAAATTAACGAGAGGAAAAACAAAAAAGCTAATGTCTCAACTTTTACTTTCCCTTACCTAAATATTGAATTCGAGTTTTCAACAGAAATAAACTTTTTAAAGTCTCCTGATTCCAAATAACAAAGTCTCGCAATATGGTGTGTGTGTGTATGTGAACAGTCTAGCGTGGAAATGAAAAGTTGTATGAAACTGAAATTACGTATTTAAGATATGCATGGGACGTTACAACATTTTCGTCATAATAAATTAGAAGTGCGGAAGTGCCACTTTATATCAACCATTTTCTCGAAAACAGCTTGTCTTCTCCTTAAATCCCTCTAACTTTTCATATATGTAAATCTTCACTGAGGAAAAGAACATTTTATTTGCACATAAATCAAAAATTATGCATTTACGTTAACCCGTTTTTTGTCTCTGATGTATCTAAAAAAACAATACAGATTTTTATGCCTAAATATGTGCATCTTATAATTATCAAACCCACTCTTAAATGAAATATCTTTGCAAAAATTCTAACTTTTTGTTATAATAAAAATGTTTTACCTATTAAATTATTTTGTCTTTCCATTTTTTTTTTTTTTTTATAAGTTCTGTTTCTCTGTTCTAGGTGAGTTGATAAGTATTTAAGTGTTCAAAACAGTGGATTCATACCTTTACTCTGTAAGTAGAATAAACTTTATTTCTTGAAAATATATGATTAATATCTCTTATAGGTTTTCTTTAAATACCATCTTCTTGAATTGCCTGCGGTCGACAATATCTTCAGCATCAAAAAACGTTTTAGGCACGAATCACATCACTTCTCATGACGTTCTCTATTGCTAAATTAATTATAACTGTTTTAAATTCGTTCGCACCTCCAAAAACAATGCCATGTTGACAATGCCATGTTATTGAGTTTCGTTTCGCTTGGTATAAACTTGCCCCAGAATCTTCCTTCCAATATCCTATTTTCGGCATTAGCCATTTTCGACATAGTTTATAATTTTTCCTTAGTTTCCTCCATTCTCCCATAAAGCCATTTTTCCATTTCCCTTCTAATCTTCTTGACAACTCCATGCTACTTTCGAACTAAAAATATCTTCAGCGGTCGTGGAGGATGATCTTGTATTTTAGGTCAGCTTTGAATTCTCGAACCTGGATTTCTAAACTATTCCTGTCGTATATAATATGGTTGAATACTTTTCAGATTATTTAACAATCATAATCAGCAATGCTGGAAAGGTTTTACCCTAATGCACTGGAAGCGAGTTACTGAGGAAAATCTTAAAAAATTAGTCCATTTTCTCTAAAATTGTTATTTCAACATTTCAACATTTGAAATATATAGTTAGTGTACAGAATTGTTGTACTAAAATTATTTTAAAAACTATTTTATTGTACTTAAGTGGGAGAAGATGTGAAGAAGTGAATACTGCTGTGTTTATTTCAAGCAGCTTTTATGTGAACTCTTTAAAATCATATTAAAAAGATAATTATTATAGGACGGTAAGGGAAAGTCGTATGATACGCGCACCGCACCAGATTATTTTTTTTACTTTTTGTAGATGTTTACGGTTCCGCATCTCAGTAGCTTTTTCGGATTTTACAAAATATTGCATACAGGACTTGTAGGAAATTTAACGTTCTTTAAAATTGGTCACGTCAAAGTTTTACTTAAAATACACTGGAAGCTAGTTACTGAGAAAAATCTGAAAAAAAAATGGCGTATTTGTTGACCTATCAAATTTGATTGCCGGTCCATCTCCTTCTGTATGTGAGATGTATCTCTCTTCGGTGAAACTTCTACCAGAGACTTAGATCCTTTAGGCGAACCTATTTCACTTGTGAAAGCGCGAGCACCCAGCTTTGGAAAGTGTTCATTGTCGTTTACGACGTGTGTTGTATGTGTCGCACTACTGTTGTGTCGCACGTGATTCGAAAACAGCACGCTATTACATGTAGAGCGGTTTTCTCTTGCTTCAACTGTCTTATGTTGTGCTTCGAATTTTAGTTTTAGACGGCTTATCGAAAATTATGAAGTTTTCTGTAAACTTATAGATTCTATTATAGATTGACTGCATGTATCGTTTCGTTTCGAAGAATAATGGCTCCAATACAAATAAGTAGAATTTTACAGAAGAAGCGTTTGAAGTTTGCCTATTCAGGTTTATCGCTGTCCCTCAACTCTTTGATAAATCATTAATTTGAACAGTTTCTTTGTCAATATTATTACCTTTTTACTTCCTTATACGAAGTAAAGGACGTATTGTAATCGCGAAAATTTTCGGTTTTCAGATTTCAACGGAAATATCCATTTTGACCATCACTGAAATCATTTTGACTAGTTTTATCGTGGCGTCTGTACGTACATACGTTCGTATCTCGCATAACTCAAAAAGGTTAGCCGTAGAAAGTTGAAATTTCGTATTGAGGCTTGTTGTAAAATCTAGTTGTGAGCCTCCCTTTTTGGTCATTGCTTGATCACCGGAAGTGGTACTTTACTTGAAGGTCATAATTGATTTCCATCAAAAATTATATTAAAATATAATGTAAAACATCTCAAATTTGGTAAATAGGACTTTTATATTGATGTGAATGTATTTACTATATTTTGGTTAAAATTGGTGAGCCGAAAACGGTACCTTACTTGAAGATCATAATAAACTTACATCAAAAATTATATTTATATTAAATACATAAATCGTATGTTTCGGTAATAAAGGTTACAAACGCAATTGGGTTTCCAATCCAATTAAACATTTTTATTACTTGCTTTAAGTGTTAAAATTTAGTGTAAAATACTGGTTTTCCTCCCCATTTGTGTGTGTGTGTCCAATAGATGGATGTCGGGAGGCCGAGTGTTGTTTTTGAAATACTGCGAGCTTCGGAAACTAGTAACCAAATTCAGGATCACTTTTTGAGCTACCGTTTCATAACTTATTAGGCGTACAAGGAAGTCATGTGTTGTCCACATCAGATATTTTTAAATTGAATCATGAATTTAATTGTGTCAGTTTTTCATAAAAAAACAAAAAAAAACATAGCAAACTCTTTTAGAGCTTATGGATAATAAAGGGACATTTGAATAATATGTAATGAAGGAATGAGATTGTCCAAGAGGCGGTAAAACAAAAAAAGTGGATCACCAACAGTTAAAAATTTATTAGGAATCGACTTCTCGACCCACTTTGCAGGTCTTAATCAGGGCTTAATATACAAATAAAAATAAAACAATGATATATATATATATATATATATATATATATATATATATATATATAATAATAATAATAATAGATTAAAGAGAATAACTTATATTAAGAATATATATATATATATATATATATATATATATATATATATATATATATATATATATATATATAATAATAATAATAATAGATTAAAGAGAAATAACAATAAATAAAAAAATTAATAACTGTATTAAATAAGTAAAAGGGGTAATAAAAATAAATAAACAGACAAAATTTAATACCTTCTATATTATATAGTATACTATATATTATATAGTTTATATATATATATATATATATATATATATATATATATATATATATATATATATGTGTGTGTGTATATACAGTGAATGCTATTAAAATAGATAATTAAAAAGACATAATGAGAAACCAGTGATGAATTTGTAAAATGTTATAAGATGAAACTGATAGAGTAATAACAACAACAATTAAAAATAAATATATTACGCTGATTATTAATGAAACTGGCTGTATAATAATAATAATAACAGAAGAGAAATAACAATAACTAAAAACTCTATTAAATAAGTAAAAAGGGAAATAAAAATAAATAAACAGACAACATTTAGTACTTTGAGGCTCCAAGGGGGGGACTTAGCAAAAAGCAAAATAATTAAGGAGACGGTGTTAGAGTTGTGATTAGAATGTCATTAATAGTTATATAGAGAAGGAAGTGGGGTGGATTATTCAATATTATATTGGCAGTGGATTATTCAATATGATCTCAAAATAGTTAATCTACATATTTATTATAACCTGATGTTTCGACCCACTTTGCAGGCCTTAATCAGGGCTTAATAAACAAGGTACACAAATAAAAATAAAACAATTATATATATATATATATATATATATATATATATATATATATATATATATATATATTATCTATTTTAATATTATTCACTGTACACACACACACATATATATATATATATATATGTACAGTGAATAATATTAAAATAGATAATTAAAAAGACATAATGAGAAACATGAAAACAGTGATGAATTTGTAAAATGTTATAAGATGAAACTGATAGAGTAATAACAATAACTAAAAATTAATTAGTTAATATTAATTGATTAAACTGATTACTAATAATACTCACTATATAATAATAATAAGAATAATAATAATAATAATAGATAAATTGAAAGAGAAATAATAAGTGCATCAAATAAATAGAAAGGGAAATAAAAATAAATAAACAGACAAAATTTAATACCTTGAAGCTCAAAGCTTGTATATATGATTTAGGAGTGATTAAGTAAGATAGCAAAGTAATTAAGGAGGCGGTGTAGGGATAGTAATTAAGAATGTCATAATAGCTATATAGAGAAGGCAGTGGGGAGGGGTTGCCATTATACTTGTGGGTTAAACATAAAATTATATGAAAAAATTAAAAACAATTTACATTTATTTTAATTTATTATTTACTATTGTTCCTTTCCTTTTTTTCTATTTTCAATTCTTTTATATATTTTTATGATTAACCCACATGTATAATATGACAACCCCTCCCTACTGCCTTCTCTATTACACCGCCTCCTTAATTACTTAGCTATTTTACTTAGTCACTCCTTCAGTTCTCTTTGAGCTTCAAGGTACTAAATTTTGTCTGTTTACTTATTTTTATTATCCTTTTTACTTATTTAATACATTTATTAATTTTTTTTAGTTATTGTTAAATCTCTTTCAGCTTATCTATTATTATTATTATATAAACAGTTTTATTAATAATCTGTTAAATCTATTAATATTAACTAAATTATTTTTAGTTGTTGTTATTACTCTATCATTTTACACTGTTTTCATTTTTCTCATTATGTCTTTTAATTATTTATTTTAATATCATTCACTGTTTATATCATTGTTTTATTTTTATATCTTGTGTATTCAGCCCTGATGAAGACCTGCAAAGTGTGTCGAAACTTCGGTTCCTATTAAATAGTTTTTGCTATTTGTGATACACCTTTTGATCGCTTCCCGGACCATCTCATCCAAGTTTTATGGTCAACTACTGACAGTTCAAAATAATATTAAATATTTGTACATACTAATATAAACAAAATAATATTTTAAAAAATAAATAATGGTGTTTTAAATTATCTATACAAAAGAGAAATTGATACCTTTTGGTCACCTAACTAGCATAACAATAATATTACTGCAAAATTAAAAATAATTTATTATTATCTTTATCAAGAGATTCTTTATAAAGTTATTCTCCAGTCAAATTTTGAAGGAAGTCAAAATGCTTGCCTAGTAAACTTATAATAGCTAAATTAGCATTAATTTTGTATTGAGGTAAATATTGAAACTAAAAAGCTTGACATGTTTCTCAAAGAAATATAAATCAATGGAAGCCTTCTAAACAAAAAAATAAATAGATAAACAACTACTTTTGTCTTGGAGCACACTTCTAAAAAATAAACGATATCTTAAAATATTCGTTTGTTTTGATTTTTTGTGAGTTTTTATTTTTGAGTTTTTGATGTTCATAAACAATGGCTCAGTATATTTAGAGTGCAAAGAGGCGACAATATAATCGCAATTGTTTGCGACAAAATGATATTTTCGAAATAATCTAAATACTAATACCAAATGATATAATTTTTCAATCTTAAAAAATATAAGATATAATACTAGCATCTAAGCACTTGTCTGGAAAACTTCTCTTGAGAGATTAAATTCTAAAAAAAATAAAAAAATAAAATGGCGCTGGAATTTAATGCTTTTAGGAAGTTTCAAGTTTGTCTTTAAAATAATTAAGTAAAAGAGGCAAGATTTACAGTGAATGATTTTCCTATATTTTTCTGTTTTTATAATTAAAAAAAAAAAAAAGAAGCTTTTAATAAAACCTCAGGCGCTTGGTACTCTAAATGCCTCTTGGGAAGATTTGCTGCACCAGAATTCCCATCTACAAAAGGGGGAAAATTAACCCGCACCCCGAGGGAAGCAGAAAACAACTTCCGTTATATTACTTCCTCATAAAAATGTTTAAACATAACGAGAAAGTCGTATTAGAATACATAAATCAAAAGAAAAAATAAAGTATAGGTAATCCAAATTTATATGCCCGAACATGTTAGTTACTGAATCCTTCAATTCAAAAAAAGACTTAAAATAATTGTTAGAATGTAAATGGAATTGATTCCACACACGAAGCCTCTACTCTCCGAAATACCGGTAAACAAATAACCTGTAGGACAGAAAAATTAAGATAAAATATATCCAGACAAAATACTGTACATCTCATACCAACAGTCTAAGCAGACACATCAATAAGAGGCAATTACCTCACTCCAAAACATCTAATCATTACCTGAATGAAAAGCTAGGTTACATAAAAACAGCTGGGAAAGGTTATATTAAAATCAGCTGATCAATAAGAAAAATAGAAAACTCACATATAATATAACCAAATATGTACTAAAAGATCATAAAAATAATTTTAATAATAAAAAATGAAAATAAATAATAGTAATAAATACAAAAGAAATAGGAAGTGAAAATGCACAGCAAGAGAAGGTTATAATCAGCTGATTAGCTGACACCACAAACAAATTAAATACAAAAGGCATTTTAGTTAGATTTATTAGACTTGTCTAAAATGCTTAACGTTTCGAGATAAAAGAAATCTGGTGCGGTGCGCGCATCACACAACTTTCCCTTACCATCCTATAATAATTATCTTTTTAATATAATTTTAAAGAGTTAACATAAACAATACTTCTTCACATCTTCTCCCACTTAAGTACAATAAAATAGTTTTTTAAACAATTTTAGTACAATAATTCTGCACACTACCAACATATTTTAACATTTTCTTCCCATTAAATAATATATAAGTAGAAATTATTTATCGCTTTTGTATTCTTAAATTTCATTATTACATACGGTATTGTTGACAACAGATCGGCGGATTGGTGGGAGGAGGTTCGGTTGCATCCGTCTCCTTTCGGATGCGGTTGATTATCCGTCTAGGGTCTTGTATTCCTCATAAAATACGCTGTATCTATTTTGATGATTATGTTTTAGATTATTTAATAACCTTTCATACAATTCTATACATAATTTACTATAAATTCCATGTTTTTTAAGTTAAGCACAAATGAAATATTCTTTTTGTGATAACTTTTTTTCTCTGCATTTCTTCGGTGATGTACGACTTAAATGAAAAGTTAAAGGCCTTTATTAAGAATAATTTAGGCAAGTTTCATCGAAATTGTTAGAGGCGTATTCGAGAAAATTGTAAAAAAGTGTTAAATCGATTATATAAAGTGGCACTTCCGGTAAGTCATTATTATTATTAGATTTTGACGAAAAAGTTTCTGTAACATCACATACATATGCCTACCTTAAATTCGTAATTTCAGTATCGTAGAACATTTCTTTTTTGAACTAGGCTGTTCACATACACACAGACCATTTTGCGAGACTTGGATATTTGGACTCAGGGGACCTTAAAAAGTGTATTTCCGTTGAAAACTCGAATTCGAAAATTTTCCCGATCGCAATACTCCCCCTAACTATATACTAATAGGTAAGCGAAAATAATAATTTATATTTCCACTATCAGTCTTATAACAGCAATACCCAAATTCTATGCAATGTTCATAGCCTCAAATATCTTTCTCTCCGAATCTTTATTTCTGATAAACACAGACACTTTTAAATAATTTCGAGTGTTGTGCTGATGCTGTGTTAGGCTCTTTCCTGTTGATATTCTTGCAGTCTTATTGATGTTTGTACATTTTTTTGAAAAACTTTTTGATCGGATTTTATCAGTATTTTTACGGAAGTAGAATTATCAGTAGAAATGACGAACAAGGAGGAATGAATGTTCTTACCAGTGTTTATTTATTTACTTTTAATTATCGATTCCGGAGAGCTACTTTTTCTAGAGTTGCTAACGTTACGCCATTGATTTAATTATCGTACCTTTCTCGTTGAATGGGAGTTCGATCCTCCGACATAGTACGTTACAAGAACTAGCGGTAGCAACTACGTGCGGCCGCGTACCATCGACTAACATGTATTACTTCTGTTACGGAATCTTGTCTTCTTCTTCCGAACGGTTTCTGCCAATAAAAAAAAAGTCTATTAAGTGGGTCAGTATAGCTTCCTCACTATTTCTACTGGGCACATAATTATATCTATATTCATTTTTTTTTATTGTTTTTTTCATCAAGCAAAACGAACTTCAACTATCTACAATACTCAGTTATTTTATTAAAACTATTTAACATTCTGCTTTAGCCCTCACGAAATTTTAGACGTTTTCTAGCGACACTATCCAATTTACTATTGAATGCCAGGTGAAAAAGCCGACTAATGTTTGACGATTCATGTCGGGATTTGTTATTAGAGTTCACATGCAAGAGAGAACATAGTTTATAAAAATATTCAAGTATTCATTATGAGAGTATGGTTGACCGTGGTAAAGTATGAAGGAGAATCTTAAATCGTCAATAAATAAACACACAAATAAGAAAAAAACTTATTATAATATGTTCCAACGTTTCGGCCTAACTTTTAGGCCATCATCAGGGTTAAGAAAAAACAAGGTAACAGAAGATGTAAAAACAGTGGCAGTACCAGTTATAATAAAAAAGTTAGCAAACATCTTAATATTTTATATGTTTTATTATTTTATATATTATACATCTTAATGAAGAAAATATAAAGTATAAAAAAAATATGATCGCGATATGCTAATATTAATGTGAAAATAAGAAATATAGAAAATTGTGTTAATAAACTAGACCGTTGTCTAGGCCAACGGTTGTGCAAGGAGGTGATGTGGCCGAGATCACGCTCAACCGCCAGGTTTTTCCTGCGGATCCCAATTAAGGATACCCACTTTATAGAGGCTGAGTGAGCCCCAGGAGGATCGGCCGATAACAGAATAAATAATTATCTGCCTCAGCCGGTCTCGAAGAGAGACAGAGAAAGAGAAAGATATAAGTATTATATGAAGTATTATAAGTATTATATAAGTATTCGATTGCCCTTTTCATTAAGGAAACATATCTCCGTCAGCTGTTTGTTCGTTGAAGGAAATCATATTGAAGCCACAAGAATATTTCAAAAAATATTTTTTAATGCTTTATAGAATAGAATAGAAGAAGAATTTTATTCTGAGACTAAGCCCTTTAAGAATAACACAATCGAACAAATAAAACAGAAGCGGTATATGACCATAAGATTACAAAATGAAGATCAATTAACATTTGTAATAAGTTCAATAATATAATAAGCAAACAATATAAATTCTTGTCTTGAAAAGAATAATTAATATTAACCAAAAATTAAAAAAAAAGAAAGAGGGAAAATGAAAAATACCAAAATAATGAGTTGGTTAGAAAAGTTGAAGCTTGTGCAGTAATACCTATTATTTACTTCTGATCTAGATGTTAATCTTAAATTGAAATTTCGTAATTAGAGAGCTTTATTTTGGAAAGAAAGAAGGTGTTGGAAAAGGAGTGATTTGAATGTGGTTAGAGAAAAAACATGACGGATATTAGAAGGAAAGGAATCCCAGATGGTAGAGGAGCGGGCGAGAAAGGAACGTTCGAATGTTTTGGTTCTGTGAGAGGGGGTATGGAGGTCAGAAAGGCGAGATCTTGTTTCCTGTGCGTGGACCGAGGATTTGAATTGTAGGAGGCTGTGGATGTAGGAAGGGTGGTGCGTGGTGATAGTTTGGTATAGGAAAGATCCGAGGAAATATTGTCTACGGATGGAGGGGAAGTCACTATAACTCGCCTAAAAGGTGGGACACATGAGCCCGTCTCGAGATATCGAAGACAAATCTTAAAAAGCAGTTCAGATATTAAAAGTAGTTATATACAATTGATTGAACGTACTTCAGAGGTACACATTTTAAGGTACATACTTTGGCTTGTAAATTACATGATCGGCGATGTGTTTTTTTTTTCTATGGGAAGAGATGCATTCGGAACGAGAAATAAATTGTGAAAATAAAAACTGATGAATCTATTACCTCTGAAGGAATTAATTTTTCAAGTTTGGTCATTGTATTAACTCATAACCAAATGTAAACAATGGGACAATGGTAGGAATCAGTGGTCCAAATATTACTTTAAAGTGCCCAGTAATAGATAACTCTAAAAATTTTATTTTTGATTTATGTCCGCTAACGCTGCTCTGTGCCGTGCCAAATCGTATAGTTAATATTAACATTATCAGTTGACATCCGCATGATGGTATAGAAGGATCAATCCAATTAGGAGTTGATAAATTATTTGCCGCTTCTATAAATTTGTTTTATCGAAAACTAGTTTAGAATGTTATACATCCATCCTCAGTTCTAAAAACACAAAAAAAATTCAAAAATAAGCAATTCAAAATATAATTGGTATTATTATTCATATTAAATTATATAAATCAGTATTATAAAACATCTATGAATTATGAATTTAACTAAGTCAAGAAATCAAATACATGTTGGTACTCACCAAGATTTATATGGATTATATCAAACAGAAAAGTTTGTACTGGTTTCTTCTCGCATTGAACTAACAATGAACGAAAGGTAGGTAGGATGTTTTAGGTAAACGGTTTAAGGGTCAGAGTTTTTCCAGTAATGCCGGTGAGTAATTATTTTTTCTGTTATAGATGGGAATAAATTAAAGATTGGACTATTAGAGATATTTATTTGGCCATTTAAGCAAAAATCTGGATTGGACTTGAAGGATTTTATTATTTTAAGTGCTTCATATATATTTAATTTGAGGCTGTTTTCAACGTGATGTATTTTTTTCATTTAAATGAATTGCAAAGTCGGAATTATCTGTCTTATTATTATATGCACGTATATGTTCCTTTAATCTCTTATTTAGCGATCTTCCAGTTTTTCCCGTGTATTTGGCTGCACAATCATTACAATTTAGTTCGTATACTCGGCATTTTTGGAAAGGGTCTATTTTGTCTTTAGAAGATATATTAATATTATCATTAATTTCAATATGTTGTTTAAACATTATTTTGTCACGATTACAACTTATTTTTTAGTTTTGAAATCAAAACGAAATTATAACAGACTCAGAAGTAAAATTTTACCGGTTTCAAAAAAAATTGAGATATGTAAAAACCTTTTAAGGTGATGAGTTTTGAGTAATGTGTGCCAACTCAACCCGGGCTACGACATGCTTTCCAGTCGATCACAATCGTTCGATATCTTCCTGGACAATAAGTTGAGGTGGCTTTGTAATGTAGGAGAAGGTTCGACCTCCTTTCTTCGGGTATTCTAGGGCGCCGCCTAAGAAGTCCATTATACCCGCCGTTCGTGGAGGTCTTCATGGCCCTCCCGTGGAGTGGAAATTGTGCCATGGTCGTAAGAAGAATACAATGGATATCACAATGCGATAAGAGTTGAAGAAGGAAATTCTTCGGAAATTATTTACAGGTTATATATATATATATATATATATATATATATATATATATATATATATATATATATATATATATATATATATATATATATAAGCTACGATATATATTTCCCTATAGGGTGATTACCGAATAGACAGGACTCTATTTTTTAAATCACTTACTTGTATAAAATATTATATAAATGTATAAAGCCTTAAACTGTTAAATATGTACCACTAAATAACTAACTAGTCAATATTTCGGCAATCCAGGCATCGTCAGGACTAAAAAACATATGATTGCATTAAGCAAAACATAGGTAGGACATCTCACATCAACAGTCTCAGAAAGGATTAGCCAGATGAAGACAATACAGCACATTAAGACAGTTCAGCTTGTGCTGACAGAATGAGGAGGTAGCTTTAGTACAGCAACAAAAGGTTATATTATACTGAACAATACCAGTAATATTGATAATACATTTAAATGTAATAGATTTAACTTGTGGCCTTTTGGTTTATTATTTTCAGTAGGGTATTGTAAATGAGCTATTATAAATTTTTAATCTCCACCTCAAAAGCAAAATATGAAGTTTTACGTTTCAAGATCCGAAAACTGAATAAAAAAAAATCCATCCGCCGCAGATTGGGAACAATTGTCGATTTAGAGACCAAAATTCTATAACTCTTTACTAAAAGACGAAAATTCTGTAGAGAATTCTGTGCATGGCATGTCCTTTTCTAGTGAGAGTAAACAAATTATATATAGAGTAATTCCGGGCCTTTGAAATTAATTTTTTTCTTAAATATTTCATCACTTTATTTGAAATAAAACAGTTTATTAGGGATAGGACCATCAAAAGGGGAAGAAATCCTTCCCTGTAGAGCTTTCTACGTATATAATTGCCTTTTTCAGGTATTTACTACGTTTACAGAATTTATAAATAACTATTATTTGAAAAAAAAATCTAAGTTAACAATATACAGTTTTTTATTTATTCAAAATTTATCTTGTGTACCAAAATTATAAATGACAACTAAGAAAACTTTAAGCATGTTTTAGGCTTATATCTAAGTTTATGACCTAAAAATATATGTAATGTTTAAAAATAGGGCTTCTAATCTTCAAATCTATGTGGCACTGATTGATCGTATTTGATCGATCAAATTGTATTAATACCATACACCATCAACTGTGAAAAAAATGAAAACCACACGTTGCCACGTACGAGTTTATTATTTATTTATTTCTTTTAGTTTTAGTTTCATTGCACCTACTATATTTCAGAAATGTGGAAATGCCTATAAAAATATTAAATAGCAATTGCTATATAATTTCGACTATATTAAATATATCAGTAATTTAAAAAAAATACATAAAATAAAAAAATAAAAAAAATTTATTGGTGGCAACTTGTGATTTATGTGCTTTTCTCGCTGACTAAAATCACCAGGCTGATCCTCGGAACTCGGTGTTACCAATTGCCAATTTATTTCAAAATTACAGCTGATTTAAGGTTTGAAACACCCATATCTCGACCATTTACGGAAAATATTGGAAAAATTTGAAATGTTTTTGAATCATTTATACCAATGCCTTTTTTTAAAAAAATAAAATAAAATCCGAGTAATTTTTTTTTTTATATATAACTATTTAGAAATAATAAATTATAGTGCAGAAGTCCCCAATCCTTTGCCCGCTTATAATAACCTGTACCAGCGATCACTAACGGTTTTACGTGACCTACTGCATTCGACGAATTTTCAATAATATATATTTATTTATTTTTTTTAATCTAATAATTAACTGAAAATTTCTTTTAAAATGGTAATTTATTTATACAATAGCAGTTTTTCTGTTAATCATCATTTTTATTTTATTTGTTCCCTTGTTTAGCAGTAACAAAAATTTAATGAGAATGTTTTGTAACACTACATTTAACTTATTTTATGCATCGTTATATGTCCATATTGTTTTAAATTAGTTTTTTTTAATTCTGATCTAAAAATGCATGAATCTGATATAAGAAAACGAACGTGTAATTTTAAAAACGACTCTGGAAAAACGTATTGCTTTTTAAATTTCAAAGATTAATTTGTTTTATTGAAAACTAATTTCGAATGTTATACATTCATCCTGGGTTCTAAAAACACACAAAAAATTCAAAAATAAGCAATTCAAAATATAGTCTGGTATTATTATATATATTAAATTAGATTAATATTAATCAATATTATAAAACATTTATGAATTATGAATTTAACTAAGTCAAGAAATCAAATAAATGTTGGTACTCACCAAGGTTTAAATGGATTATATCAAACAGAAAAGTTTGTACTGGTTTGTTCTCGCATTGAACTAACAATGAACGAAAGTTAGGTAGGATGTTTTTAGGTAAACGGTTTAAGGGTCAGAGTTTTTTCAGTAATGCCGGTAAGTAATTGTTTTTTCTGTTATAGATGGGAATAAATTTAAGATTGGACTATTGGAGATATTTATTTGGTCATTTAAGCAAAAATCTGGATTGAATTTGAAGGATTTTATAATTTCAAGTGCTTCATATATATTTAATTTGAGGCTGTTTTCAACCTGATGTATTAATTTAACTCCTGATTCTTTGATGAATTTATGATTTAAATGAAAATAATCATGTATCAACATGTATTTGATTTCTGGTCTTAATTAAATTCCTAATTCATAAATGTTTTATAATACTGATTTATATTAATCTAATTTAATATGTATAATAATACCAAACTATATTTTGAATTGCTTATTTTTGAATTTTTTGTGTGTTTTTAGAACTGAGGATGAATGTATAACATTCGAAACTAGTTTTCAATAAAACAGATTTATAGAAGTGGCAAATAATTTATCAATCCCTAATTAGATTGATCCTTCTATACCCTCATGCGGATGTCAACTGACCAATCAGATTGATCCTTCTATACCATCATGCGGATGTCAACTAACCAATTAGATTGATCCTTCTATACCATCATGCGGATGTCGACTGACCAATTAGATCGATCCTTCTATACCATCATGCGGATGTCGACTGACCAATTAGATCGATCCTTCTATACCATCATGCGGATGTCGACTGACCAATTAGATTGATCCTTCTATACCATCATGCGGATGTCGACTGACCAATTAGATTGATCCTTCTATACCATCATGCGGATGTCGACTGACCAATTAGATTGATCCTTCTATACCATCATGCGGATGTCGACTGACCAATCAGATTGATCCTTCTATACCATCATGCGGATGTCGACTGACCAATTAGATTGATCCTTCTATACCATCATGCGGATGTCGACTGACCAATTAGATCGATCCTTCTATACCATCATGCGGATGTCGACTGACCAATTAGATTGATCCTTCTATACCATCATGCGGATGTCGACTGACCAATCAGATTGATCCTTCTATACCATCATGCGGATGTCGACTGACCAATTAGATCGATCCTTCTATACCATCATGCGGATGTCGACTGACCAATTAGATCGATCCTTCTATACCATCATGCGGATGTCGACTGACCAATTAGATTGATCCTTCTATACCATCATGCGGATGTCGACTGACCAATTAGATTGATCCTTCTATACCATCATGCGGATGTCGACTGACCAATTAGATTGATCCTTCTATACCATCATGCGGATGTCAACAGAATATTATTCGAGAGTTTCATGTTGATTGGTTATTTTATTTTTTTAAATAACGATTAAAAAACAATGGGTTCTATTTATCAATGGTCACATTTTATTTGTTCATGATTTATTAGTTCATTCTTTATCGATTTATTTATTATATTATAATTATTGTTTATTTATTTTTTCTTTAAATATATTTATTACATTGTTTTTTATCCGGTATCTTTTTATTTAGTTATTATTTCTTGTACTGTTTTTGATGCCTAGATGTGCCTCGATTTTTGTTTGTTATGCATGTATTAAAAAAGAGAAAGCGTTATTTTAAATTATGAAATGGTTGAGAGTCACCAGAAAAGAGAAATATGGGATGAACTAAGGAGTAAGGTCTATAGAAAACAAAGGGGGAGGGGAAAGAAACAGATATAATATAGGTAATGCAGTGATAATTATTATATGTTTAGAGCTAAAATGAAAGAGAAAAAAATGTTATGTATATTATGTAGCATGTATATTATGTGTTATGTTCTGTGTATGTAGCAACCCACGGTATTTGGGCAACAGTGCTGTAAATAAAGCATTTCTCTGCGTGTTATGTCTTAGTATTTAAAATGTTTTAGCTTGATATTTTTATCAGGTTTTTTCAATTTATGATTATTATATTATTATAGATTTGAACGAAATTATTAAACAACATAGAAAAGATAATTAATTACTATAAAAATTCTTAAACCCCTCAACACTTTTGAGGTTTGACGACAAAGAACAGACGAGACAGGACCAGCCTTTATAACGGTTTTGTTGCCTGCTAATTTCCACGCTGCATTCCGACGCCTCTCAGGATGCACAATATTCTCAGTCTGGGTATTGACATCCTATATTATATACTATTATGTGTTTAGATGTCTTGGAGTGAGGTATTGTCTGTAGTACAAGTGTGTTATTAGACTGTAGATGTGAGATGTACTGCACTTTGTCTTCGGATGTACAATTATCTTACTTTTTTTTTTTTCTTGTCATGATGATGTCTGAATAGGCGAATGATCGACAGGTTAATACCGGTATTTTAATGACAAGATATCTTGAGTGGAATCTTCCATTTCTTACATATTCCACACCAAATCAACCGATAAAAATAATAATTTTAGAGATTTTTCAAAATAGGTGAAAGTTATAATAAATAACTTAAAACTGCAGTTTGCATAATGATTTTTATTAAAGTAAATTTTCAATTTCAATTTCGAACCTCCATATATCGAACTTTTTAGGTACCTCGAATTTTTATAAGAAAAAATATTCTTTATATCGAATAAAGTTTCTATATATCAAACAAAAAATTCCCATTTAAGAAAATATAAAATGTGATTGTCATCAAAAAAGAAACCTTAATTTAGATACATAAGAATGGGTAATAATTAAATAAGAAAAAAAAAATCTTTCACTGTCCTGTAAAGCAATAGAAATTCGGGTAAGATCTTGTTTCAGAAGAAGCATAAGAGTACCTAAATTCTCTGAATCTCTGTTCTAATAAAGAGTGAAATTTTCATTTTTTAAATTCAGTTTAACTTTGCCTTCTTGTTGTGAACATTGCTCCTAAACATAAGTTAGGTGATGAACTATATACAAACAGATATTAGAAGCTATTTTGCGCCAGAAAAAAAAATAATCAATTTATATGTATGTTTGCATATTTTTAATGCATGTCTTTATTAAATTATAAATGTACATTTGTAAAAAATCTGCAGTCACAGAGATGCGATTAGTAAAATTTTTCGAATAAGTGCTTTTGATCCTTCAGTTTTGTTTTTCTTAAACCGTAAAAAATTATCTTTGTTACATCATTAACCCTAAATAATAGCTGTAATTGTTTAAGCCTAAAAAGGGTGAAAAATTGCAATCTTTCTCTATATCGAAAATTCCATATATCGAATTTTTTTCAAGGAACCTTCTTGTATGATTGAGGTTCGACTGTATTTTCAATATTTGGCCTTCCATATTATATGGTTATCTTCAATAAATTTGTCTTAAGGTCAATTAAAAAAACTGAGTAGTTTTTTTTTTAATTTAATTTTTAAGCGTTTGGGAGATGCTTTCTTCCCCTCTTCAGAATTTATTATGAACATAATAAATTATCACAATATCTTATATATATCTACAATTCATTATTTGTAAAAAAAAAGTTCTGCTGAACCAGTCAATTTATAAAATTTAATAAATTTCTTACCTAAACAATATCCCAAAATGTTAGGTAAGTTACTTAACTAGTATTTTAACGAGACGTGGTCAATGAGTGATTAAAAAGTTCAAAGTTTGAATTGAGAAGAGGGGATTTAGTATTTAACTATAATTATTCCGTATGTCTGGAATAAACATAAGTTTTTCCTTGACATTTAAAGCGTTTTGTAGACACTTTCTTATCAGTAAATTTTCTTAATTGATTTATTATTTTCAATATAATTTATTTCGACATTCGTCTGTTTGTTCCAAAATGGCGGCCGAATAGAGATCTTATAAGCCCATAACTCGGTCATTTATTTCAAGATAGAGGGGAAATGTAAGATCTTTCGGAATGAGCCTAACAAGGCATTGAAAAAAAAAATCAATATAAATGCATAGATATGTGTAATTGACCAAGAAATAAAATTTTGTCATTTGAAAGATAATCCTATTTATCTGAAATGTATACTAAAGCAATATGGAAAGTTCTGTGAATAGACAGACCAGATATATTTGAAATATTACTATTTGGAAATAATAAATTGTGTAATAATTTGCAGCGTTTTTTCTGCTGATGCTTTAATTGACCTTAAGGCCAATTTATAGAAGAAAACTAATCACTAAATGGCGCCATACAGATTAATATATGGAATCAAACTCTTAAATCTTAAAATTACTCTATTTTATTTTTAAAAACCTTACTAGTAAAACTCTGTTTTATTTAAGAAACTTATAAATCTATAGTCACAGGCAATAAGTTAGCAAATCGAAAAAGGATTTTCGTCCGTGTATTTTGATCATCTCGCAAGCAGTGTATCCTTCGGCCAACAGTGTCGGAGGCTTAGGAAATGATAACAATATACATAATTAAGGAGGACCATTTTTGATTATTACCTATGACCACAGAAATATAATTGAATATATGGAATGGAGAATACTAACATGGTATACATCTGTTACCAATTTTACTAAGCCACTAAAACAAATTGATGTATGGATCAATATAACTCCATAATTGGAGTGAACTAATATTATTTTCGATAGCTATCAGATTTCTCAGGAAGCGGTCCTTCTTGCTGTTTCCCTTGTCTGCCCTTCCTCGGTCCTTTCCAGAGAATTCCATTATTCCTTATTCCCCCCCCTCTCTCTTTTCAAAATTATTCGTAACATTTTAGCGGCGGCATCTCAAGCTCATGAGAAGTCTGATTTTATGGTGCAAATGCCTTGACTGAAGATTTGGCCTTATCTCTAGTCCGGGTCTCCTTGGGGCTATTTCAACCTTTACCGCCGGCCTATCTTCCGACTAAATCCCATGTTTCAACTTGATAATATTTATTTATATAATGAATTCAATCAACCCTTGTTAATTATTACTTTTAATCAAAATTTATTCCTTTTCCATATGAGGTATATACTAATTCTTTGAAGCCGTATTG